>CM068959.1:53677788-53698783 GCA_035128595.1 Eptatretus atami | reverse complement strand
ATGGCCATCCGTTGGACGATACCACATACATTGACGTACCGCCCTGCATGTGAAACAAATACAAGAATTTATAGCTGGGTTGAGATTCAAACCCAAGCTAAACTGCTCAAAGGTGAATGAGTGCACATACCTCTAAGCTTTTCTGCCAGCCATAGACCATTATCTCTCTCTCAACCAAATTTTGTAACTGTGGGATTAATTGTTTTCCTGGTACAGATGACAAAATTCATTGGAATAATAATAATAATCAGAAAAATAACAATGGGTCATTACATTTGGAGTCAAGAGTCCCAATAAAAAATTATTCCATCATTCCACAACACAATGCCTTTATCATTTGCAACTAAGGAAATGGCATTGATAAAAGTCTCATTTCTCTTAAAACTGTGAATCAAATATCAATCGACTACAGGCAGTTAATTGCATTAACTTTTCATAACAATGCGAGTATGAAAGCAGCACGATGCAAACTGGCAAAATTGACATTCCCACTGTCCTCACGTTGCTGTTATGGTTAAAGTAGGTCTAAAATAAAGCCATATGCGATGTTGATTCAGCATTCATAGTTTGCTTTCAAAGAGAATGAACCATTCTTTATCATGTTGGACACTAACCTGCATCCCATGGATGGAGTGCAAAAGATGTGCTATTCCAATTGTTGACGTTGGGTTCTGATGGACAGTTAGAGCAAATTGCATCGCAAAGAGGGCATATAAGAGATCCATTCCTTGATGCAGCACCAGTCCCCAAGTTCACTGCCACACGCTGCCCATCATAGTGGCAGGGGTAGGAATGGCCACCCAACCAGATTGCAAGTCCCTCAGGAGAACATGACACCTGACGAAGACAAATGTGCAGTGTCCTTATAATCGACCTTGTTGAGGAGTGATGAGTTGTGATGGGCAAAAATCAACAGCATCTACAATTTTGTTTTACCAGGTGTATGTTTGTGTACATTAGTGTGGCTGTACAAGCTTGTGCTATTATGTACCTGGTAGCAGCCAACCCCCCAAAGAGCTTGTTGAGAGCTGGTCCAACACCTCCCAGGTGGAGCCTCCTGCCTCAGGCAAAAATATCCATTTCCAAACTCTTTGTGTACCTCGTTCTGTGATGAATCTGCATTCGAGAAGATTTTAGCAAGGTGATATAAACTCGGTTTTTACAGCAGGCTTACTTGCCCTTTTCATTTTTCCGATCATTCACTCTTCCTAACTCTGTATTTCTCCTTGATATCCACCATCGTAACCACAGTTTATTGTTTTTTTTTACCCTCACTAATCCAAATCCAATTTTCCTTTCCATTCATGTGAACTCTTCGTTTTTTTTCACAGAATGAATCCAATTTAAAATAGTTACCTCTGCCACCAAAGGTGGATGGAGGTTAGGTTTTTCACCCCTGTTCTCCTATCTATCTGTCTGTCTGTGAGTAGGATATCTCAAAGTAATGGACGAATTCGGATGAAACTTAGTTGACAGTAGAGTGTGTGACAAGGACGAATTGATTCGACTTTGGTGAAGATCCAGATACGAGAATTTTTACGTGATTTTTCACCATTGAGAGATGGGGCCAAAAATGATATTGTTATGGTTTTGGAAAACTAACCACAGGGGGAGAGCATATATGGACACGGAGGTGACCTGAGGATCGATTATTGGTTCACGAGCGCCAGCCAAAGTGACCACTATATTTGTTGTGTCTGTGTGTCTGTCTGTCCAGAGCATAACTCCGTGCACTTTGATCCGATCTTTATAAAACTTGGTTATGTGTTCGATATCAATGTCTAGTTGTGTTTTCCTGGATGAGGGTGTGCTACGCCCATTGTGGTGGAGCCACGCCCAAAAAATAGCCATTTTTAGGGGTAGTCGGATTAAAAATCTATCTTCTCCGAGGGAATTGACTGAATGGAATGGGTTCTTCGGTATTTGAATAGCAAAATGAATTATCTAAAACTTGTCGTCAGATTTTTCATTTCGTCGTCAAGTCACAAGGTCAAAAACTTAGAAAATTGCGAATTTTGACAAAAATCATACGACTGGCCAAAATTTGAGAGCTAGGATGACAATATTTTTTTATGCATAACCTTGAGGTCATTCCCACCTAAAGTCTTGAAACCATTTTGCTCTATCTCGAACACCTTGCCTGTGGCGCCCCCTTCAAGTTTGTTTTTACGCGGATTTCATCAAAGTATGGATAATCCGAGGAGTGTGAAATGCCATATAGCCTATATGACGTTATATTGTTCCTGGAATGTTCCAGAGGAAGTTTTGCACCAAAGGTCATAATCCTTGACCTTTGAACTTTAAAGGTCAAATTTTCAAAGTTGTGGGAATCGAACCGGGTTTTCGACCTTCTCGACGAACTAACTCCATTAAGCTATAGCACGTATATCCTGTTTCCTTATTTTAATGTCCACAACATTGTTTTGTGACCTTTAAAGGTTGCAAAGGTCAAATTTTGAAAGTTGTTGAACGAAACCGGGTTTTCGACATTTTGCAGCTAATAACCTGTCACCACCACATCATGTTGATCATTTATAACTTGGTCAAAAATTATCACAGTCTCATCCTTGACTTCTGAAACAATCTACATCGTCAAATACCGCTCGTGAACCATCGTCGTCTTCAGACTTGTTTCATTAGTCTTTGTTAGAGAGTCCTTGTCAAAGGGCTGTTGGGGGCATGCGTCGGATAGACTAGTATTTGAGTGTAATGTCTCCCCCCCCCCCCGTTACTTTCAATCATCCTTCTTTTTCCCCATCAGTCCGTTACCCCCCTCCTCTGCTCATTTCAACAGTCCAGTCCCTCCTTCATCCATCAGTCTGTTCCTTCGGCCCGGGCCGTTCAGTCGTCCCTCGGTCCAGCGGAATTCCTTTCAGTGTTCCCTCCATTCGCACATTGCTTAATTGGTTAACCTATCGGGTACTCTCAGATGCATGTTCATGATGCTTGTTGCTCGTCGTGGCCTGCGACGCTTCTCCACGTGGTGCATTGCAGGGCTGTATGAGTGGGCGTTTTGCATGTGCGACGGGGTGAGGGGGGCTGGTGGCTTCCGTCGAGGCTTTGGCCGGGTAAATGGTGGGGCTGGGGGCTTCATTGAAAGTTCCCTCAGAATGCGTGGCAATTTCCGCAAGTGACGTCGTGGACCCGCCCCATTGGCTGCGGACCAATGGGTGAGAGAGGAGGCTTGTGGGAGGAGGCAAGAGCTGATGTGAGGAAGGAGAGGCCATAACGAAAGGCAACATAATTTGCCTACCAGCCTGGTGTTGGCTCAGTGGTTAGGGTGGTGGCTTGGGATCCTAGGGTCCTGAGTTCAAGCCCCGTCGGCTGCTGAATTAATACACCAGGGGGTTTACTCAGCCTGTCATCCGTCTGAGGTCGGCAAAATGAGTACCACTTCCAGTGTGTGTACTGGTAGAGGGGCACTGCATCAGCGACACAGTCGCGCTTCAAGAAATGATAGCTTCCCTAGCAGCTAAGCTGCCATACGACCACCACCACCACCACCACCATTTGCCTACCAGTGAACATTCGTGCCTTGAAGGAGGTTTATGATCGTGAGAGAAGCAGAAGGCAGAAGTGAATGAAGACAGGCTCACACGAACAGGGACAAAAAGAGCTCCTGAGCAGATGGCTCAGAACAGAAATGGCCGAGAGAAGCAGAAAGGCAGGAGTGAACGGGACAAGCTCGCATAAGCAGAAGACTCAAAGAATGACAAGGCTCGTCAGGGAAGGAACAAAAGTGTGTGAGAGTAAAGAAAGGAAGGTTTCACGAGCAGTTGGTGTCGAGCTTCTGTGGAAAAAGAACGCTCCTTCCACGAGCGTCATACTACCCTCTCGATCCTGTCAGCCCCAAAGGACAACGAGGGAGAACAGCAGCAACCTCATCGACAGGGCCTGAGGTGGAAGAATCTGAGGCAGAGGAGGGCGAGTCACCCATATAGCTCGCATATCTAGGGTGCTGGAGAGAACTCGCCGACTGGGTCTGGGCACCTCATGGACGTGGCTGCATGTCCCCATCGCCACTGCCCATCTTCCCCATCCATTTTCCTCTGCATTCTCTTGTATATTTGGGCTGTGAGAGGAGAGGGAGAGAGGAAAAGGCTGCTTTTTCTTTTCTCCATACGTTACTTTTATTTTCAAGTCCTTGTTTTATTCTTCTCCCCTGAGTGAATGATGGCCGAGTCTTTTGTGTAAGATTTAATAAGAATACATGGTTTGGTTAAGTCTGCTCTTATGTGCCTCTTTGCTTTCTTGCTTATAAATACTTGCTTTTAAATGATTGCTTGTATGTTTGTAATATATAATTATTTGTTATTTCCAATCTGTCTCGGTTGTCTTCCTTTATTGGTCCGACATAGTGAGACGGGAAATTGTACTGGCCGTCCACAGGTAAGGTGTCACGCGAAGTAGTGTAACCCTGCCCGGATTGGCCGTGCCAATCGGCGTTCGTGGTTGCCTAGCAACCTGCCAGTGCGCAGAGTTATCTGTGCCCGGCGACCTCAAGACCGGGCGTTCGGGAGGGACCCGAGTGCTCCCCCTCGTGGCAGGCCTCGAACCCCGGATCCGTGACAATATACAGCACGATATTTCAAAAAGTTGTGGATGGATTCTGACAAAACTTGGTGGACGAGTTGGGTAGGTGACAAGAACAAGCCAATTCGATGTTGGTTCAGGTCCGGATGCAGATCCGGCCTATTACTGGGATACAAAACGTAAACTGTTCAGCCTGGTGGAGGTATGCGCTCTACCAAGTGCTGTTCTAGGTCTTTTTGTAACCCCTACCAGGCTGGTTCTCCACATTGGTGCAGTCTATCTCATGCTGCTTCTCGGTGTCCTCGTGGATCTCCTGGCCAAACGGACAAAAATCGGCAAGTTCCACTCCACCACCAACTCTCGCAGCATTTTCTGCTGACAGCCACGGCATGACTTCAAAATACTGGGTGAGGGCCATTTGGAGAGAAACAAAGGACACATCTGCTGTGCAGTCTTTCATATTGCCTGATGTTATATTCCTTGACAATGTCCCTATGGGTGCATTCCTCTTGTGGTTAAAGTTAAGAGTGCATTCGCAGAGGTAGGAGTAAAATAGGAGGAATACAAGGTGAGTGTAGGGAGAGTTCAGAAAGATTACTTTATTGGTTTCGTCTCAGGAAAGAAGAATAAAGAAGCTCAGTTCCTTTTTTCCTGAGACGACATAAGCTTAACATCCTGAACCAACTCAACTGGTCCATGTAGTAGTTGGTTGCAATGCAATTTAGCTTAATGGCCCTATTTTCTTTGTCCCTCTTCTTAGCAATGCGTTTGCTGATGAGGTCAGTTTTACCTGGTACTCGTGCGGTAGGGGCGCTGGATGGCGGCGGAGATTGCATCGGGTTACACTTGCATGATGAGCGCCGCATGTGAGCTGACGAGAGGAGACATGTGGAGAGATGCAGAATGGCCATGCATCCAACCCACTGGCAAACACAAATTCGGCATCTAAAGTGATGAGACTGATCCCTTTTGTATTTTTACCTTCATGTTGCATCTTTAACCAGCTTCCAATGTAAGTTCTGACATATTCTTACCGGTGATGTCTATCTTTCACCCACTCCAGGCAGCTTCCTTGTGCAAACAAGCAGCCCAATTGGAATCCCCAGCTTAGCTTTTGTGCCATGCTGTAGTCTGCCCAGTACCAGCTGGGAGGATAACATACCATAAGCACCATGATTTAGCACTGTTTGCTCAGCATTGCCTCCAATACTAACATAATCACCACCATTAAAGTACTTATGACTACAATGTTCAATATCAGCATTCACAACATCAACCACCACACACATCACCTCAAAATTACAATTTGACCTTATTGGTGCCAGAATACAGACCCAACATCCGACTAATTACCAACCTTCAAATTCTAGATAACGCAATGGAAACATTAAATTAATTATTTCCAAATGGATACAAAATCCTTTGGAAAGAACAAAAACAAGAACAACCTCACAAATACCATCATCCATCACTTGTGTTGTTATAAACGACCATTTCCTATAAAAGGCTGGTGTTGGCGTCATGGTTAAGGTGGCTGACTTAAGATATTAGGGTCTTGAGTTTGAGCCCCTGTAGTCCAATTAAATAACACCAGGTGGGATGCTTCAGCCTGTTATCTTTCCGAGGCCGGCAAAATGAGTACCAGCTTGCTGGAAACGGGCACTGCATCAGCGGCCCAGCCACGCTGCCAGCAATGATGCATCCAGCAGCCACAAGCTGCATATGAAATAATGATTTCCCATTTGAAGTGCTTTTCTCTTTTAACAAAATTATTATTTACAGCTCAGGCTGTTTCTGTAATTTTGAGAAACTCGAGTCAAATTAACCTGTTTTTGTGATGCAACAAAACCTATATTGGATGAGCCAGTGATCTTGCTCTTGCCTGCCTTAATATGAAAAACAGTTTGTCAAGTCATTTTTAAGAGGAAAAGCTTCCTTAATCGTCTTATTGAGTCCAATCGGCTGAACCATGCACATTCATTGCACAGATTCTACGCTTGTGTCTGTGACCGAACCCACGAGACAGTGATATTGATATATATATATATAATATAATATATATATATATATAATATATATATATATATATATATATATATAAGTAATCCGGCTACTCGGAGGCTTGGGTTTGAGGATCGCTTGATAACGGGGCTCTGCACTGGGCCGCGCTATGAGAGTGTGTAGGGCAGCCCGGAATCATGGTGAAACCCAATCCTTATCCCTGTGTCATAAGCGGGACCAAGGTTGCGCCAGGAAGGGCCTCCGCGTAAAACCTATGCCAAATCATTATGCGGATCATAACGGATGATCCGCTGCGGCGACCCCTAACCGGGAGCAGCCGAAAGAAAGAAGAAGATATATATAAATATATACAGTGAGAGAAAAGTATTTGATACACTGCCGATTTTGCAGGTTTTCCCACTTACAAAGCATGTAGAGGTCTGTAATTTTTATCATAGTACACTTCAAATGTGAAAGACGGAATCTAATACAAAAATCTGAAAATCACATTGTATGATTTTTAAATAATTATTTGCATTTTATTGCATGAAATAAGTATTTGATCACCTACCAACCAGTAAGAATTCCGGCTCTCACAGACCTGTTTTAGTTTTGTCTTTAAGAAGCCCTCCCATTCTCCACTCATTACCTGTAATTAACTGCACCTATTTGAACTCGTTATCTGCATAAAAGACAGCTGTCCACACTCAATCAATCAGACTCCAACTCTCCACAATGGGCAAGACAGAGAGCTGTCTGAGGACATCAGGGACAAATTGTAAGACTTGCACAAGGCTGGGATGGGTTACAGGACAATAGGCAAGCAGCTTGGTGAGAAGGCAACAACTGTTGGCGCAATTATTAGAAAATGGAAGAAGTTCAAGATAACAGTCAATCTCCCTCGGTCTGGGCTCCATGCAAGATCTCACCTCGTGGCCTCAATGATCATGAGAAAGGTGAGGGATCAGCCCAGAACTACACGGCAGGACCTGGTCAATGACCTGAAGAGAGCTGGGACCACAGTATCAAAGAAAACATAATAACACACTACGCCGTCATGGATTAAAATCCTGCAGCGCACGCAAGGTCCCTCTGCTCAAGCAGCGCATGTCTAGGCCCGTCTGAAGTTTGCCATGACCATCTGGATGATCCAGAGGAGGAATGGGAAAAGGTCATGTGGTCTGATGAGACCAAATAGAGCTTTTTGTTTAAACTCCACTCGCCATGTTTGGAGGAAGAAGAAGGATGAGTACAACCCAAGAACACCATCCCAACACGTGAAGCATGGAGGTGGAAACATCATTCTTTGGGATGCTTTTCTGCAAAGGGGACGACGACTGCACCGTATTGAGGGGAGGATGGATGGGCCATGTATCGCGAGATCTTGGCCAACAACCTCCTTCCCTCAACAAGAGCATTGAAGATGGGGCGTGGCTGGGTTTCCAGCATGACAACGACCCGAAACACACAGCCAGGGCAACTAAGGAGTGGCCTCGTAAGAAGCATCTCAAGGTCCTGGAGTGGCCTAGCCAGTCTCCAGACCTGAACCCAATAGAAAATCTTGGAGGGAGCTGAAAGTCTGTGTTGCCCAGCGACAGCCCGAAACCTGAAGGATCTGGAGAAGATCTGTATGGAGGAGTGGGCCAAAATCCCTGCTGCAGTCTGTGCAAACCTGGTTAAGAACTACAGGAAACGTCGATCTCTGTAATTGCAAACAAAGTTTCTGTACCAAATATTAAGTTGTTTTTCTGATGTATCAAATACTTATTTCATGCAATAAAATGCAATAATTATTTAAAAATCATACAATGTGATTTTCAGGATTTTTGTTTGATTCCGTCTTTCACAGTTGAAGTGTACCTATGATAAAAATTACAGACCTCTACGTGCTTTGTAAGTGGGAAAACCTGCAAAATCGGCAGTGTGTTAAATACTTGTTCTCCCCACTGTATAACAAAAAATATATATATATATATAT
Source organism: Eptatretus atami (assembly GCA_035128595.1). Classification (NCBI taxonomy): domain Eukaryota; kingdom Metazoa; phylum Chordata; class Myxini; order Myxiniformes; family Myxinidae; genus Eptatretus; species Eptatretus atami. The sequence continues at coordinate 53,690,271 of CM068959.1, read as the reverse complement.
AATAATAAAACTAAGCCTGGTGTTGGGCAGTGCTTAGGGCAGTGGCTTGGACCCAAAAGGTCCTGAGTTCAAGCCCCGTTGGGCCACTGAATTAATATATATATATAATTATATATATAATATATATATAATATATATATATAACAGTCGTATAAACCAGGGGGTTGACTCAGCTGTATCCTTCCGAGGTCGGCGAAATGAGTACAGTGTACTGGGCCCGGTGTATGCCCGGTTAGAATAGGTGTAACCATATCCCTGTGTGTCGTAAGAGGCGACCAGGGTTGCGTCGGGAAGGGCATCCGGCGTAAAACCTATGCCAAATCATTATGCGGATCATAACGGATGATCCGCTGTGGCGACCCCTAACGGGAGCAGCCAAAAGAAGAAGACATATATATATATATACATATATATATATATATATATAAAAAATAATATAAACTAAGCCTGGTGTTGGCGCAGTGGTTAGGGCAGTGGCTTGGGACCCAAAGGTCCTGAGTTCAAGCCCCGTTGGCCACTAAATTTATATATTATAATATATATATATATATACTGATATATATATATATATGATATATATATATTACGCATATATATAAATATACATCATGTATATATATACCAAGTCGTATATTTACCAGCTCAGTTCTTTCTTCCTGAACACATAGCTTAAATCCTGAATCATATGTATATGTATATACCAAGTCGTATAACACAGGGGTTGACTCAGCCTGTCATCCTCCGAGGTCGGCGAAATGAGTACCAGCGTAACTGGCCCGGTGTATGCCCCGGTTAGAATAGGTGTACCATATCCCTGTGTGTCGTAAGAGGTGACCAGGGTTGCGTCGGAAGGGCATCCGGGGTAAAAACCTATGCCAAATCATTATGCGGACAACAAAACGAATTTCCATACCGGATCGGTCGAGGCCCGGTTACCAACCCAACGACCGCCACCGTGGTCAGCAGGGTACCCGTGGAAATTGTGCTACTGCTGGGCGAAGGAGGAGAAGGAACGGGGAGGCGTCTGAGGCAGTGGGAGAGGGAAGGGTAGAAGTGTGGAGGTGAGAGTTCGAACTCTGAATGTTGGGATGATGACTGGCAAAGGCGAGAGTTGGCTGATATGATGGAGTGACGAAAGGTGACATACTGTGTGTACAAGAGACCAAGTGGATGGGGAGTAAGGCTAGGAGCATTGGAGGTGGTTTCAAACTGTTCTACCATGGTGTGGATGGGAGAAAATGGTGTCGGGGTAATCCTGAAGGAAGATTATGTCAAGAGGGTATTGGAGGTGAGGAGAGTGTGAAGTTGGAAATTGAAGGGGTGATGGAATGTCATCAGTGCATATGCACGCATATGGGGTGTGAGATGGAATAAAAGAAGATTTCTGGAGTGAGTTAGATTAAGTGGTGGAGAGGGTATCCAAGGATGAAGAGTGGTGATTGGAGCAGATTTCAATGGGCATTTTGGAATGGGAAGGGAATAAAGAGGATGAGGAGGTGATGGGTAGGTATGGTCTCAACAAGAGAAATGTGGAAGGGCAAATAGTGTAGAGTTTGCAAAAAGAATGGAAATGGCAGTGGTAAATACGTATTTCAAGAAGAAGGAGGAACACAGGGTGACGTACAAGAGTGGAGGAAAGTGCACACAGGTGGATTACATCTTAAGCAGGAGATGCAACCTGAAAGAGATTAGAGACTGTAAGGTGGTGACAGGGGAGAGTGTAGCTCGACAGCATCGATTGGTGGTCTGTAGGATGATTGTGGAGGAGGTTGAGGAAGAGAGTGAGGGCTGAACCAAGACCAGATGGTGGAAGCTGAAGGAGGAAGACTTGCGTGGAATTTATGGAGGAGGTGAGACAGGTTGGATGGTGGTAAAGATGGGTGGGATGATTGGGCAACTACAGCAGAAGTGGTGAGGGAGATAGCTAGGAAGGCACATGGTGTGACATCTGGACAGAGGAAGGAAGATAAGCAGACTTGGTGGTGGAACGAGGAAGTACAGGAAAGTATAAGGAAGAAGGGTTGGCGAAAAAGAAGTGGATAGTCAGAGATGAGAAAGTAGGCAGGAGTACAAGGAGTGGCGGCGAAAGCAAAGAGAGAGGTGGCAAAGGCTAAGAAAAAGACATATGACGACTGTATGAGAAGTTGGATACAAAAGAAGGGAAAAGGATTTATACCGATTGGCAAGACAGAGGACCGATCTGGGAAGTGTGCTGCAGGTTAGGGTATAAAGGACGTAAATGGGAATGTGCTGACGAGCGAGGAGAGTGTGTTGAGAAGGTGGATGGAGTACTTTTAGGCCGTGGGCTGTCCGCCGCTATCGTTCCATGAAAAGGGTGCGACTTATTTTCACTCACAATATGGTCTAAATGATATTTGCTGTAACGTGTAAAAAGTTCTCCATGTGAACAAAGCCCAAGTCTGAGCATTAATTAGAAGTTACACGCACTATTTTTCAAAGTGTAATCGGCGATTAACTGAGTACGTTGGCCGAGAAGTCGGGCAGCTGGCGTAGCAATATCAGCTGCAACCAATCAGCAGCCGTATTTTGTAAACACGGGTACTACTTGTACTGTCATGGCAGCTTCCACGTCGGCTTAACTTAGTGACGTCCCGAGCACAATCCCAGGAGAAGTTCCTTTATGGTGTGTTTTGCATCTGTCATCGGTACAAGAACAGAATGTATGTCCATTTACTGAGGTTAGATGGGTAAATATCGCGAGTGCTTGGGAGAATGGCTAGATTTACCGGGGAAAGTGGTGACATCGCCGGTCGCGTTATCACAGTCATGCTGGCATTGGCTTCACCAATATTCCACCGAGTGCTGGTTACCATCCGACGTGCTACAGACGGTTCACCGATAAAAAGAGACAGCTTGCGAGTAAGAAACGATGCTTGCACGCTTTTGAGGGAGCTACTGAAGTATCTGCAGTAGATGCTTCTGTTCAAAAGCCTGGTGTGCTGTCATCACAAAAGAAGTCTGCGATCAAGATCGGCATTGCCAATCTCTTCACAAGGCCATATCCTCCCACGTATTTGCATCATTTGCAAGAAAGAGTCACGTTATCTTAACCGAGTCCATGGCCAAAGCGTGATAAACTAGTTAAAGCTGAAACACTCCACAGCAGGTACGTACCTAGCTATTTGTTATGAGCTAAATCAAATTTGATCATTTGATTTGCCATTCTGTCTGTGTATGACAAGTTTGTTGAAGAGCAAAGGAAGTTTCATCCCACCTTCGATTTCTGACATCATACTTGGAGATGGTGACTATATTGCTCCTTTTCATTCGAGCCCCTCGGGAATCCAACTGGGAGCTCCATCTCGCTGCAACCAGATCTATGTTGCCATGGTTTTTTTTCGTACGATCAAGTACATTATTCCCGATATTTGACGGCTTATTGGGTTGAAATGATTGGCTTCCGGTGACCCGTCCTCAGTGCTATGCCGAACTTCGTGAACGTGGTCAGTGGACAGTCAACGACAAGACCAACATGGTTTTGCCTCTATAGCTTGTGACCAGGCTATCGAGCAGACTGTCAACCGTGATTCGAAAACATCAACAGGAATCACCAACTTCAGCCTTGATAGAGCAGCGTTCACCACTGGATCCTTTCACAGAATGAACGTGCGGCTATAACCCGACAATGTCAGACCCTGCGGGTAGTCATTCTGAATCACGTCGTCGGAAGGATTGGATACAGCTCGTACAATAAGGGATGAGAGACACATACAGAACCTCATGTCTACCACCACCTCAATGATGGATCCTTTCGATCCGAAAGCTGACTTGGTAAGCATTAGTTCTGGGATCATTGCAAGCCCCACTGTGAAGCATGATCTCCTCAATGCCTATGAAACCGGTGAGCATTTACTCTGCGGTTTTATGGAATCCCGCTTGTTGACGAACACTGTCGATTTCTACTCCATCCTCAAGGTCAGAAGCTCAAAACTTTCACTGCACAAGTGAAAAGTACTTCGAGGGTAACATCTAAGAAAGAAATTACCTGAAAGCTGATCGTAATTTGTTCGCACGACTGCTGATCATGGTCAGACCGGCAACTCGACATGCGAGAGGTACTTTCATATTCGCTAAGTCCTGTTCGCTTCCCCTTGCCAGTGCGGATGGTAGTCTTGCAAAAAACAATAAATCCGCGTTTATGGATTTGATGGAGCGTAGGGTAAGACAATGTCCTTGCTCTTTCAATGCCTCACGACCCTGCTGTTATAGTCGATGGCATGGCTGTGATTCAGGGACTTGTCCGTATACCGGAGACATTTCTCAACCTGGCTCAAAATATCCAAGCTGCCTCATTAAAATAATGGTGAGTTTTGGCAGCTCTAGGATAGATTTGTGTGTGATCGATACCCTGACATCTCAATCAAAAATGCTGAGCATTCTCGCGAAGTACCCAAGGTACTTAAGTGTAACTAGATTGTTGTACGGCCCGATCAAAAAGTCCCAAGTCAGTGGAAGAAGTTTCTCGCCAGTGGTAAGAATAAAGAAGCACTGATTGATTTTCTCTTCACCACTTGGCGGTCAACCAGTCTGCCTAACTAGCATTACAGCATTGATGTGACACATTCTGACCAGTGTCACATGCTGAAAGCGACATCAGGTGAGGTATGTGTACAGTTAGTGGATGAGTTGTAGTGCGATCACGAGGAAGCGGACACCCGCCTCATGCTCCATGCAAAGCACGCCGGTTCCAGCGACCGTGATATTGTCATTCACAGTCCCGATACTGACGTCGCAGTGATCGCTGTTGCACTTGGTGCGCAAATACAGGCGAATTTGTTTTTTTCAACTGGCGTGAAAAATCACGCCCGTGTGATTGACATCGGACGCCATCAGAAGTAACTTGGGGGAGGAATTGTCTCAGGCTCTCATTGGATTTCACATCCTGACCGGATGCGACTCGACAAGTTGTTTTTTATGGTAAAGGAAAAAAGAAGACCTTTTCAGCCATGTCCAAAAACGAGACTTTCGTGCGAGTCTGCGCGAGGCTGGGGTCTGATTTCGATATAGCAGCAAAAACCGTGACTTCATTAGTGAGGTTCGTTTGTGCTATTTACGGTCAAGAGTCGGCAGCGGATGTGAATGACGCAAGATACAGAGTATTTTGTTGGCTTCGTCACCAGGGAACAGTCTATGCCACTACAAATGACGCCTGCACCAACATATTCTGCGTGCTAACCATCAAGCCGCCATACATAGACGGGCGCTATCCCCTTGATCAATGCTCCTACTCCATTTGGCCATGGCTGGCGAATGACAGGGGACGAATTGTCAATTCTGTGGATGACACAGGACCCTGCCCCAGAAATGATCTTGCAGGTAGTCAACTGCACCTGTAAAATGTCAAACTGCAAAACAGGACAGTGTTCGTGTCACTCCTCTACCTTGTCCTGCACAGATATACGCAAGTGTCGGAATTGTGAGAATAGTTCGAAAACACCGACCGAAGAATTATTCGAAGGGGGAATGAACAGGACGACGACGCCGATGATGATGCTGATGACGGTTAGATGAAAATAACGAATGCACGGATTCAGTATAACTAATGTCACATACCACAGCTTTTCGTCGACATCCATCTTCCTAGTCCTTCTAGTAATAATCTAGTCGTGGCATGGCATTTCAGTAACGCATTTCCTTGATGTAGCAGCTATTGTCTCTATGACAAATAAGGTCATTATATAAGGTTCATTATCCATTCACTTAAGGCTCAGTAAACAAATCCCGAGGACCAATAAGGTTCCACCTTGCCATTGCGAGATATTGATAATTTTGATTTGGTTTCCACCGATGTGTGAATTTCCTTTCGTGTTTCAGTGAGATTGACAGATTGTGATACATGGCTTAATCAGTCATAGGAAGATAATTAGAATTAATTAGTAATTTTGTGAAGATGATTCTGTGTAGTCTTCCCTTAGCAGAATGTGGTGTAGGTTAGTTAACAGCTTCGCTGTTCACATTTCCATTTCTGTTTGCCACAGAAAGTGTATAAGATGAGAATGTTATCCGTCTTTTAATGACGAAGTGCCTAATTACTGTCAGAGTATGATGGCGATAATCCATTAATGTTAAGTAAGCAGATGGTTGTATCCGTACGCGCAGTTTCAAATCTCTAGGTCAGTCGATGTGGAAGATGAAGCCTTGTCAATATCGAGATATTAGTGATAATAAAAAGATTTGATCGCGCTCGGGCTAAAGTAACGATTTGCATTGTTTATATTTTCCACATTGGCCACCCCAGGACCACGATATTTCCTAAAGTGGAAGATAGTAGAACGTTCTGTGGTCTTCAGTCATTTCAGACACTTCGGTCGGTAGTGGAGGTAGATACAGGCTCGTAAAAATGAAGGAATTCCTCAAAAATCGCTTTTTTTCTGAATGATGCACCTTGTTGCAGTTTTGATTATCTTGACAATAAAGTGTTTACATGGTCGATACTGCTGATTCGTGAGCTATGTTGTTGTGTCTGACGCCCCCGTAGAGTTGAGGCTTGGGAGATGTATATTCGCCGAGATATACGATCGGCAAAATGGGGAAAAACGCCAAAATGTCACTTTTCGCACCCTGGCGACCAACTTCGACAGCTCACTGTGCCTTATTGGGCGAAGATCTCGTGAGAAACTTTTGTCCTAATGTCCACCATACACGTGTCTACAAGCAGCCCAAAGTTCACCTCGCACCCTTCTCGGAACGAAAAGTGTTTTTAGGGCCTTTTCATAGGAACTGCCACGGCCTATTTGAGGAGCTGATGAATGAAGAAAATGAGAGAGAGAAGGTTGGAAGAGGTGGAGATAGTGAATCAGGAAGTGGGGTGGATCAGTAAGGATGAAGTGAGGACTGCTATGAAGAGGATGAAGAGTGGAAAGGCGGTTGGCCCAGATGACATACCAGTGGAGGCATGGAAGTGCTTCGGAGAGATGGCAGTGGGGTTGTTAACCAGATTGTTTAATAAAATCTTGGAAAGTGAGAGGATGCCGGAGGAGTGGAGATTAAGTGTACTGGTTCCGATTTTCAAGAACAAGGGTGATGTGCAGAGCTGTGGAAATTACAGAGGGATAAAGTTGTTAAGCCACACCATGAAGTTGTGGGAAAGAGTAGTGGAAGCTAGGTTGAGAAGAGAGTGACGATTTGTGAGCAGCAATATGGGTTTATGCCAGGAAAGAGCACCACTGATGCGATGTTTTGCTTTGAATGTTGATGGAGAAGTATAGGAAGGCCAGAAGGAGTTACATTGTGTGTTTGTGGATTTAGAGAAAGCTTATGATAGGTGCCAAGAGAGGAGTTGTGGCATTGTATGAGGAAGTCGGATGTGGTGAGAAGTTGTGAGGATTGTGCAGGATATGTATGAGGACAGTGTGACAGCGTGAGGTGTGCGGTAGGAATGACGGACCGGTTTAAGGTAAAAGTGGATTGCACCAAGGATCGACTCTGAGCCCTTTCCTGTTTGCAATGGTGATGGACAGGTTGACGGACGAGATCAGACTGGAGTCTCCATGGACTATGATGTTCGCGGATGACATCATGATCTGTAGGGAGAGAGAGTAGGGAGCAGGCTGAGGCGAGCCTCGAGAGGTGGAGGTACGCACTGGAGAGAAGGGGATGATAGTCAGTAGGAGTAAGACGGAGTACATGTGCGTAAATGAGAGGGAGGGTGGTGGTATGGTGCGGTTGCAAGGAGTTGAGGTGGGGAAGGTGGATGGGTTTAAATACTTGGGATCAACTGTCCAAAGTAACGGAGAGTGTGGGAGAGAAGTGAAAAAGAGAGTGCAGGCAGGATGGAGTGGGTGGAGAAGAGTTGCAGGAGTGATTTGTGACAGAAGGGTAGCTGCAAGAGTTAAGGGGAAAGTTAATAAGACGGTAGTGAGACCAGCTATGTTGTATGTTTGGGAGGCGGTGGCGCTAACAAAAAGACAGGAAGCGGAGCTGGAGGTGACAGAGTTAAAGATGCTGCGATTCTCGTTGGAGTGACGAGGATGGACAGGATAAGATGAGCATATTAGAGGACTGCGCAGGTAGGACGGTTTGGAAACAAAGTGAGAGAGCGAGATTGAGATGGTTTGGACATGTGCCACAGGAGGGAAGCGGAGTATATCGGGAGAAGGATGCTGAAGATGGAGCCGCCAGGCAGGAGGAGAAGAGGAAGGCCAAAGAAGAGGTTCATTAATGCGGTGAAGGCGGACATGCGGGTGGTTGGAGTGTCAATGGAAGATGTGGAGGATAGAGCGAAATGGAGACGGTTGATCGCTGTGGCGACCCCTAGCGGAGCAGCCGAAAGAAGGATATAATATATATAATATACCGGCGTAGTGGCGTGCGCCTGTAATCCGGCTACTCGGAGGCTTGGGTTGGAGGATCGCTTGATGCGGGAGCTCTGCGCTGGGCCACGCTATGAGAGGGTGTAGGGCAGCCCGGAATCATGGCGAAACCCAATCCTTATCCCTGTGTCGTAAGAGGCGACCAGGGTTGCGTCAGGAAGGGCATCCGGCGTAAAACCTATGCCAAATCAGTATGCGGATCATAACGGATGATCCGCTGTGGCGACCCCTAACGGGAGCAGCTGAAAGACGAACAACAACAACATATATATATATTAATGTATATATACATATATATTGTATATATGTATTGTTACGAATTTGCGCCGCGTTAACTAATAACGGCCGCTCGCCCACCGAACGGACAATTCAGTCGTGACTTCCCGGAACAACGCCGAGAACCAGTCACGGGTGTGCCGTCAAAGCACACCACGGCCCAGTCCGTATTCTACCGCGCGTGACAGGGTCAATCACCGAATATCGATATACCTAAGTATTCGCGCGGTAACCTACCGAGGGACCGTACCTCGGCGCAGGCCTGTTTGGACACAAAACCGCTTAAGCGGTCGTTCCGTTGGATAACCGAGCGGGTATTATCGCCGGACCCGATTCTATTTATCGGTATTCAAAAACCAACTAGTACTCCGAAAAACAATACGGCGGTTCAATGGGGGAAAATGACACGACGAACGGGGTACATTTAAATAAGCACATTTATTTACAGCACATATACAAACAATCCTGCAGGTAAGCAATGATGGAAAAACACGCATGCAGTTGTTTGTTGAAGACTGCGGGACGGGGACAAAGACACGGGCAAGGCGAAAACACTACAACTGACTATGGTTATTATGTACATTTACTTAACAGGTTTACTTACGGGACTTGGCGCACACACATTCATTCAAAGAAAACAAGGAAAAGACCCCCTCACAGACAAGGGAGTCAGACTGGACCTCTTGGGTCTTTATGGCGTGGGACTTGGCAGACCGAAAGAGTCCCACGAAACCGTTGCAGGTTACCTGCACCCTCGTGGTGCCTTGATGGGGCGAGTCGCGACGTCCCGTCCCACGGCAGCTAGCGTAGCCGCGGTTGCGCCCAGGCCTTGCCAAGCGGTAGGCGAGCTCTCTCCGGCTCTCCCCACACGCACGCGCAGGTTCGCGCGACACAGCAGGGCTGCGCCTCCAGCCCGCGTCTCCCTCGCGACGCCCAGACCTCCACCGACCGACCGCTCCAAGCTCCTGACTCGGACACGAGCCCAGATCTTTACGCAGCTCCGGCAGAAGCAACACAGCTCCTTCCGCGGCGTCGCGGCAGCAACAACACCAGCAACGACTGAGAGAGAGAGAGAGAGAGAGGAGAGAGAGAGAAGAGAGAGAGAGAGAGAGAAGAGAGAGAGAGAGAGAGAGCGGCAGCAACCCCAGAGAGAGATTCAGCGACGACCGAGAGAGCTTCAGCAACGACAGCGAGAGAGCGGCAGCAACCCCGAGAGAGAGAAACGAACGCTCCGTGCGTCCTTTTTATTACCACCTCCGCCCCTCCGCTCTCGCCCCGCCTCCTTCCAGAACATGCGGAAACTTCCAGAACATGCGGGAACCTTCTCGACGGGAGCGTTTTCCCGCCAAATCGGGGACGCTCCCTCGCCGCTGCATTCGTCTTCTTCCACAGCAGGGTGGAATTCACCGTGGAGACGCCATTCATCCGGGGAGGGGGAACGGGGGCCGCTGCTTTCCCTCGACGAAGGCCAGGCCTCTGGCAACCGTGTGCCGAGGTGGAAACGCGGTGGTGTGGTTATGAGGGTTGTGGGAAGCGGTTGAGAGTGATGTTGGTGGTGGTGGTGGTGGTGGTTGGTGTGAAGCGGTTGGTCCAAAATAACGATAGCAAAGAATAAAGGCCTAACTCAAAGATCACAGCCCTGATAACACGAATAATTCCCATTAAACAATAGTGGGGAAATCTAACTGAACACACACTTAGCAATATAACTGACTGAGGACTTTCTGCGAATTTCCACAGCCGTAACAGTATGAATAGAGCAACGTGGCAGGAATATTTTCAAGGGTATTATCCGCTAAAACTAAACTCTGGGTTTCATTTTTTTTTCACTGGGAAGCAATAACCATCTGTTGCTTTGTATAAAACTATCATCCCTTTGTCTTCATGAAACATAATTATATCTATGACGACCACTTGTGGAAAAAGAAAACTACCATTAATGCTTCCTGGTCTTCTTCCCTCGCTTTATGGCACTTTTCTCTGCACAGTTGTTTTGTAATAAACACAAGGTTTTGTCACCACGGTTACCGATTTCACTTACATCACAAGCGATGCCATCTTGGTTATGGTTTTAATTCCTCCTCCCAGACACTTATCAACCTGGGAGTGAATAGTACAAATTATTTTGCATTGTGTTTTTCATAATTTTCGATGCCTTGTGGGTGTCACAATCCGAAGATAATTATTCAAGTAGTATTCATTTTGGAGGATTCTACTATTTGTAGCTATTGCTAATCAGATCTTAAGTGTGTGTGGTAGCTCCATTAACCATTTGAACCCTCGCACCAGCCGCTATTCAAACGTCCATACACCCGAGCAGCTGGATATTTCTCCAGGGAGCCGAAGGTCCAAGGAGCTCAGGGTTCAATGTGTTAAGGTCAGCTCCAGCTTTCTATAGCCAGAGAATGAGATGGTTAGGGTTTTGGAATGTGGCAATTGGGTAGTGTGGAATATTTTACCATCAGAAAGTGAGTGCTATCAGATAGGGTAGCTTAATGCCTTGATAGAACAATGATTATGATCTATGATGTAATATTTGTGTGAAGCACCAGAAAAAGAAGTTCGCTGTTAGCTCTTATTTCGTCAAGAAAACTCTAAGGCTAGTACGTTGTTGCTGAGCTATCGAGCACCACAGAAACTTGAAAAATGAACATTCACTGTGTATAAACCCTACCCGGTATCCTCCATGAGTGCCAAGGTGAGGCGGGAGAGCGGTCCTGAAGTTATGTGTGCACCTGTCATCACCTCATTCTGAAGAATAGAAATTGAATTTAAACATCTACAATCTGCATCCATCATGATGTTTCAAACTACTCCAAACTTTACACTTAATCATCCAAAAACCTGGACACCAAACTTCAGATACTACAGTTTCATAACAAACAAGAGCTCAAGTGAGCACAATATACGCCCGAACAAGAAGGTATATACAGAATTGTGCTACTACATGGAAAACAGCATCCTGGTTGCCATGGCAACCACTTTAGATGACGAACGTATGTCGCGACACACCGTCTCCACAGTCTGTACCTATGTACCAAATATGAAACGTGAAAGTTGAAAACTTTGGGAGTTAGAGTGCGGACAGGAACGGACGGACAGACCGTATCACATAATACGCCCCGATATATATATCGGGCATATAAAAAGACTAGAAGGGCACTCGGAAGACTGCATAACTCCACCAAGCTGATTAGTTTACGTTTTGTATCCCACTGACAGGCCGGATCTGGATTCGGACATGAACTAAAATTTTATCAGCTTGTTCTCGTCACCTAACCAACTCGTCCCCCAAATTTCGTCCGAAACCGTCCATAACTTTTTGAGATATCGTGCTATATGTCGTTTTTGGCCGTATCTCTCAATGGTGAAGAATCACTTAAAATTATCGGATCCTCACCAAAATTAAAACAATTCTTCCTTGTTACATACTCAACATACACACCAAGTTTCGTCTGAATACATCCACAACTTTTTGAGACCATGATATATGTCGTTTTTGGCCGTATCTCTCAATGGTGAAAAATCACTTTAACAATTCTTGGATCCAAATCCGGATCTTCACCAAAATCTAATCATTTCGTCGGTGTCACATACCCAAGCTCTCCACCAAATTTTGTCCAAATTTGTCCACAACATTTTGAGATATTTTGTTCAGACAAACAAACAAGAAAGATATCATGTATAGCACGATACTTGCAAAATCCATAAAACAAATTTGACCTTAAAAATAATTTGTGGTTGAATTCAGTGACCATAAATGCAAATCCTGTTCAAATTTCAAGACGAGATAAAAATTGAGGATTTTAGAAATTTTCACCTAAGTTGCTGACCTCAAAAATAATTGGTGGTTGAATTCAATGACCAAATATGC
>CM068959.1:53640706-53653732 GCA_035128595.1 Eptatretus atami | reverse complement strand
ACTCCAACTTTTACACTTGAATCAATCCAAAATACCTGGACACCAAACTTCAGATATCTACAGTTTCAATTAACAAACAAAGAGCTCAAGTGAGCACGAAATATGACGGCCCGAACAAGAAGGTATTACAGAATTGTTTGCTACTCATGGAAAACAGCATTCCTGGTTGCTCAATGGCAACCACTTTAGATGACGAAACGTAATGTCGCGACACACCGTCTCCATCACAGTCCTGTACCTATGTATCCAAAATATTGAAACGTGAAAGTTGAAAACTTTGGGAGTTAGATGCGGACAGGAAACGGACGGACAGACCGGTTATCACATAATACGCTCCGATTATATAATCGGGCGTTAATAAAAAGACTAGAAGGGCACTCGGAAGACTGCATAACTCACCCAAGCCTTGATTAGTTTTACGTTTTGTATCCCACTGACAGCCGATCTGGATTCGGACATGAACTAAATTTTATCAGCTGTTCTCGTCACCTAAACCAACCTCGTTCCATAAATTTCCGTCCGAAACCGTCCATAACTTTTTTGAATATCGTGCCTATAATGGTCGTTTTTTGGCCGTATCTCTCAATGGGAAGAACTCACACTTAAAAATTATCGATCCTCACAAAATTAAAAACAATTCTTCCTTGTTACATACCAACATACACACCAAGTTTTCGTCTGAATACTCCACAACTTTTGAGAGACTCATGAATATATGTCGTTTTTTGGCCGTATTCTCAAGGTGAAATCATTTAACAATTCTTGGATCCAAAATCGGATCTTCACGCAAATCTAATCATTTCGTCGGTTCACATACCCAAGCTCTCCACCAAATTTTGTCCAATTGTGTCCACAACATTTGAGATATTTTGGGTTCAGACAGAACAAACAAGAGAAAGATATCGATGGTAATAGCACGAACTTGCAAAATCACATAAAAACAAATTTGACCTTAAAAATAATTTGTTGGTTGAATTCAGTGACCATAAATCAAATCCTGTTCAATATTTGCAAGACGAGATAAAAAATTGAGGATTTTAGAAATTTTCACCTAAGTTTGCTGTAACCTCAATAAATAATTGGTGGTTGGAATTCAATGACCAAATAGTGCAACTCCTCTTCAAATTTTCAAGTCAACGGATGAAAAATGACAATTTTAGAAACTTTGGCCAACGTTGAACGTTTTGACTTTTTTGAGCCTCAACAATAGGCTTCTTGCTTATGATAAGACTGCTACCAGGTAGTGAAGTTCATTAAGATCTGTTCAATAATTGTGAACTGTAAGAACGATGACATAACAAACAAACACAGAACCAGAATAACGCACAAGACCAACCAATATACTTGAAAAATCCTTTGATTTCGCAGTGACGACAGACAAGGGTGAGAAACATAACTTCCATCCACCTTCGGTGGTGGATGTTAAAAATACTGGAAATGGGTTCCACATACCCAGAAGTCTCATCTCCCAGTGGTTCAATTCGGTCCCAACTCCACTTGATTTCTCCAGCTCCACCCCCTCCAAGCTTGGACAGCCAAAGTGCTTGCGCCCTTCCAGCCTAAATAAAACGCATGCACACAATGACCAAGAACCACCATATTTGTTTGTTACAAATGGTTCTGGATTTATGCATTTTGAGTACAATGAAAGGGTAAGAAATTAATTCTACCCACAGTACCATGAGCACTGCTATTTAAATCATATCAGGAGACCCATACCCATATACTGAACACCCAAATGGAGGCTTTCCACAAGGACAAACGAACCGTGACGTGGGGCGTGATGAGAAGGGAATCCTTGTGATTTATGGTGCCCGTCCGCTGCAACCATCGTCTTCCACGTGAACGTACCACTTTTCGCTCCACTGGTATAGCCCTAAAGCTGCTTCCACAAAAAAATTACACACGTAGCCCTCCTTATATATCACAAGTTGTTCACAGACAATGAAATGTATTCTCAAGTACTTACATTGCCGTCACATACTCCACACGTTAATGTTATCCAATTAGACAAATGACACAAATCTCCCAACAGTGAAGGCCACAAGGTCAGAATGAAGTTATAATGCGTGGACCAGACGATTTAAAGAATTTTTAAAAACAGACATACACACACACACCTCCATCGCAAAAATAATTGGCTAACCATAAAATACTGCACATAAAAATGTTTTCTCTCGTGTTGTTTTTTGTTTTTACAAAAAGTTGGTGTCATTTGTCTAATCAGTTCACTGCTATTTTGATACAACCATTGCTATCCAATATTGTTTATCTTGCAGCAATGACTTTGGCATAATGGGAGGTAAAGAGTTTCGGGTTAAGTCCTGGGTTCCAAACAGGGGGGAGATGGTTGCAGAATAAAGTGACTCACACTTGGCTGTCTATTCTGGGTTTTGATTCTTTGCCTGACTATAACTGTCAGAGTTGGATCGTAAGGCTTACCCTTGAACAATCGCCCCGTGAACTTACCCTTGGCCAATTTCTTCAGACCACATTATGACCTTCACCTTCAACATTTAGGATAACTGTAAATAAAGAATGTGTCCCATCTACAATCTAATCCATTAAACTCAACATCAATGAAAATCTGAGGGAAAAATTATTTCAAGGTTTTTGAACAAAAAGATATTTTTTGTTAATCAGGTCACAATCCGGAAAATAGTCGGTCAAGGGCACAAAACAAATCAGGTGTACAACTTCAAGTCCATCCATCCATTGGGACCATACTCTGTGCAGAGTGGTTGTGGCTGCCTCAGCAGCCTCCTGGGCCTATTGGGCACAATCGGATCCGGGGCAAACCACTCCGACAGAATACCAGCAAGCTGGCACTCATTTTTCCGACCTCGGAAGGATGACAGGCAGAGTCAACCCCACCTGTATTAATTCAAACAGCTTGAGCGGAATTTGAACTCAGGATCCTGAGATGCCAAGCCCACCACCCTAAACGCATTAAGCCAACACCCGGCATATAAAACTTCAGTACGTGCCTTGTTAAATTAATTATTTGTGCTTGTTGTATTGTGATCCTTTATGAATCCCCCAAACAGTAAGTTTCCTGGTTAGAAGATTTTTTTTTAATAAATTTTGTTGACTGCTCGACAGAATGAAGCAATTGCTTACATGAGTGCACATGCGGCTTGGGACGAGACTTCCGTACATTGCCAAATTCAGAGCCAGAAGTACTGCTAAATACAGGTTTGTGTTGCCAATCATGTTCGCGATATAAAATTCAATTGAATTAAATAGTTCCTCGATCAGACCGCGGTCTGTAGACAGACAGAAAGAATTACCAATCTGCTTAATTCACTTTGTGCTATGTTTTCAGGGTAAATAATGGACAATACTGATGCCATATTAACAAAGCAGCAGCCACAAATTCTACATCATTAGTGCTCAAAAATAGATGAATATGAGAACGATACCCTTACTCAGATAGTTTATACACATTGCTCCAACAAGCAAATTACAGAATGTTTTGCCACAGCTTGTGAAGTTAAAATGCCTCTCTTCACAAAGAAATAAAAAGTAAGTTTTTTTTCTATTTACTTATTTTTTATGTGGTGTCGGCTCGTGGAGGAGTTTGCACAATTTGTATCACATATGACAAGGTAAATACAAGAGATAACACGAGCTTGACCAGCCCAAACACAGCCAACTTGAGCTTTTGGGAAGTGATAACTTCCATGGGAGAGTAATCGGGTAGCCAGCAATGCCAATCTTGTATGACGTCATTTTCTCTCGTCCCGCATTCAGCGGAGCCCAAATAAGGAATTGCCTCCTTCTCCAATGGATGCAACTTAGGGGGATTGCCCATGCATGCTCTATCCTTTTAAATGCTGGGCATCAAGCAAGGAAGCAGCAACGTACTACTTTAAATTATTGTTAGACTCGGCCGGGGTCTAGTTGAACCGCCAATCTCCGCAAGACTCAGAGTTCCATACAGCCAGCCAATTCACCACTAATGTATGTGACTTGAAATGGCATAGATGATGAAAAACTCGATGCAAAATGATATCTATCTATCGAGAGAAAATAAATGCAAGTTGCATGATTATGTCTGAATGGGGTAAAAAGTCGTAACAACAGACGTAGAATGCTGGATGAATATCTCTCATTTAAGAGCTCTTTGGTCTGGACAGTGCATGCGGAGGTTTTACAATATCGATAATTCATGCGATTTTGAGTTTATGTAATTTTTGTTGTGCACACTGGTGGTGTATCGGTTTAGAGTTGCTGGTTATACAACCTACTGGAAGTAAATAATATATATATATATTATATATATATTATATATATATATTATATATATATATATATATTGTTACGGCTGTGGAAAATTCCGTAAACCACCAATTCAGGCGCCCGTAGGTAAATATCTCTAAGTACATGGTGTAGTTGCCAAACCCAGTTGTATAGAGGGAATTAAATGGATTCATTCGGGCTGCGATCTTTGAGATAGCCGTTTTTCTGTTCTATATCTTTATTTTGAACCAACACGTTCAACCGCATCAAACAACAACCACCTAAACCACCACCGCAGCCATCGTCATCCCTCGCCCAACTACAACCAACGGCTCCAACCCCTCAAGACCAACAACAACAACGCCAACAGCCACGACCTTTACCTTCACAACTCAATCCCGCAAAACGCCAATCACGCATTCCAAACGGCAACATGGCCCATCCGCCACCACCGAAACCCTCCCCACCTCACCTCACTCTCTCCTTCTTACGGCCATTCCGCACCACCTGTGAACACTGAGCGTCCGGGCTGTCTTGGCCTCATTCAGCGATACGCAACGAGCCGCGAGCGCAAATAAGCGGCCTTTCCCGAAGGAAAATTCGGATCGCAAACGCTAAACAACGCCCACTTCCTATCCGTCCAATAGGAAGCTGCGGGGGGCTTGGGCCCCGCCTTCCAGGCGCGTCTGTGTGAAATCGATATATCAAATGTCCTGAGGATCAGGGGAAGGTTCAACGCCCACTTTCCTCCGTCCAATGGGCGAGCGTGCCTCCGCCCCCGAGTCATCCGATCGGATATTTGGCATATTGTTTTCTCCTGCCGGCCTTAAAGAAGGCGACCGCAAGGCAAGCAATGAGTCAGTTTTGTAGGAGAGTGTGGCAAGTAGCAGTGTGTGTCGGCAGAAGCAGAAGTCGAGTCGGGTGGCGAAGTCATCGGTGAGGCAAAGGAAGAAGTTGGGTCTGGAGTAGCGGAGAAGAGTTGTGGGAAGAGGCAAAAGGAGCCTCGGGTCCGAAGTCAGAAGGACGCGTCGGCGACGAGGTCGCGGTGTGACATCGCTCGTCGGGGAACCCAAAGCCAAGCCGCCATTCTCCTCCCCCAGGGCATCAACAAATTCCCCCTTTCCCCCCGTGAGATAGGTGCAAAGAGGGGGCCCGTTCCCAACCCAACTCCAAGCAACGTGCCAGCGAAGGCCCGCCAAGGACGGAAGTCGGGGAAAGCCACGTGGCCACATTTGCGGCGAGCCCGCCAACGCGTCACGAGGAGCGGGTAGACCCCCTCGGTCCCTCGCGGACCTGGCCGCTCCCCAGGTCAGCGGCACATATTGCCTACAGCCTGTCTGGCCCCTTGGTCTTTGAAAGGGTGTGCTTCATTCCTTGTTTTGTGTAAATGTGTGTTGGCGCCGGTCTGTAAAGAAAACTGTAATAAGTTGTTGCCGGTTGTGCGCGTAGTCCGAGTAACTCCTGCGTCGTTGTTGCTTTGTTTTGGTTGCTATTGTGCATTTTGATCACTGTATGGTGTATAATGTTGCTTTTCTGTGTGTCCGTGTAAATAAATGCTTGCATGTTGAACTGGCCCGTTTCGCTTTGTCTCCTTCCTTTTTAATTGACTTCTCCATCCTGTTTCACGTAAGGGGTTCCGTAGTGGGCTTTAATAGCCCGGTAATTAACTGACGGTCGAGGTCGACGATAACACCGCTCGGTTCCCGATAGTAACGGAACGGGCCGTCCAAAGCGGCTCGTGTCCAGAGTCGACCTAACGGCGAGGTACGTCGCCACGGTTTTACCATCGCGCAGGTGGTACTTAGTATGGGTCGCAGTTTGGCGAACCAACCCTATCCTACGCGGGTGGCCCGATTGCACGATTGTGGTGAGGTCGAAAGGTCCACCCGCGACTGCTCCGGGCCGATAAGTCCGCGGAGGGTCACGAGTGAATTGTCCGTCCGGATGGGCGACATGCCGCGATTCAAGTCACGTGGCCTGTTCCGCACGCGCGGCGGGCGTGAATTCGCAACTATATTTATATATATATATATATATATATACTTATATATATATATATATATATATATATATATATATATACGAGGCGACGCGAAGGAGGAAGTGATAGTTGGACACATGCAGCCATTTTGGAGTTAATGCCATATAGCACTATTTAACCCTTCCCCTATCACCGAGCCTATCTCATCATATATTTAAAAATGCTAGCTTATATCACTCCTCCTCGAGGGCCTCATTATATAATAATATATATACACACATACATACATAAATACATACAATACATATTGTTAGGCTGTGGAAATTCGCAATTACAGCCAATAAAGGGTCCTTAGATAAGTTATGACGATAAATATATGTGTAGTTTAGATTCCCCACCGTTGTTTAGAGGGAATTCCGTGTTCACACGGGCTGCGATCTTGAAGATAGCCTTTTTCTTTCATCTACTATCATTATTTTGGACCATCATCCCCAACACCAAATCGCCAGCCAACCAACACATCCCAAACAACTACAACTCAACACCACCACCTTCGCCTCTTTACTCCACAGACTCACCGCGCAATACATCGCTTCACCGCCATTCTCAAACAGACCGCCCGCCAGCAACCAAATTGCCACCACCAACACCCTTCCCAAACCACCGCAGCAAAACGTCCCACGCACCTTTCGCCTTTTCTACCAAACGTCGTGCCATGGGTTGTGAATGGGATCCTTTCGAAGGAGAAAGCGGATCAAGAATGATTCAGCGCCACTTTTCATCCAATCCAAAATGGTGAGCTCAGGTGGGTGTAGCCCCACCTCCGAACCCGCTGTGATCACAAATTTGCATATAAACTCCTCCCGCCGGCCTATATAAGCGCAAGCACAACGCAAGCTCGCAGCAGTGTGTCGGTCGTGGCAGTCAAGTCTGGAGTCGGTGGAGTGGCAAGTCCTGGAGAGTCGGAGAGACGGGGCAGTCAGTCAGTGCAGTGTGTCGTCGGTCACGGCAGATTGGAGAGTCGGGAGACGGGGAGTCAAGTCGAGTGCAGTGTGTCGTCGGTCGCGGGCAAGTCTGGAGAGTCGGGAGACGGGGCAGTCAAGTCGAGAGCAGTGTCGGCAGTCAAGTCAGGTCTGAGAGTGGCATCTGGAGGGGTTCGGAAGAACCGGACGAGTGCGAAGAGGCAGACGGCGGCAGTGGTCGTGGGAGCAGTCGGGAGACGGAGCTCGAGCTGAAGTCTTAAGGCCAGGACGGTGGGGGGGTTGGGCCGAACGCCGGAGAGAGCTCACCGGCCACGCCAGGGGCAAGAAGCAAGGCCAGCTACGCTGAACATCGCGGCTTCGGCCCGCCATGAGGGCGCGGGGTAAGACCTTCGGTCTCGTGGACCTGGCCGCTCATCCAGGTTCCAGCACATTTGGTCCACGAACCTGTCTGCACCCTTGCCTTTGAGGTGCTTTTCCTTTGCTTTTGTGTACAGTGCATGGTTGGCGCCAGGTCTGTAAAGTAGACCTGTGTAAGTGACTGTGCAATGTACATTCTCATTGCTCGTATTTGGTTACTCTGCATTTGCTTGCTTTCACTGTAATAGCGTGCCTGATTACTGTATGGCTGTAAAAATACGTGCCTTGTCTGAGTGTGCCAATAAATGTGCTTGTTGAACTGTCCCCGTTCGTTGCGCCTTTCCCTGTTTGAAAGTTTCCCATCTTGCATCACGGAAGAATGGTAGAGGGTGAAGCCACCCGGTAAATAATCACGTTCTTTGGGGGCGGCGATAACACCACTCGGTTATCAACTGAAGCAACGGAACGGAACCCCGCTAAGCGTTCGTGTCCTAAGCGGGCCAGCGGCGGGTACGATCACGCCGGTTAACTCCCGCGCAGGTACTTAGGTAGGTCGAGTTGGCGACAACCGCGCTATCCCTGCGCGGGTGGGCGCGATTGCACGCTTGTTGGTGGGGTCAAAAGACCCACCCGTGAACTAGCTCCTGGGCGATAGTTCCAAGGAAGGGTCACGACTGAATTGTCCGTATCCGGTGGGCGACGCGGTCGCGATTTGAGTTACGTGCGATTGCACGCCTGGGCGGACCGAAATTCGTACAAATAATATGCCTGGTGTTGGCTCCAATGGTTAGGGTTTGTGAAGCTGGGATCGTAAGATCCTGATTGAATCCCACTTGGCTGTTGAAAATTAATACCAAGGTGGGGCTGACTCTTGCCTATTATCCTTCCGAGGTCAGTGGAAATGGTGCCAAGCTTGCTGGTATATCTGTGTCAGAGTGCGACCCATCCAAGGATTGTGTCCAATAGCCAAGGAGTCTGCTTAGGCAGCACCAACGCTCTGCACAGTATGGTCCTGATGGATGGATGTATATAACGAGCAAAAGCTTTCAGTTCAATTCCAAATCCAACTAAATTATTTCCTTTTGGTCGATTTACATCACTGAGAAAACCTCAGCAAGTTTAAAACATAGTGACTATTATGCGGATTTGGGTTGAGGACTCGAAGTGAATAGGGAGAGCTGGGGTAGGGAGGGAGGAGGTTGGAGGGACTTGAAGAAAGAAAAGTGGGAGTGGAGGAACAGAGAGTTGAGTGGAGGGGGGGGGGGGGGTAGAGAAAGGCACAGTGTTGGGAAAGGGGAGTTTGAGGCTTTGTGGGGAGGGGGGAGGGGGTTAGACATGGGGTGGAAAAGGGGGCCTGACAGACTTGGGGTTGGGGGGGTACTCATGACTTGAAGAAATGGGGAAGAGAGGACAGAGAGTTGGGGTTTGAGGGCAGACAGAGGACAGAGAGCTGAGAGAGGA
Organism: Eptatretus atami; assembly: GCA_035128595.1. Classification (NCBI taxonomy): domain Eukaryota; kingdom Metazoa; phylum Chordata; class Myxini; order Myxiniformes; family Myxinidae; genus Eptatretus; species Eptatretus atami. The sequence continues at coordinate 53,644,708 of CM068959.1, read as the reverse complement.
GGTTTGAGGACTTGGGGTGGGGAGTGGGCTTAAAGACTTGCGGCTGCGGGAAGGGATGGGTTGAGGACTTGAAGAAGAAAGGCACAGAGGACTTGAAGGCACATTTTACATTATGCGGAATTTCCATGGGTCCCTGTTATTATGCTGTCAAAGGGCATTCCACGGCAAACTCCTTAAATATTCCACACACTATTGGAAACAAATTCCCTTACAACAGCCCGGCGAAACCGGGTTATTTGCTCGTAAATAAATAAATAAAACATTTGGAGAAAAACTACAAAACAACGACGTACAAAACAAGTTTCAGAATCTGTCATTAAGTTCTTATAACAAGCTGCAGACTCATGATCACCCGTTACATATAGTGCACACAAATCATCACCACCTAAATGTGGTCTCCGCACATTCCATTTGCACCAACCAACCGTCTGTTCAAACAAATGTACACACTTCACCTTGCATTGAAAGCCGGGAGACCATTGCTACGACGAGGCGTCAATGGCTGTCCATTATTATCACGGTAGAATGCAAACAGGCTGGCCGAAAAACCCTGCAAAACACGTCCATATTTATTACGGCAACCCAACATCATGGCAACCGCATTTGATGGCACACGGTCAAATAAGTCTTAAACTCAACCGTACTCGTTCTTCACCAAGGCATGCAGGATCTCGTGAAGCAATGCCGTGACGGTGAGCTTGCCGTGCTTCACTGCCAGAGCCTCAGGACACACGTTAGCATATCCTGCAATGGGTCTTAACAAAACAGACAACAAAAGTACAATGCTCAGCAGGTGAGGCTACATTTGGTATATTACTGGTACATTTGGTATATTTGGTATATCACGCTGACTAGAATTTACCTTCTGAGTCAGTCCTTGTGTTCAAATTCAGGCTTACCTGTCATCCTGACCCTGCTGACAATGTGCAGCATAAGCTACTGTTGAACCTCCCTGACACCGAACTGTGTTCTTGGCGGACACGTACAGCAAGAAGTCTACGTGAGCCTCACCACGTCCATCTTGCAGGCTGACTGGCCCACAATTCTGTCCCAGTTCTGAGCATCGCTGACATCGCTGCAGACACACACCGGAGCATTTCAAAAATCAGAAGAACAAGCTTTGTCCACAAAAGAGAGCTAACATGGCTCTTTCAAATTGATGTAATCCACCCCAGATTGCAGATTGCACGTGCACACAAACTCCGAGTCATGAAGTCAATCAAGGCGGCCTGGACATATTTCATGCCCGTCAGATAAATATTGTCGGATGAAACGACTAAAAATACTTTGAAAGAAGCCGAAAATACTTATAAACGTAGGTGTGAGAAAGGGGTGTGCCACTGCACAACTAAACATTTGGAGAACTTCCTGCTACACTCGTCCAAAAACTTGATATCTTGCAATCCATACTGTAAAAACTCCTGATGATACGGGCCCGTGAAAGGTTCGAAGGTTCGAAGGTGGGCACGTTTCACCCAAATGTGAGTGCTGCACAACACCAATGGGAAGGTCTTATATGGGGCTTGTCGATGCACAGGGTAAGTTTAAAATTATGATTCATTCTTCGTTCGTGTGCAGCACAAGGCTGCGGGGTGGCATCACTGGCTGACGTTGCAGCCGTGCCACTGATGTAACGACTTCTGCTGGTTTTGGGCAGGAATGTGGCCATGGTGTCGGCGATAGCTCGCCTATTCTTCCCGAAGGATACTGTGGGATCTTTAACGTCCACCACCGAATGCTGGCAGACAGTACGCCCATTTATCGTCCATCTAAGGGATGGCGCATACATTGCTCAATCACTCTGCCCCTGTGAAACACCGGAATGTCACTTTATAGCTGGGTCGGGATTCAAACCCAGGCTATACAGCTTGGAGACTAGTGTGTGGACCTCTCGGCCATCCTGTCAGCCAAAATGATGATATTTAGTGTTAATCATGTTTGGGAGTGGGAGTTGTATGGACTGTGAGTGCCGTTATAAATACTGTTATGTTTGTGCTAGCCGCTCTTGGGACGAGGACATGTGTGCTGCATCCCTGCTTGCTGCCTTCACGGAGTAGCGACTTTACATTCATGCATTCGGTGAAGGAAAGTAAAGCGAGGCAAGGCAATACTTGAGAAAGAATCAGGCAGTACCAGGAGGCGTGTTCGTCAAACTCGCCGAAATGTCCATGTGTGAGCACGTCTCATGTAAAAACTTCTGCAAGACTTTGACATGCGAGTCTCATCTATGGTGCGGAAGACGTGGCCCTCAACGACTTCCGCTTACCAAAAGTTCGAGAAAGGCCTTCGGACAAAGGCGCAACTCCGCGAATCCGCTTCACAGCTGGTGGCATAGACGGGAGCAAGCCTTTCCACCGGCAAATCTGAGATCAAATGCATACACAAGGGCGGCATTCATAGCGAAGGGTGTGGTGGGCGGAGCCACACACTGGCTCGATCCAGATTCACCGACAGCCGGAAGGCGATGGGCAGTTTGGGCAGCGACGGCATTACTACGATGTCAATGTGTGTTTGAAGAGGCCACAGATTGCGGAAACGCGGTTGATTGTGGCCGATGTGGATGTCGAGCAGCGCGACAGAGACGGAACGATCTGGTGCCATCGTCAGACGACGAGATTGTGTTCGATGACGAACACGACATGACGTAATAAACAGGCATGGAACAGGACATATAACGTACTAAAACATGACGAACAGACATGAACGGTAATAAACATGACGATTACACGACATGAAAGCTAATAACACTGACGCACACGACATTTGACGTGAATAAAACATGACAAAACACGACATGACGGAATAACTGACGAACACGAATATGCGTACTAAACAGTTGACGGCACACGACATGACGTAATAACCATGACGAATACGACGACATGAGTAATTTAGGCCCATACCTGAGGTGTTATTAGATGCGTTGTAGATTGCTGGGTTAGGAGTTCGGAAGGAAACGGAAGGACTTACGGACGGAAACAATTTGCGAGTTCTGAAGATTGTTGATCAGTTATACAATATGATCACTTGAGTATGCCATGTGTTTTTGTTAATGTCTCGCCCTGCTGAGTAATCCACGCCTAGGCAATTCGCCGACCGATAATTGACCCAGAAGACCCCTGGAGAAAAAAAACCTTTAGGTAACTGACAAGCAACGATGTTTACAAACCATAGAACGTCAATGGTTTGTAACTCTCACATCGAGCTTTTTGAACCGCGTTCTTAAGCACGGAACACACACTTAAGAATAGTTCTAAGTACTGATTGTAGATTTAGGCGGCCCTGTAGGCAATCGCTTTGGCACTTGTTTAATACCTTGCACTGAAATTATATTAAAAGTGTAACTTGCTAATTAATGGTGTTCCTTCAACTGATATTGCACCATGATTGTTCTTAAGTAGCTGATTTATAATCAGACATGATAATTAATCGTCCGATCCATTGCTTGAAATTCGTGCTTGCATCCCAATTATGATTAAACTCTCTCTCATACGTCATATGTGGTGATCCACCAGGTGACCTGTTAACCATTCTATACATGAGAGCCACCATGAGAATCGTTCTTAAGACTTGATTGTTTAAGCGGCCACGTGCTCTACACTTGGCACTCATCGTTTTACCTGCACTGGAAAATTATGATAAATGTGCTAAATTGATGCTAAATAATTGTGTTCTTAATTGGATATGCACGCATGGATTTTGTTCAAGTTGATGATGTATAATTGTACATAATTGTCTGTTCACCATGCTTGAATTGCCTTGCAATCGAATTATGATTAAAAGTGATTTTTTTCTGCTCATTCCAGTGGTGCTGACAACCAAACGCAGCATACGCGACACTAAGAATGCCTTCCCAGACTCCCACAGTCCCATGGGCACATACAGACCCCAAACAAACCTTTCCACCCAAAAATTATGAATTACCTCAGGGGCCCCGGACTCAATGCCTACTCCAACATTCCTTTCTGTTCTAGTGATATCTGAACCCCCCCCCCACCACAA
>CM068959.1:53622388-53635935 GCA_035128595.1 Eptatretus atami | reverse complement strand
ACAAATTGCCTTGAAATAAGCCATAAGTAGAAGCACCCGGCATAATGAATATAGTGATCGTACTGGGATTTCGTTACTGTATCTGGAGCACCGTTTGGCTTGCATTCAAGTCGACGTGAGGACGGCGTGTTTCTGATTGCATTCGGGAGCATTTCTGAGCTCTTTCATAGAAAACTGCAAGGCAGTGATCGGCTCCTGGATGTCCCATGTATATACCACTGCTTGGAAGTTGTCGACATGGAATTGGAGTTGAAACACCATTGGAATATTCTCGATTTGCAGCGCGTGATGCATGAGCCAAAGAAATCAACTTCCGTCCTTCCTGCTACGTTTGCTGATTCCATATATCGCGACGTTGTAGCTGAAGACCGACATCTTGGTATCTTCGGATGGCTAAGTGACACTGGCTGACGTCTAGTTTCTCTTTCTATTCGCTGTGTAGACGGTTGTGAAGATGGCTGTGCTGCGCATCGCGGATTATCAGGTGTTGCATACATGATGGCGCTGCCTTCAACCTGGTAAATAAATATTCCCATCGTGTCATGTAAGGTTCTGCCGGACAAGCGTGTTTGAAGTTCATCGAAGTTATCAAACGCTACTCATAGGCAGGTTCGGAGACGGTGCGTCGGACATGTCTGTTCTTTTTCATGGATGGTATACCACAGCTGTTTCTAGTTCTTCCACAGCTGAGTAGTCTCAGACAGTGCCCAAATCGATTGAGCATCGGTAACGAGCTGTTTGCTCCTGTCATTGACTTCACAGTGATACCAAGAGCGAGTGCTTTTTCAGGCTTCACGTTCCCTCTTCCCACGCACAAACAGCGCATTTCGGACTTGTTTGACAGTCGGAGCTCACGGTCGTCTAACTTCGTCCGTGTGATAGGATCTGATTTGGCACCATATAGGTCACGCCTGAAGAATGTTGAACAGTAATTCGGCTGTTGGATTGCTGCACAATCGAGTGTATGATCATTCAACCGTTGGAGAATCAAGGAAAAGCTCTGTTTGGGCACATTCTTGATGAAGGGCTGCAGAAGAATTAATGCTCTTTTACTGTACCTTTTGGTGTGGTCCGCATCGTACACGCACGACGTACAGCATCATTCGGCCATGTCTGGCGTACAAAATTACGACGGACTTCTTACCTAGCTGGGCACTGCCCTTTAAACCTTAACGCCAATGTCTTATTTGATCACTTCTTCATCAAAGGTATTGCGCGGTTCCCTGGTAAGTGGCTCTATCGAGTCAACACAAACTCCCATATCCAGAGCATATATAAGACGTCACAATTCTGGATCGTGTTGTTTGGATTTAGGACTGCTTCCAATAGTTGGAAACTAATCGTATCAATATCCGCAATGCTATTACGTGATTATTCACTGCTTCGAAGCTACCATTGAACGCTGCAGCCAAGAAATCTTCTGAGCTATGAGGTAAGAACTCCTTTGCTAACGAGTACTATCTCAGAGAGATTTAACGACTACTAGCTGGTTCTCTCTAAAGGGCTGTAAACAACCTTGAGATTTAGCGAAAGTATGCCGTTTTTTTTACAAATTTGCCGATAGCGGCCTGGCACACGTCGAATACGTTATTGGTAAAGTTTTGTATACGTTAGGAATACCTGGAAAAACAACTGCAAAGTTCGTTGTTACGCTGGCTTTAATCGTTGACTTTGTGCTTGTTCTCTCTTTTTCGAATGCTTAGAAATTTTTACGACGTACTCCGCGTTTGCTCAAACGTTCCGCTACGCGGCCATAAGGTTTAGGCACGTTATGCGATCGTTGACACACGTTAATTGTTATGTTACTCATAAGTGAAACAGCGTAGAGGTAACATTCGCGTACGAAACTTTATTTCTAACCTATCAGAACGTTTTGTAAGCACGCTACACAAACGTTTGTTCACACTTCGCAACAGCTACTTGAAGTTCCTCATACTGAAACCCATAAAGTAATGTTTTGGTCGTGACTTATTTATAACCTATGAATAACGTGCTTGGGATTATTACGCTATGGCATACGCTGGACTAATCGTTGGGCATAGGTTTGGACGCCTAAAACGATAAAGCATGTTCGTATAACTTATGTTATATAGTTACGAGCGTTCTGTGTTATTACTAGTACATTATGCATTTGTCAAAGTCGTTTTAATACTTTAAAAAGTAAAACAAGAAATATTTCATCGTGGAATGAGGAAAAAAAATATAGCCGAAAACATGACATCGGGCAAATGTAGTCCTCTAATGTGGACGATAGAAGGAATCCAGTCATCACCCACAACCTCCCCATTCACGCTCACATACTAGCTACTACCAAACTACTACTACAACTATACTACTTACTACTGGACATTAACATAATACTAACTACTATACTACTACTAGCTATGACATAGACATACACTCTCTACTGATGTAGAATATCCTACTACTACCATGCTAACTCCTGACAAACTACTACTACTATTACTACTGTCACTCACACCACGTACTGCTAATAGTATTACTCTATGAGTACTATCGGCATTGACATCTACTCAACATGGATCTGGAACAATGATGGTTTTCTCTGAGTGAAGCATTTGTATGTACCGAATTCCCCAACGCTGCCAATACGTAGTACACGGTAGATGTAAGTTTGAAAAACTTTTCAGTAAGTTCTGTGTTGTCGGAAGACGTCAATTTTAATTCGTCTACAACGAAATGTGGTTATTACTACGTTACAAACTAGGTCTGTAGATGTATTCAATGGTTAGATGCACGTTTTTAACTTAGGTTCAAAAATGCTACACTAGGTTTAAACGCACGTTTAACTCTTACGTTCATAGCACGGTAGCCATTGTTCAAGGCCAGTTTCCATATTTCAATGCACGTTCTCATCTTCATAGCAACGTTAAACATAGGCTAAGCCCTTGACGTTCTACTTTGTTCAAAAGCAAGACGTTCGTTACCAACGGTTATAAATTGGGTTTCAAGTATGGTGCCATTTACCTTGAGTGCTTCGACTTATGAGTAACCCACAAGTACGTGTGTTCGCCGTGTTAAACATCGCGGAACGGTGCAAGAACAGATGCCAACGCATGCGAAACGTGTGAGCCTTACGTCGATACGTCTTAAAATTTTCAGCATGCTTGAAATTTCACGACGTATCGAACGGACTAGGTAATATGACAGCGTACTTCAATGATTTGAGCATAATTTAACTATACTCAACTTTCCTAATAGCGTATTTGACGTGTGCCTAGCGTTGTAAACCATTTTTCATAGAATGGCATCGCTGCGCAAAATCGTCAAGGTGTGACTGCAATGTTGCCAATTCAAAATCTCGGGCAGTTTTGATTTTCAATCGGCGTCCGGCAAGTTCTTACAGGCTACGCCACGAGTTCGCGGCGATACGTATAGCGCGCAAAGGGTAAGTTGAACTATCGCTTGTCTTAGGTTTGGAACGCCGATCACAAGTAAGCATTCGTTGGTAAAAGTATGTATAACACAACGAAACGTCTGTGCCGTTACTAATATGTTATGCAAACGACCAACACGTTTTGAATACGCCAAAAACTCAAAAAAAAACATCAAAATTTCAGGTACGTCAACGTTAGATCAATTTTTATACGTTGCCATTGCTGGCTTAAACGTCAAGGGTGACAGGCTAAGATCTGTGCGGCTTCCTTGATTTTAGTTTCGCGTGTTTGGTGAGACACGCACCGGTTACTCAATTTGACCCTTTTATTCTTACGCTCTTTGTTGCACATACACACTCTTTCGGAAATATTCCTGATGTAGACGCCATTGCGAAGGAGGTTAACAGCAGACCGCAAAAGAGGTTTGGGGCCAGATTGGCGGGTGCATCACACAGTCCTCTGAGGAACTGCAGTGAAGTTATTGTAACATGACTGTGGTAACCATCAGTTTCTGTGGGTTCACTTGGTAGTGATTTGATTACTTTACAATACCGAGATGTGGAAAAGTTCTTCTTTTCTCCACGGATAATGGATGTTCTCTGTACTAGGTCCACTGATAGCGTTGAACGACAGTATGCCCTCACTTGAGCTGCCTTTCTAATCATATGCAGGAGACAGCGTTTTGCAGCATTCGTGTCTGATGTGTCTGCAACAAAAAGCGCGACTTCTCACAATCTCACGCTAACAATTATATTAACGTGACAATAGGTAGCGTGAGAACGGATGAACGTTAACAGTTGAAGGCGCATCATAATGGGTAGTCGAAGGAATTGTGTGGAAGTTATAGACGAAGTATCACGAGTTCACATGAGTCGATTTTCATGAGGATCCAGAATATGTAACTGAGATTGTGTAAAAGTGTCATCTGCTTACACCGTGGCGTCTCATTCTGGATGTGGGCGTAACGGTCATATGTGGGGTGTACACGCGACTCGTGTGACGTATCGGCCGTATGGTGGGCGCGTAACGGCCGACTCGTGTGACGTATCGGCCGGGTGATCTGGTGTTCTGGCAGACTCATTGCCAGTATCTGGATGCCGTGGCATCCTACACATCAAATCAATGACACATGGATATTCATCAATAGAAGTTCACAGAGACAAGGATTGAGATCAGGGCCGTGACATGGCTGTATGGGGACAGAGCAGACGCCGTTCATAAAAGGCCTGCTCTACTTCAGTGTTATTTTGACCCAACCCCTCCAGACCCCTGTCCAGATTTGACTAGGACTAACATAGTAGATATCTCCAGCTATCGCCCAAAAATGATTTTTGACGAGAAATACAGAAACCTACGAGAACCCAACGAGAAATACAGAAAACTTACCATCCTTTTTGTTGGACATGATGATGCATACCCGGCCGGCACGACGTGTGGTCCCGTTCTGGCCTGCGCTAGCAATAGCGTTATATGTCATAGATAGGCAGCGCGCAGCGCAGCAACGGTTGCCGAGGTACCTACAGAGAACACAGCATGCTGACAGACACGCGTTCATTCTTATGTAAGACTTCCAAGAAAACACCAGAACCCATTCATGCGTGTGCTGACATTTCCTGAAGCATCGTTCACACAGGGAGGCGCACATTGACCCGGTGACCTTTGACCCGTTCTTAAGCACGGAACACACCATAATAATCGTTTTTAAGCACTTGATTGTGTTTAGCGGCACTGTGCTCTACACTTTGGCACTTGTTTTAACCTTGCACTGAAAATTATGATTGAAAGTGCTAATTGACGCTAATTAATGGTGTTCTTAATTGGATATGCACCATGGATTTTGTTCTTAAGTTGCTGATTTATAATCAGTACATAATTATCTGTCGATCCATGCTTTAATTGCGCTTGCACTCGAAATTATGATTAAAAGTGATTTTTCTGCTCATCCAGGTGGTGCTGACAACCAAACGCACCATACGCGACACTTAAGAATCACCTTCCCAGACTCCCACGGGTCCCATGGGTACATCCTGCACCCCAAACCTTTTGCACCAAAAATTATGATTAAACCTCAGTGGGCTCCCGGACTATGGTCCATGTATGAGTAGTTGGCCAACTTCGATGTAGTAAGTCGGGACACATTAGCTTAAGGATTGTTTTGTTTGGTGATGCGTGGTAATAATTAATTAGGGATTATGGGAAAGGAAATTGTGCGTATAACCTCCATGTGTAAACAGTAAACATCTACCTGGGGTGCTGGGAGACGGTGCAAGAGCAAAATGGGCGGAGCTATGGATTGCCTTGAAGAGGCGGAGCGTTGCCCGGGAGAAAAGGGAGGAGCCTAATCGGACAGTCGGGGACATCAGAGAAGGATCGGAGGAGTTCTGAGGAAAAACAGGAGAAAAATACTGTTGGGGAGAACGAGGACAGAAAGGATGGAGTTCTGAGGAGAGGAGGTCGTCCTGCCTGCCTCTGCCTGTTTTCATCATTCTGCCAGTCTCCGCCTCATCACCTGCTCGTGGCTGCCCCGTGCCCATCCTTCCACCTGCTACCACCAGAGCCGAGTCCCCCGGTTTTGTCCCTTTCCCGTCGGTGATTAAATCTGGTGTATGGCACCTTAGATTTCTATAGGTTTTATTTCTTATTGTATATAATTATTTATTATTGATTCTGTGTTCCCCCCTTTTGTCCCCACCACTACCCACCGTTGTATCCTTCCGCTGGTGAATCTTCCCTTCCCTTATTTGGTACCCCTCTTCCCACACCCTCAAATCTTGTTCCTCCCCCTGCCCACTCCCATCTTTACCATACCACTAACCAGTCTCCTCCTTCCCCTCTCCCCTCTTCCTCCCTTCTCCCTCCTCCCCCATGACCATGCCTGCTCTCATCATTTCCCCTCCCTCTCAATTGAGCTGCTTCCTCCCTCTCTCTCTCAAAGCAAACTTCACTCTCTCTCCCCCCCCCAAGCTTCCCCTCACTTTTCTCAAAGGCTCCCCCCACACATTTCTCCCTCAATTCTCCCCCTCACCCTTCTCCCTCAATTCTCCCCCCCCCCCACCCTTCTCCCTAAATTCTCCCGTCTCACCCCTATCCCCAAAATCTCCCCCCTACCCCTCCCCTTCAAACCTCTCCCCTCCCCTTCAAATCTCCCCTCTCACTCCTCCTTCTCAAACTTCCTCCCCCTCTTCCAACCCCTCAATTTTTGTACCTCCCCCTAACCACTCCTATCTTCACAATACCACTACCCAGTATCATCCTCCCTTCTCCCCTCCTCCCCCATGGCTGTGCCTGCTCTCATCGTCTCCCCTCTCCCTCAAAGCTTCCCTCTCAAAGCAACCACCTCCTACCTCTTCAAAGCAAACTTCTCTCTCTTTCCCCTCCAAGCTTCCCCCTCACTTTTCTCAAAAGCTCCTCCCACACCTTCTCCCTCAATTCTCCCCCTCGCTCCACCGTCTCAAAGCTGCCCCCCCCCCCACCTTTCACATGCACAAAGCTGCCTTCCTTCTCCCACCCTCTCTCTTCCATCTCATTCCTCCACCTCCTCAAATCTCACACTTCCCTTGGTCCCCTCTCTCATTACTCCCCACTAAGACTCATCCCTTCACCATATAGCCCTTTGTCCTCCTCCCCATCCGACTCTCCCTCAACTCTTCTGCAATCTCCCACACGCTGTCAACAACTCTCCCTACCTCCAACCTCTCCTCCCTCATCCTACCCTCCACCTACCCGCTCCTCCCTCTTCCTTAACAGTGTGGACCTCAAACATCCGTGGCCTTCACTCTCACCTGACTGGTCTCTCCATACAAGTCGCCATTGACAAACCAGACATAGTCTGCTTAACAGAATCTTTCCTCCTTCAAGATGTCTCTGACTCCTTAGTTTCTTTCCCTGGTTACTCCCTCCTCTGGTATGATACACCTGAGCCTCGTCCTGGTAGCGGAGTTGCTCTCTTTATCAAAAGCTCTATTCCTCACACTCCATGTACTGCCCTCACTCCTCCACACCCCCAGGAATACCTCTGGCTATGGCTTCCCCTCCGCTCCCACCTCATGTTTATATGTGTGTTGTACCGTCCACCAAACAGTGATGACTCCACTTACATCTCACTCGACAAAAACGTGGACCAACTTCTATCCTCTCATCTAAACTCTCTCTTCCTCAATTGTGGTGACTTCAATTGCCATCACGCCAGTTGGCTGGGTGTGGGTACCTCTCTTATCTGCCGTGGCATTTCAGCAAAGGATTTCTGCGACTCATTGGGACTGACAATCTGTCAACTTCCCGACCCGGATCTCAGCCAACGATACTCCATCTCTTATAGATTTGATTTTGACCAATTTCCCAGAAAATGTCTGCTGCTGTTCTTCTGCTCCAATCAGTTCATCTGACCATATTCTTGTTAAAGCGGTCATCTCTCTGGTTGTGATTATAGAACCACTGTGGATGAGTCTGGCATCAGGAGAGCCAGGAAACACCATCTTTCCAATCTCAAGTCTGAACTCTCAAACCTGTCTCCCTCCTCCAAATGCTGGTGGCATCTAGTTACCTCTGCCACCGAAGGTGAAAGAGGTCATGTTTTCATCCCTTTCTGTTAGTTTGTTGTTTGTCTGTGTACAAGATAGCTCAAAAAATTGTGTGACAAGGACGAACTGATTAGATTTTGGTGAAGATCCGGATCCGACTACGAGAATTTTTAAATGATACTTCACCATTGAGAGATGGGGCCAAAAACGATACATAGCATGATATCTCAAAAAGTTGTGGACGGATTCGGGTGAAATTTTGTGGAAAGATTCGGTGTGTGACAAGGACGAACTGTTTCGATTTTGGTGAAGATCCGGATCCGGATCCGACTACTAGAAATTTTAAAGTGATTCTTCACCATTGAGAGATAGGGTTCAAAAGTGATTCTTCACCATTGAGAGATAGGGTTAAAAAGTGATATATAGCATGACATTTCAAAAATGTATTGGGCCAGATATGTTCTCGTGGATCAAGCATTACATGGCGGAGGTATGCGCTCTACCGAGTGCCCTTCTAGTTATGTCTGTTTCTGATGTATGCTCCCCCTCCATCCCTTCCTTTACCTCAAATGGCTGCACAGCTGACACACATGAAAAGGCTGAATGCCTAAACTCTGAATGCCTGTTTTTTTTTCTTCTAAATCTTGTGTCCAAAACCCATTACTTTCTGTACCCACCTTATCCAGTTGCACCCAGCTATTCCTGGACTCTGTGTCCTTTTCTCCTGACAAGGTGGACAGCTTGCTGTCAAACCTAGACTCTGATTCTGAAACCAGTCCAGACGGCATCAGCCCTCGTGTCCTAAAAACCTGCTCCTCTGCTCTTGCTCACCCTCTCTCTCTGTTCTATTCACCATCTCATTTGCTCAAGGTCATCTGCCATCTGCTTGCAAATCCACAACATTACTGCGCTGCATAAAAAGAGGTGCAAAAACAGATCCCTGCAACTACAGACCAATCAGCCTTCTCCCAATCATCAGCAAAGTTATGGAATCCATCATTGCTTCAGACATCAAATCCTTCCTCTTCTCCAATGGCTTGATTTCCGACCATCAATTTGGATTTAGACCAGGTCACTCTACCCTGGACATGCTGCTTCTGCTTTCCCAACAATTAATGGAAGTCCTAAATGCCAAACATGAGAATCAGTGCAAACAAACACTCAGCTCATGTGCAAAAGGCCTCATTTATCATTCAAACATCATTTCAAAAGTTCCATATTGTCTCCACTGGGAGTAAGCAGATCGGCATCTCAAGGAGATGGGGACGGGCCAGGCATCTGCCTGGGGGATGGCCAGACGGAGGCCCCTGGAGTACTGGCGGAAAGCGGACGCAGCGACGCGCTGCTCCGGCGCATGCTCCTATACCTGACCTGACCTGGGAGTAAGCGGTTATTCCCTTGTGATAAGTGTAGTGGCTAAACCTTCACAGGCAAGATAGGGAGCTTGTGACAATTATGAGGATGCTTTATAACTTTTGACTTGACTTGGGCTTTTGCTTATAACTCAGTTTCAAAAGTGATACTTCCTTTACTTTTCAAAGCATTGTCCGACTTTGCACACCTTTGATCAGTCAAAATAACATCCTGAACTCGCTTGTTGTTTACCTTGTTTATTGAGGTGACTGGTTCATCATGTGCCCTTTATATCCATATTTTAGTGTTTTCCACAAATTGAATACCGATATCCTTGACAGGCAGTCATCACCATACGGTGTAGCCAACAGCATGCAAATTTCAACAGACTTCATGCTTTCATTGACCATAAATAATTATTGTTTTGCTGTTCCACCCTCTTACCTCACTAACTGCAATCTTACCTCACTAACACATGCATTCGAGGAAGAAACACATGATCATAGGTAATGATCATCGGTAATGATGACAAATTCCATCAAAAATTATTAACATGAAGTACTTTCATGATTTTAAGTTATCATAAGCTCATGTCCAGGTCAAAGTTGAAGCACCCTCATATACAGTACTATCAGAGGTACCCACACCTTGTGCGGAAGGAATTTAGAGCAAATCAACTAATACAATATTTATTATAAAATAACAAGCCAAACAGGCACTAATACGATATAATAAGGCAATGCTACACAATAATGACTACTGCAGTGCCTCTGGATAGACAACGTTGTGAGTCTGGTTGTTGGGTGCCAGAATTGTGAGCTTGGCAATATAGATAAGAAAATGATTTGTCATACTGCCTACCACCGTGTGGTACTATACGATACATATTTACATCGAGAGAATTGGGATTTTTGGAAAAATAATCATTTTTAATTTTTCCCACCACTCTGAACCATATACCCTGTAGGTTTGAAAATGTTTTCTTCCATCTCCATTTGCCAAGAGGATTCCAACAGTATTCAAGATGAGGGGGTTACTACAGGTGCAGACAGACCGACAGAAAATACCGATTATATCGATGGACAGACAGACCAACAGAAAATACAACTACGTATATATATATATATATATATATATTATATATATATATATATATAATATATATATATATATATATACATTCATATTTGGTGAAAACCAACGATTTAAACATCTACCCTTTCTCTCCTCTTACTCCCCAAGCACGGTTCCAAAATCTTCCCTTTATAACACTTAACCAACCTGAAGGTGTTCTTCTGGGACAGGCACTGGCCACAATAAGTGACATTAGCACAAGTGCTTTGGCAGTAGTGCCGAGTATCTCCAGGCCTAAAAAACACCTTTCGTGTAGCACATTGTCTGGTGGAAAAGGCAGAGTGTCAATATAACAATTTACAGGAGTCTTGTGTCAACTAGTAACTTCAAGCAGGACAAATGAACAAATTAAAAAAAAAAAAAAAAAAACTTATAAAGCACTCTTCAACTGCACCCAACTTTACACGGACTGTCTGACCACCTTTGGCCAAGACAACCCAAATATGTCTGCAGTATAACTAACCAGATATGTGAAAGCTTCTGGAAAATCCTCTTGGCAGATTTAACCGATTCCATTCGCATCAGTCATACTAAAGTAAATAGTGAGCATTGCAGCAAGATTAATTGACAAATGACTTGTAATGGCAACCCATTATGCTCTCTCAACATTGACACTAAGAATCATAATATGAACTGTAAAAATAATCACTTTCACGATGTGAAGTTTGCTTGCAGACCAAGGGTTCCAAGGTGGTGCAGACCAACGTGGAAGAGAACAATGACGTCGTCTAGCCCATGATAGTAAGAAGTCAAATTAAACTCGTTTTTAAATATACTTCATTTTATGTGCTGTATAAGTAAATTTGGACCAGGAATGATGCTTCTTTATCGATAACTTCCTCTACTTCAAACATTTATGTTTTTTTAGGGATAAAGTAAACAAACAAGCTAAGTAACATTTGCTTTACAATTAATAATTTGAGTAACTTTATTGAAAGCACGAATCAGCTAATTGCATTGAAAAAAATTCCATGTAGTGCATGTTGAAGCAACGTATAGATAGCGTTACCTGGCCAGTCGTAGCTTAGCAACAGATTTTCTCACGCGAAGAGCACGAGCTACCAGTCCCATGGCATCAGGCAGTAGAACATTCTGTTATTGCACGTGCACATTCACTTTGTCCAATACTGTACTACAGTACGTATTCATTATATCAATTAATATTGTGCTACAGCAATATATGCATGCAATGACAAAATTAGTCATGCACACGCATATTTTTTCAGTATATTTGATTGAAAAAAAATTCCACAATCTTACATGTCATGATTGTTTTGTGCAGGATGAAAAACTAGGGATATACGAGCAGCAAATTTGGTTGGTCGAGATGATGTAAAATGCTGGAATATTTTGTCCAAATACTGCTAAACGAGAGGTTTTTGAAAGTTCCAAAAAGGCTAATTGTGTTCTCCAGTGTTGAAGTATATAATTCAATTGAAATGAAGTAAAGATTTTCAAGGTTGTAGGAAAAAAAAAATTCCGAAGTTTACCGCCATTGATGCTGGGTCATTCCTTGTCAAATCAACAAATGCCTCCAGGTCGACCATCTCAGATTTTCATGATTTTTTTTGTGTGGGTTGGACAAATATTGAACAGGAAAAATGTCAAATATTAGTTCTGTATTCCAAGGAGTTTTTGAGATATGACCCCTCGAGCGTGTCAAGGTTGGTTGAAGAAAAACGACCCCCTAATTATCCTTCAATTTCAGCAACCCATTTCTTGGCATCTGTTTGAGATAAAGCAATGAATTTTTTTTTCCTAATGCAACTTTTATGGTATTTTAAAGAAAAAAATAAAGCCGGATACATTGCAGAAAAAATGAGGCCTGCAGCCACCCTCAAAAATGGTAAAAATAAAAAGAGCACGACTGAAACAGGCAACTTTGACCCATGTTAAAGTACCTTTCATTTATTGTGTCACCCATGTAATTTTTTGTGTGAAAAATATACTAAAATGTCTACCAAAATATGAATTACCAGGTGTCTACTGCATTTATTTTTTATTTTAGGCCCTTTCAAAAAGGGAAAAATATGAAATTTCATGATTTTCAGGTCAAAAAAAATACATGTGGCCTACCTTCAAAATATACGTGCTTGGTATCAAATGAAAGCTCCTTTCATGTACTATAACTGTACCAAATGTCATTAGTTTTATAGCAATCCTTCATGTCCTACCAACCCCATCAATAAAGCCCCAAAACGAATTTGACATTATTGGCAATGTCATTTGTGAGCTGTTAAGTCAATTAATTTCTGTGTCTCACTTAAATAAAAATTTTCAGGCATTGAATACCAAAATATCAATGCACAAACCAATTCTCACATGTCTATTAAGGTGATTTTTTTCCAATACACATCTCCAACATGGTGAATAATTGACCCATCTGTAAGTACCCGGCTGTAATGACTAGTTGAGTTTTGGAGTAAAAATACACTTCCAGAGGAAATGGTTTTGTTTGTTTGCTTTAATTATTAAAACTTTTAACATGAACAATAATGTGTTTCACCTTTAAGCAAAGATTACGATAGTATTGAAATCTGAGAGTCTGATCTTCGGAGGAGGCGGGTGCCTTGATTTTTTAGCATAGCCTAGTTCTAGGGATGGCGTGCAAAAGTTTCTGAAAGTTGTAATTTGGAAGCACACTAACAAGATGGACCTCTGGTCTGCAGAAAACATAAAAACTTGTACTGTTGGTTCTATTCTTCAAGAAGAAACAGAATGTCATAAAACAACCTATTGCAGGTAAGGTTTTTATAGTTATTACTAATACAATAAAGCATACAAAGGGCAATTTTCAATGCATGTCTGATTCTTTCTAAATTATACTGTCTTTATTTTATGAATCAGTAGTTGAGCTAATGTGTGCATTTCTTTGATGTCATTGGATTCTAAACAAAACTTGCACAATATTATCAGTGCCTGAATAACTTCAATAATATGTGATGTATCGGTCATTTGAAGGGATCAACTTTGAAGCTTTCAAGTGGAAATTAACAGTTAATTTGACTAATGGCCTGGCCACACTGACATCGCATTGTGTTGCGTTTTTTGTAAGGTGGTTTGTACTGTGTGCTATAAATAGATTTAATGCACTGGTGTTGTTTAGTTTTATTGATGGGGTTGGTAGGACATGAAGGATTGC
>CM068959.1:53582305-53605482 GCA_035128595.1 Eptatretus atami | reverse complement strand
AAAAGAGAAGAGATGAAATTCTCCTAGAAAAGTTGATGTCATAATATCGCCGCTAATGAAAATCGCTATACCATTATCTCGCGAAACTAGGCAAGCTGTTTGAATTTTGTTTGCGGGAATCAAGCCGGGCATTAGCACAGATAATTTATCGCAAACCTGATACATCACAATGACGTCATATTCGTTTTTATGATGTCATCATTAAGAGGACGAGGATCTTAGCTCATTTGAGCTTGTTTTTTTCTTACTTTATTTTATTTATTTATTTTTTAACAGTATCTAAGGCTCATGATGAAGCTGCCAAACATAACGTTCACACACGTGGACATGAGACGAATACATGATACACAATACAGGACAGTTAGGACCAGACAAACACAGTCACTGAGCGGTGGGGGAAGCGCTATCACTTCCACGGCACTCTGGGTACCAGCAACGTCACAATAATGGCGCCGCCTTTATATCACGCTCAGAAGGGAATTTCCTGAGGAGGAATTTCCTTCTCCCAACAGATTCCAACCTATTGGAGATGTCCATGCTTTTATCCTTTTCAATGCTAAATGTCAAGCAAGGAAAGTAGCAGGTACATTTTAAAAAGTCTTTGATATGACTCAGCAGGGGTTTGAACAGCCAACCTCCCTGACTCCGAGGGTACATTCTAACCATTTACGCCACCTCTCCGGAATAGACAGGTCCTGAAGGGACCTGTCTGAATATCTGAAGGGATCAGGATACAACAGGACAAAAGGACAGTGGAAAGGGGGGGAAACACCAACAACAGACTTGAAGGCCAAGATTGAGGCAGACTTACAAACATGGGTGTGGGGAGGAATGGGGGGCAGAGAAGATGCATGGGGTGTACAAGATGGATACAGAAGGAAGCTCTAAGGAGGTAAAACTGAAAATTTGGAAGGAGTAGGGATTTGGGTGGGATTAACGAGGGTAGAAGAGATCATGGTCTTGGATTGGGGACAATCTGAGATGGTGGTGAACAACTGTCTTGAAAGAACGCAGGAAGAATGAGGTTGAAGAGAATGTGGAAGTTGGTTCCACAGGGGGGGGGGGGAGAGGAAAAATGAGTGGAGGTGAGCAGTGATCCTGGATTTAGGTAGTTTCACCAGGAAGGGGTTGATGGTGGACCATGTGTGTCCTGCAGAAACCTGAAGGGGATAAAGCACAGAAAGAGCAAGAGGATGCAAGACCAGAAGGGAGATGGTGGAAGACAGAGAGACCACCGACTTGTCAGTGATGGCGAAGTGATAGGCCAATCAATTCAGAACATCGCGGGAGATTCCAGTAATCTTGAAGGCCTTGGTTTCCACAGCGTCAATATGAGCAAGATGGGAGGCAGGGGAGCCAGCACAGGGGGAGAGGCAGTTCTCCATCCAGCTGCAGATGAAGGCTTGGTAGGTGGATCGGAGTTCAGGTGTGCCAAGGAAGGACTTTGTATGACGGATGATGCCCGGTGGCTGGCTTTGGAGGCCAACTTTGAAATGTGGTTTGCCCAAGAAAGATAATGACTGAAGTGAGGACCAGGAGTTCATTGTCTGAACATCCTCAGAGGATTGTTATGAAAGTAGGTAGGAGGGTTTCCAGACGGTCCTTTCCAATGGAACGGAGCCGTCAGGATTGAAAGACATATTCCGAGTGCTTGACCGACTTGTGATTTGCCATGGTTTGAAGAGAGGGAAGAGGCTGCAGCGCGCCTATCCACAGCACCTTAACAAATCTTTACCTCTCGTCGAAAACCCAGGCGCTCGCTTGCTGCCTCCAGAACTGTTCACGGTGCACTGGACGGTGGCCATTCCGCATGGGGTGAGCCGCCCACACGTTGACCAGGATCGCCGAGGGGCACTCACAAGGGGTGAAGGGGGTAGTGTCCGAGCGCGTGGCGGGTACGACACCACGCAGGCGACCGACACCATGGCTGACTCCTCCAGGTGGACTGGCCGGATCTCACCCATTTACCTCGCAATAGTTTCACGAAGTCTTGAACTCTGTCTTCGGAGTTCTTTTCAACTTTCCCTCATGGTACTTCTCTGCTATCGGCCTCGTGCACATAATTAGCCTTGGATGGAGTTTACCACTCACTTTAGTCTGCATTCCCAAGCAGCCCACACCATTCAGAGAAGTAATCAGCTTTTTGCTTCCTGTCGGTGCAAACCCATATGACATTCTTTGAGAATGAGTGAGAATATGGTATGAACTGTATGTAGTGGAAGATGTGTATGAACGGTGTCAGAAGCAATTTGAAAAAGGATGGACGAGTGTGTGCGATGAAAAACTGCCTGGGTGACCACGATTGCCATCACGGATGACTCTTCGTTTATTCTCTCCTGTAAATAATCATTATCTCAGTGGAATACATTTTTATGGTGACCACAGAGAGATCACAATCCATTAGACATCAAGATCTTGCATGCACCACCTGCGTGAAAGACTGAGTCCAAATACAAGTAAGTAATATTGGTAATTATAAATGAACAGGGAGACATGTTGTGGGGCCGGGTATCGGTGGCGAGCACGACCACTCGGGGGAGCAGTAGAGTCGGCTCCACCGAACACACCGGAATTTAGGTCGTGCCTTTCGGATAAATCCGAAAGTACGGGTCCCTTACAGGACCATGAATCGCCAATAATTCGACCACGTGGAGTAGGGTTAATTGCCAACTTCAATATACCAAAATACCCACGCAGTCCAATTACCAGGGAACCACACCCTCGGCAGGCCTCGAGCGAACGAGCCGTTACCGTGCTCGAACCGTGCGTAACCAGAGCGGATGGTTACCGAGGTCCGTCGGTCCAAATGCCCAATTACGGCAGCAACGGCCTTCTAATCGCCAATACGTACCGTGGCAAACCAATGGTAGAAAGGACAAGGACAAGCTGGTACATTCAACAAAAGGGGAATTTATTTACAACAATAATTGGGGAACGAGGGGAGAACGTAAGGGCAGAGTTATCCGACTAAGCAATGCAAATAATGTACAACAAAAGCACTTAACAATTCTACTTAGAGACGGGCCAACACTCAGACACACACCCAAAGAAATGGACCCCGTCGGGTCTTTTATTGCCCCCTTCAGCTCAGAGGGAAGACGAGCTGAGGGGAGAGAACATGCTGGCTACCTGGCATGTTCGCACGGGCTCGATGTCCGCACCTTCCCGGAGCACCAGTCGCCAAAGGACGGACCAGGGCAGCCGAATCCAGAGGAGGCGAGACGAGGTGATCTCCCGTGATGAGATGGTTGACCGCTATCGCCACGATCCTCCAGAACGCACTCTTGTCGACAACCACTCACTGGCTTTGGATGCCAGGTTGGAAATGTCTGAATCGGATGTCCTTCCCACAAGAAATGTCTCACACACGATGACAGGCTGCTTGGCAAACTCCACGATCTCTGTCTCTCAATGCTGGTCCCGACAACCACACTCTTCCTCTTTAGGAGGGAGGGGCTTCTTCTCCTGGCCACTCGCCTCCTGATTGGTCGGACCCATCGCGCGATTCCCTGGTCGTCTCCCATTGGACAGGCCCACGGTAGGCGGGGCAACTCCCACCCTTCTGGGTGGAGTCCCAATCGAGGGCGTTTGTATCTCCGCCTACCTCCACACCTCCGACCACATGCGTAACGGTGTGTTGCGTGGGGACGGGTGGGTGAGACGCCCGCTCCTTGCGATTGGCCAAAGAGGGACGCCATGCCATGTTAAACTCCACCCACGCACGCGCTCGCTCGCCGGCGAGCAAAGAGCGCGGACAATGCCGAAAGCAGAGAGTTGTTGGGGTCGTTGGTTGGGACGTAAAATCCTAACTGTAAAATAACTCCGCAGCGCACGTACAATTAATTCCCATTAGACTAGGGACGGGACCCTAACTAGAAACACATATGTACCGATATAACTTCTCTATAGGACCTGTATGTTGTGTGCTCATGGTTTCCAGATTCGCAACAGACAAACTAAATATGTATGTGTGGGAAAAATACACGCCCAGACAAGGAACCCAATTCGGATTCCTGGTCTGGGTGTGTATTTTTTCCCCACACATACATATTAAAATTGGTAATGTAAATAAATTCTGATGTTCCACTCTGTTACAGAGCGTCGGTGCTGCTGAAGCAGTTTCTTGGCGAGGGTTACACTGGGTGGTTTGCCATTGCCTTTCCAGTAGTGGTCATGGCAGGAATCTGTCATTTGTTCAGGGTGCTAGTGATGGCTTGCATACTCTCCAGCCAACACGAAGGACATCATGGGATCTTTAACATCCACCAACTCATGCTGGCAGACCAACCCAGTCGAACATCCATCCGAGGGATACAACACAACTGTCTGTGGAACTGTGGACAACAGTTTATAGCTGGGTCAGGATTCGAACCCAGGGAGACAGCTGAGAGGCAAGTGTGCATACGTTTAAGGCTTTAAGCATCCAGTTTTGTAAATAAATAAATAGTTCATTTTCCCTTCTTTTTTAGATCCTCGTGGAGGATCTATAAGTGTTACTCACGTTGTTGTTCTTCATCTTCTTCTTGTGGACTTTCTTGTTTCACAAACCTACAGTTTTCATCGAAACTTCCTGAAACTTGGCATAATATATGTAAAATACCCTGCGCAGACAGTAACCATCTCCGATTTTGAAAATTCCTCCGAGAAAAAAAGTTATGACGTCAAAATATCTCCGCTAATGGAAATCGCCAAAAAAATTATCTCTGAAACTAGGCAAGCTTTTTGAATTCTGTTTGCGGGAATCGAACAGGGCATTAGCAGACATGAATTACCGCACATATGATACATCACTATGACGTCATATCAATTTTATGACGTCATTCCTATTTTTTGTTTCACACCCAGAGTTTTCATCGGATCTTCGTGAAACTTGCCATGTATATGCAGAAATCTCACGCGCAGGCAGTAACCATCTCAGATTTTGGAAATTCTTCTGAGAAAAAAAGTTGACGTCATAATAGCGAACGCAGTGAGCTTCAAACTTAACACGTGCACATGAGGGAATAGGAAACAACAACAACAAACAACACAATACCCTGGCAATTTGGAATCCGTGTCGTTGGCTATGACCTTTTGCTTCCGTTTTTTTTGCTTCTGGTTTTTGTCATGGGGAATGATGCATGCCGAGAGATAAAGGCATCGTCGGAGACATGAAAGACCCAAATATCAGACATGGTGTATATTTTCCTCACTGATTTTAATAAAGATATTCCCGCATCATCAAAAAATAATTTTTAATCGTGATTTACGTTATTTGATCGCTGGTCCCGAATCCAGGCCGAAGTAACCGGAAATTGTGTATACAGTTGTGAACAAGTTATAGGTAAAGTCAGAAGCGAATGTAAGAAGAATACTACGTTCGCTCTAGTATTTATTTTGTTAGATGAGATTCTGTTCTAGGCGGTGTAGTTGTCGTTGTGAAGGTAATGTTGAGGATTATTTTTTTTTTTTAGATGAGATCCTGTTCTAGGCGGTGTAGTTGTTGTGAAGGTAATGTTGAGGTATAATGCTGAGGTAATATTTATTTTTTTCGATGAGATCCTGTTCTAGGTGGTGTAGTTGTCGTTGTGAAGGTAATGTTGAGGAATTTTTTTTTTTCAGATGAGATCCTGTCTAGGCGGTGTAGTTGTTGTGAAGGTAATGTTGAGGTTATAATGTTGAGGTAATATTTATTTTTTTAGATGAGATCCTGTTCTAGGTGGTGTAGTTGTCGTGAAGGTAATGTTGAGGATTTTTTTTTTCAGATGAGATCCTGTTCTAGGCGGTGTAGTTGTTGTTGTGGAGGTAATGTTGAGGTAATATTTATTTTTGCAGATGAGATCCTGTTCTAAGCGGTGTAGTTGTTGTTGTGAAGGTAATATTAAGGTAATATTTTTTTTTTCAGATGAGATCCTGTTCTAGGCGGTGTAGTTGTTGTTGTGAAGGCAATGTTAAGGTAAATATTTATTTTTTCATAGCAAAAAGACTGTTTAATTGATATATTTAAGAAGCGAATGTAAAAAGAATTCTACGTTCCCTTCTCGGCTTTGCCTATTCCATATTAGCGAACGCAGTGAGCTTCATACTTAACGCGTGCACATGAGAGAATAGGAACAACAACAACACAATACCCTGGCAATTTGGAATCCGTGTGGTTGGTTACGACCCTTTTGCTTTGGTTTTTTTTTTGCTTATGGTTTTTTTTTGTTTCCGGTTTTTGTCATGGAGAATGATGCATGCCGGGAGATAAAGGCATCGTCGGAGACATGAAAGACCCAAATATCAGACATGGTGTACATTTCCTCCACTGATTTTAATAAAGATATCTCCCGCATCATCAAAAAATAATTTTTATCGTGATTTACATTATTTGATCGCTGGTCCCGAATCCAGGCCGAAGTAACCGGAAATTGCGTATACAGTTGTGAACAAGTTATAGGTAAAGTCAGAAGCGAATGTAAGAAGAATTCTACGTTCAATCTAGTATTTATTTTTTCAGATGAGATCCTGTTCTAGGCGGTGTAGTTGTCGTTGTGAAGGTAATGTTGAGGTATAATGTTGAGGTAATATTTATTTTTGTAGATGAGATCCTGTTCTAGGTGTTGTAGTTGTCGTTGTGAAGGTAATGTTGAGGATTTTTTTTTTCAGATGAGATCCTGTTCTAGGCGGTGTAGTTGTTGTTGTGGAGGTAATGTTGAGGTAATATTTATTTTTGCAGATGAGATCCTGTTCTAAGCGGTGTAGTTGTTGTTGTGAAGGTAATGTTAAGGTAATATTTATTTTTTCAGATCAGATCCTGTTCTAGGCGGTTGTAGTTGTTGTTGTGAAGGCAATGTTAAGGTAATATTTATTTTTTCATAGCAAAAAGACTTTAATTTGATATATTTAAGAAGCGAATGTAAAAAGAATTCTACGTTCCCTTCTCGGCTTTGCCTATTCCATATTAGCGAACGCAGTGAGCTTCATACTTAACGCGTGCACATGAGAGAATAGGAAACAACAACAACAACACAATACCCCTGGCAATTTGGAATCTGTGTCGTTGGCTATGACCCTCTTGCTTCCGGTTTTTTTTTTAACGCTGTGCAGTGTATAAACACGAAAGGGTTTTATTTCTATTTTGTGAATATTACTTAACGCGTCACATGAGAGAATAGGAAACAACAACAACAACAACAACACAATACCCTGGCAATTTGGAATCTGTGTGGTTGGCTACGACCCTTTGCTTTGGTTTTTTTTTGCTTCTGGTTTTTTTTTGTTTCCGATTTTTGTCATGGAGAATGATGCATGCCGGGAGATAAGGCATCGTCGGAGACATGAAAGACCCAAATATCAGACATGGTGTACATTTCCTCCACTGATTTTAATAAAGATATTCCCGCATCATCAATAAATAATTTTTAATCGTGATTTACATTATTTGATCGCTGGTCCCGAATCCAGGCCGAAGTAACAGGAAATTGCGTATACAGTTGTGACAAAGTTATAGGTAAAGTCAGAAGCGAATGTAAGAAGAATTCTACGTTCAATCTAGTATTTATTTTTTTAGATGAGATCACCTGTTCTAGGCGGTGTAGTTGTCGTTGTGAAGGTAATGTTGGGGAAATTATTTTTTTTCAGATGAGATCCTGTTCTAGGCGGTGTAGTTGTCGTTGTGAAGGTAATGTTGAGGTATATTATTTTTTTTGATGAGATCCTGTTCTAGGCGGTGTAGTTGTCGTTGTGAAGGTAATGTTGAGGAATTATTTTTTTCAGATGAGATCCTGTTCTAGCGGTGTAGTTGTTGTTGTGAAGGTAATATTAATTTTTTTTAGATGAGATCCTGTTCTAGGCGGTGTAGTTGTCGTTGTGAAAGTAGTAATATAATATTAATTTTTTTAGATGAGATCCTGTTCTAGGCGGTGTAGTTGTCGTTGTGAAAGTAATGTTGAGGAATTTTTATTTTTTTTCAGATGAGATCCTGTTCTAGGCAGTGTAGTTGTTGTTGTGAAGGTAATGCTGAGGTAATATTAATTTTTTTAGATGAGATCCTGTTCTAGGCGGTGTAGTTGTCGTTGTGAAAGTAATGTTGAGGTAATAGGTAAAGTCAGAAGCGAATGTAAGAAGAATTCTACGTTCGCGTCTAGGCTTTGCCTATTCCATATTATCGCCGCTAATGGAAATCGCCTGTACCATTATCTCCGAAACTGGGCAAGCTGTTTGAATTTTGTTTGCGGGAATCAAGCCGGGCATTAGCACAGATAATTTATCGCAAACCTGATACATCACAATGACGTCATATTCGTTTTTATGATGTCATCATTGAGGACGAGGATCTTAGCTCATTTGAGTTTGTTTAAACCAGTAAATGCTGTATCACAAGATGGGAGCGTTTGGGAGTCTTGGATATAAAACATAACCCGAACAGCGCCATTTTGAGGTAAATAAATTCGTGCATCTGCCAATGAGATAAAGGAAACATTGCGGGGGAAAAAAACCACGTCAATGAAAAATAAATAACACGAGGAAGGTAATATGATAAATTAGATTTTGTTTGGTTTTCATTTAAACATCGACCAATCACGCGATATCTCACCCTTTATCAACAAAACGAATGAAATTACACACGGAGTCCAGTCAGTAAACGAACAACAAAACAAAATGGGAATTCTCTCAAACATTGGGAAGCATTATTCACGAAGGAAATTATTCGAACAACCTATCACCGATGGCCGAAAATCGGAGTTATCAAACGTCACAATGATGCATTATTTGCATCTTTTAGCAAAAAAATAAAGAATTTTACCTTTTCGTTTGAGAATGGAAGTTAAATTTAAGCACACCAACCGGAAGCTGCAACCGCGAATTTCCGGGAGCCGCTTCCGTGACGTATTTCCGTATGTTAGCGGTGACGTATTTCCGTATGTTAGCGGTGACGTATTTCCGGATGTTAGCGGTGACGTATTTCCGGTTGTTAGCGGTGACGTATTTCCGTATATTAGCGGTGACGTATTTCCGGATGTTAGCGGTGACGTGTACGAAGTGAGAAGGCTACAAATTTTCTCCTTGTGAGATTGAGTCCCGATTTCAGTCATGGTACGTGGTTCCTCACGCAGCGTTCCCGTAAATACGTGGGGGGTTTTTTTTGGTTGTTTTTAAATCGTTGTTTGTTTCCATTGACGTTTCATTAACATTTTCTAAGTGACTACAGACGCTGTTGGTTGAAAAACTTGACCGACGGTTTGCTCGTTTTTCTTTTTGTTTACTAAAATGTACTTTCACAAATCCTGAAGTGATTTGTTCCAAATACACGTGACGTTGGGAACTTGTAAGCCGAGGGATGTGTTCCATTACTAATCGGCTTGCTGTCGCTTGCCAAGCTAGCCGTTCCTTATCGGCCATTTCAATGGAGTGCTTGCTTGAGTGCTTAATCCGCTTGGCGAGCGCTCCACAAGGTGATTGGTGCTGGAACAGATCCCGGGTGTTTGTTGTTTTAAGGTCCGAGTACAGCAATTAAATTGGTTCGTGAACTAAAAGGTCGTTTTCAATCCGCAATTAATGGATAATTCTTCCTGGCAAAAGACTTCCTGATTTGCCAAAGGTCTTCGAATTCAAACATGTTTGGTAAACAAAATTGTGGACAAAGACCTCCTCGGCAAGTCTGTGTGTGTCTGTCATCTCGGCCCACCGTGTCTGTCCAATATAAAGTTATTTTTCTTATTAGACCAAATAATAATTGAATAAAATACCAGTTGATCGTCCTTTTTTTATTGTTTAAAGGAAGGAGGAGGTCCTTTTTATTTGTTACGAGCAAATACAACCTGTCGCTTCACTGACTGGGGTCTTAAGGGAGAGAGACTGACACACACACACACTGAAGCACTGAGACACACCACACTGACCACTCTCACACACTGACACTGAGACACAACACACGCACACACACTGACACTCACACACACACACAGACACCTGACACTCTCACACACAGACACACACACTGACACTCTCACACACACACACTGACACTCACACACTGAAACACACACACACACTGAAACACGCCACGCAGACACAGACGGACACTGACACTCTCACACACACACACTGACACACTCGCACACACTGACACACTCACACAGACACACACACACACACAGACACACTCACACTGACACTGACACACTCACACACACCCACACTGAAACACGCACGCAGACACAGACGGACACTGACACATTAACATTTATTAGTATAGTTGTTTTTTTTTCAAAATGGCTGCCAGCTTTTCGTACCCGACAAATCATGTACCCGACACATACTATGAGTGTGCTTTTCAACAGTACAGTTCATAGAAGTCAAACAAACAAACGCACATAAACCCAAGAAGAAAAAGAATGCTTAACTCGTATTAATATTCTCTGTTTTAATTGCTGTATTTTAATATAATTTGGAGGTTCCTTTTTCTTTTCACTTTTTTTGTAATTATATTTCATCTCTTGTAGTCTGTGTTACCATCCCTTGCCATCTGCAAGCCATGAAACTACTGGGAGGCTTGCACAGTTTATCCCATCCAAAAATCCATGCATAATAGGATGGTCCTTAAATACGATTGAAATATTTAACTGTGTTTATGGTGCAGCTTCAGCTCGGACACCACAATGTCACAGCTTTGTCACCCTAGCACCACTGTAACACAACTGCTGAAATTTGGGTAAGGTTTGAATGGTAACCATTTGAGCTGTTGCACCTCATCAGTTCCTAGTCCTGAACTGCACAAGCTGCCTCTGGTTCAACAACCAGTTGTAGGAACATCAACATGAACATATCGGTGATCTTGAACTGTGTTCATCTCCGGGGAGAGTAGCTGCACATCCTTTATAAATGTTCGTTTAATATTATGAGTGTGCTTATTCTTTTCTTGCGATGTAAAATTGCCCTTCTTGATTGACAATTTATGCGCATTTTGGTTTTAAGATGTTAAAATGTTGTTTTTCTTTCAATACCAGCCAGGCCCAGCAGCAAGCGCGACTAATGTGGGTGCAAGCCGTTCTCCTGTAAAGTCTGGGGGTTCTCGTTCAACAGGAGGCACTGTCCGACAACGGTATGATTGATTATTGAATCTGGATATTTTTTATTTCTATTTGGTAATGACTGGACTGCTGCCACACTTTTGTTCACTACAAACAGGGGCCAGATTAACATTTTGTGGGCCGAGCAACAAAGTAATTTGTGGATATCTCCGAACCCGACAAGTCTATAGAAAGACCATGGACATTAAAGATCTACAACCCTTACTACTGGCCGGATCTTAACACCCATTGTTGGTGTACCGTACTTATGAGATGAACAAAGCAGATGAGAAACCGCACATGAGGCTACTAATTGGCCAAGCGAACCTTTGCTATGCATCGCACTGTTGTTAACGAATGAACCTATTGGTTATTTGAGCTACTATTCTCAGAAGCGCTATCTCAATCTAAACCCGAGCAAAATAAGTTCTGTTCTTGCGTATGGCAGCTTGGCTACCAGGTAGCTATCATTTCTTCGAAGTGTGGCTGTGCCGCTGATGCTGTGCCCCTCTACCAGTACCCTGGTACTTATTTCACCGACCTCATAAGATGACAGGCTGAGTCAACCCCACCTGGTGTTGATTCAGCAGCCCAACGGGGCTTGAACTCAGGACCCTAAGATCCCAAGCCAGCCACCCTAACCACTAACCCAACACTAGGCTTAACAAGATAAGTCAAGACACTATATAAAAACTTCCATGCACTTTATTGTACAAAGAGCAATTTGAGTGAAAAATGGTGGGATAATTAACAAAAAAAAGGGCAAAGTAAGGCATGTATAACAAGAAAAAGAGCAATCAGAGATTGCAGACCCTCGCCAGGACTTGTTTTATGTAGTTTTGTGTGGTGTTTTTGTACTGGTGTGTTACATAATTAATAATAAACATAACTGGAATTACCATTTTATAACCGCTGGCAGTGATGACCGGGTACCAAGATGCCCTGCTTTGATGCAACACCACTTTTATAGGACATTCGACACACAGCCTTGACGTTAATTATTATTATCATTATTGTTACGATTCAATTGAATTCAGCAGGAGATTAAAATAAATTACTTTCAAGTCAAATAGAAGACCAAATACTGTAGATACAGTCCTGCATTGGAGTCGGCAAAAAGAGCCCGAACAAGGAAAAAAGCAAAGATGAAGTCATCAGGAGAAACCTGGTTAGGATTTGGGTTTCGGCCACGACTCCACTACCCTCAAACACATCCAGGCGAAGCCAAGTGAGCCTTATTCAAAAAAATAAAATCAAAAATAACCCAGATTTAAAAATACAAAATAAAAATTCTGGCTGCCAGACCATGTGTCCGATCAGGCTGAAATTTAAAACTTATTCCCCATCACTACTAGATCATAATTGTGAAGTTTCACGTCGATCTATGAAGCGGTTCAAGCAAAATCATTTCTTTAAGATTTTCATTCAATCCAATATGACTGGCAGAACATGTGACCTATCAATTATTTGTAAACATCCTGGTATCCCCAAGGCTTGGGGAACATTTGGGTGAAGTTTTCCCTCGATCTGTCAAGCCGTTCTGGGGGCGATTTTTAAAGGTTTATTCTTCAAAACGGTCATCGTTGCTAACCAACTTTTTGTTCCTCATGCATAGGTGATCATAACTGTAAAGTTTCAACTCGATCTGTTCAACCGTTTCGGAGAAGAATGTTCTTGAAGGTTTTTGTTAAAAACAATATGGCTGCCAAACCACTTGACTGATTCTGTCATCATTTCCCTCCCCCCTCCCCCCTCCAGCCTCCCCGTCCCCCACAATACAATTTAGCCATAGATGACCCTCAGAAATTTTCATACTGGTCGGATGAGGCGTTTGACCGATGCAAATATGACGTGATAATAAAGCCACCTATAACATCACCAAACAAGTTTGCTTTAAATCCCTGAACCCAGATTCAAAATATTAAATAATTCTGGCTGCCAGATTATATGTCTGGTCAAGTTGAAATTTAAAACACGTATTCCCCATGATTACGGGATCATAATTTTGACATTTCATGTCGATTGATGAAGCAGTTCAAGAGAAGGGAAAGATTTTCGTTCAATCCAATAAGGCTGCCAGACCATGAGACATTAATTATCTGCAAAGCTTGGGGAACATGTGGGTGAAGTTTCCCCTCGATCTGTCAAGCCGTTGTAGAAAAGATGATTTTTAGAGGATCGAGGATAAATCCAAAATGGCTACCAAACCATGTGACCTTTGACATCATAGTTGGAGAACTTTTTGTTCTTCATGCATCGGTGATCATACCTGTAAAGTTTCGCCTCAATCTGTTCAGCTGTTTCGGCGAAGAAGATTTTGAAGGTTTTTATGATTTAAAAAAACCAATATGCCTACCGAGCCACGTGATTGATGATGTCATCAATATTTATTCCCCCATACAATTTAGCCTGAGATGATCCTCAAAAATTTTCATACTGATCGGATAAAGTGTTCGACACATGCAATTATGATGCCATCACAAAACCACCTATGACATCATCAAAAAAATCATACGAGTTTCCCATGGAGAGTACTTCATATGTGCCAAGTTTCAATTTTTTCCCATGGAGCAGTTTTGAAGATAGAGGTCCAAAGTTATTTTTTTATTTTTTTTTACTTTTTCCCAGCATGGCTGCCACACCACGTGACCTATGACGTCATAATTATTGTTAAAACATTCCAAATGAGTAGTCGCACCTATGGTGAAAATTTTGTGTCAATTGGAGAAGTGGTTGCAGAGAAAATTAGCATGGATGGACGGACTGACAACCCGAAAACGTAATGCCACCGGTGACTTCGTCAGCGGAGGCATAAAAATCACACTTATTCCCCATGTGCAAAACTTGCCGTGTGCCAAGTTTCATTTTTTCCCACGTGTGGTTTCGGAAATAGAGGTGCAAAGTTTTTTTTTTTTCTCGACTTTTTTCTAACATGGCTGCCACAACATGTGACCCATGACATAATTATCATTAAAACATTCCACATGAGTAGTCGCTCCCATGGTGAAAATTGTGTCAATCCGACAAGCGGTTGCACAGAAAAACTATACTCTCGTGTGTGGACGGACGGACGTACGTACATGCAATAACCTCTCCTCCAGTGAGGGTATAAATGTCAGGTGTCTCCTTCATAATTCCAAAATCATGAAAAGTCGTGGCCCAGACTTTGCATGCATACTCTCGCTCCACGCACCACCTCGCCCTCGGCCCCCACGCACCACCCTCGCCCTCGCACGCCACCCCGCCCTCGCCCCGCACGCACCACCTCGCCCCGGCCCAGCCCACCTCGCCTCGGCCCCAACGCCACCTCCGCCCCCACGCCACTCCCGCCCTCGCCCCCACGCCCCTCCCCGCCCCGCCCCACGCCACCTCCCGCCCGGCCCCCACGCCACCTCCCCGCCCTCGGCCCCACGCCACCCCCCGCCCTTCGGCCCACGCCACCTCCCCGCCTCGGCCCCACGCCACTCCCGCCCCGGCCCACGCCACCTCCCGCCCTCGCCCCACGCCACCTCCCCGCCCTGGCCCCCACGCCACCTCCCCCGCCTCGGCCCCCCACGCCACTCCCCCCCTGCCCACGCCACTCGCCCGCCCTCGCCCCCGCACGTCACCTCCCCGCCCTCGCCCCACCTCCCTCGCCCTCGCCCCCTACGCCCACCTCGCCTCGGCCCCCACGCCACCCCTCGCCCTCGGCCCCCACCTCGCCTCGGCCCCCACGCAACCAGCCTCGCCTCCGGCCCCACGCACCTCGCCTCGCCCCACGCACACCCTCGCCCTCGGCCCCCACGCACCACCCGCCTCGGCCCTCGCCACGCACCACCGCCCTCGCCCCCACCACCACCTCGCCTCGGCCCCACGCACCACCTCGCCCTCGGCCCACGCACCACCACGCCTCCCAGCCCTCCCCTCGCCACCACGCACCACCGTCGCCCTGCCGCCCCCCACAGCACCACCTCGCCCTCGCCACGCACCACCTCGCCCTGGCCCCCACGCACCACCTCGCCCTCGGCCCCCACGCACCACTCGCCTCGGCCCCACGCACACAACCTCGCCCTCGGCCCCACGCACCACCTCGCCCTCGCCCCAACGCACCCACCTCGCCCTCGCCCCCACGCACCACCTCGCCCTCGCCCCACGCACCACCTCGCCTCGGCCCCCACGCACCACCTCGCCTCGGCCCCACGCACCACCTCGCCCTCGGCCCCCACGCACCACCTCGCCCTCGCCCCACACCCCCTCGCCCTCGCCCCCACGCCACCACCTCGCCCTCGCCCCCACCCACCACCCTCGCCCTCGCCCCCACGCACGCACCTCGCCCTCGGCCCCACGCACCACCTCGCCCTCGCCCCACGCCCCTCGCCCTCGCCCCACGCACGCACTCGCCCTCGCCGCCCACGCACACCCTCGCCCTCGCCCCACGCACCACCTCGCCCTCGGCCCCACGCACCCCTCGCCCTCGCGCCCCACGCCCACCTCGCCCTCGGCCCCACAGCGCAGCCACCTCGCCTCGGCCCCACGCACCACCTCGCCCTCGCCCCACGCACCCTCGCCTCGGCCCACGCACCACCTCGCCTCGGCCCACGCACCACTCGCCTCGGCCCCCACGCAACCACTCGCCCTCGCCGCACCACCTGCCCGCGAGCACGCACCCCTCGCCCACGCCCACCTCGCCCTCGGCCCCCAGCCCTCTCCTCTCTCTCTCCTCTCTCTCTCTCTCTCTCTCTCTCTCTCTCTCTCTCTCTCTTCGTCCTTGCTCTCCCACCCCACCCCTCTCTTTCTCTCTCCACCCACTCTTAGTATTCCTGTCGGCGCAGCGATGGATGGTATTTGCTCCTATTTAATAGCTTGCAATGCTTATACCTTCCCCTTGTCCCCTATGCTATAATTCCCACCCTTGCAGATGCCTTATTTAAATGACTTGTCACCTTTACACTAAAATGGATTTTTGCCAAAAGGGTTAAGCCGCATTCATCACAAATGTTGAGATTTAAATTTTTTTTTTAAACGTCGTGTATATTTTCCTCTGGTGTGCTCTCTCTCTCTCTCCTTCTCACCCTCCATCCCCATCTCCCTCCCTGCTCATCCTCATTGCCTTAGCTATCCTTCTTACTCGGTTGGAACACGTGCTAGCAAACCTTGACTGTCTCATGGGACCCCAAACTATGCACCAGCAGTGTCTTGTCCACCATTCAGGAAACAATACCCATAAAAACCCGGCCCAGTTTTGAGCGAGTAGGTGTTCTGCATGTGCCTCTGAGACATTTATATCTATCTCTGTCTAGTTAAGTATTGTTCCCATTTATCGTACGTCTTTGCCTTTGTTGAGATTCTCTGTATTTGTTGTCCTGTTAGAATATCTCTCTCTTTATATTTCACAAGACCACATGCCTGCCTTGTCTTGCATCTCACCACGCTTATAAAGTGTTTCAGCATTGGCTCACGTCGGATCGCAATATAAATTTGCTGTGTAAATCGGTCGTCCATAAGACTTGTGGATCACTACGTGCACAGGTCCGCCTGCTTGCCTGTTAACCCTACTTCTTGGTGGACAGTGCACGTGACAGTATTAAGTCCCAAGGTTTATGAATGATCCAATTATTTTGCATCAAAACCTCATGATATTGACTTTCAACCTTTTAAAATGTATGTATATTTATTTATTTGTTTATTTATTTAACATTGATATCAGGCTTGTTGTAGTGTGTACTTGAATTGCATGCAGGACAAATATGTTGGCAGACATTGCTGTATTTTAACATGAATTACAAGGATATTGGTAGACAATGATAAAATTGGAATAGAAAATGGGATTTGAACCTGGACTCAAAGCATCCATGAGCATGGATTCAGGTGGGAAAGCTAAATATGCCAAACCAAGTTAATCAGTATTTGTCTGTCATGCCTAACTTCAGGAAGACGACTACAACTACTACACCACGGACAACAGGAGGCACCTCTGGCGGAGTATGGCGTTTTTATACTGAGGACTCCCCCGGCCTAAAAGTGTTAGTATGATGCTGTCTGTGCTGCCCATTCATCTTGATAGACAATTGTTTGATCAGGGAACTGTGTGCCGTGGCTATCATGATCTGGTTGCATGCACAGCTCGTGTCTTTTTTTTTTTGTACGTGCAATATATTGACAAGTCTGAATTATTGAACCAGCTTTTTCATGTCGAATGATAAGAATTTGGGAATGTTTAAATCGAGCTTCAATGACTGTACACTCTCTATGGGGGGCAGGGAGGGGCTGGGGTTATACGTCATGGACGTATGTGGTGGGGAGAGGCCATCCATTGAATGGGAAGTAGTGGAGTGGTGGATATAAAGGTTGTGAGGCTGTGGAAAGAGCATGTCCAACATTAGTTCAATTTAACACAGAATTGTAATGTTCCACTTGTGGAATTTTCAATCTGCAAACCATACCAGAGGGAATTGTACACATTATTATTTTTTTGCATTTTGGCATTGGTTTGAAGAAAGCAGGTTCGGTTATCCAATGCAATAGTGCTCGTACTGAGTTGTCCAGAAAGATTGTGGCTTTAATTTAAATTGCGGCCCCAATATGTATATTAAATGGAGTGGGGTGGAGTTCAAGGCAGGGTTGGGGGAGGTCTGTAATGTCTTGCATTCTCGGAATCCGCCTTTCGTGTAGAATGACATGTTTAGTATATTGGTGGTACTTGGTTCGCGTGTAAAAGTTCAGTGGGTTGTTTTTAATTATTATTTTAATTTACTTGCTGTAACAGCTTTTGTTTGTTTCTAGTGCACTGTCAAGATAAAGATGAGCTCATGCTTCAACACATTACAAAATAAAGTTGATGTGGATAGCAGAGGTGAACTGTATAAGGTTGAACACTGTATAAGGTGTAAGATCTAGAACACTGAACGGATCAGAACGCATTAGCACAAAAGGAACAATGGGGAGGAATATGGGGTCGGCAAGGACACACAAGGTGGACAAGATAGATATTGGATACAGAAGCATTGTACGAAGTTGAAATAATTCCCAGTTCGAACTTTTTTTTCTATCTAATATTAAATATCATGCGCAGGTTATTTTGTGGTTAATTTGTTTGTTCACTCAACCCTCCAAGTCATTCAAGTGAGAGCAGACGCATGTTCAAGATCGTTGTGGTTACAAACCATTCAAGATTGTCTGAGTTCCAATAAACCATATTACTTGTGTTTTTCGATCAGTTTTGGATACATTATATAACTCAGTTAAGCATTGAGCTTGAACACACCTTTGAACTCACGTTTGTTATAACCACGTCACCCGTTTGCTTTCAGGGGTCCTGTGCCGGTGCTCGTCATGAGCCTCTTGTTTATCGCCTCTGTGTTCCTGCTGCACATCTGGGGAAAATACACCCGGAACTCCTAACTGGACACAATGGGAAGAAGGCAGGAATATGAGACTAATTATGAAATTTTCACATGGTACAGGTGGCTATAACATTGTAAAATTTGGCTAGCATCAAGGATGTGTTAGCCAGTGTGTAGAATATGCAGCAAGGGTTGGAATGAAGACCCTTTATGATTACAACCAAAATGCATTGCTTCTTGCTCTCAATTTTAAAGCACTTGCTACTTGGGGGATACTTGTATTACAGAAACCCATAGTCCATAGTGCTTTTGAAATTTTGTTTGGCATTAGAGAGAGGAAAACTTTCAGCATGATGGATGAGGTAGCACTCAAATTATTGCAGATGTAATTTCTGAAGATCTATCTTTAAGAAAAAAAATTCAAAAAAAAAACCTCATTTGGTGATAAAAAAAAAAGTTGCCATCCAAAGTACTTGAGGTCAACATTAAAATCCTTTACATCGTTAAAATCATCCTTGCCTTCAGGATCATACTGCTTGCTATCAAAAGTAGTATGCTGATTAGAACTGCTTCCTTTGTAACTGTTTATGATATAATATCCTGATGCAAAGGCAAGATGTTATGTGGCTTCAATGGAGGTAAGAAAAAAAAAAGCTCCATTTGTGGCGTTTACTCGAGCCATTATCCCTGAAATCTTCAACTCCTGAGTTGACCATGGTTTTTCTGATGCTTTGTTATCATTTGTCAATGGGTGATGTCACTGATGTGCCTCATTCCTTCCCCACTTGCAAACATTCCTGGTTAAACTGAGCCAGTACTGTATTTTCGACATCTTGCATTAAATGTATCGGCTCCTCTGTACAAAATCTGTCTCATGGGGTTTTTTTTGTTTACATAGTCGAGCTCATGGAAGAACTAGTACACTCAATAGATCAGGACATAGCAGACAAAAACAGGATGCAAAGGGAACAGTAGAGGGAGGGGGAAACACCAACAGCAGAGTTTAAGACCAAGGTAGAGGGAGACTTGGACAAACAATGGGGGCAGGAGAGGATGCTTGGGGTGGACAAGATGGATACAACTCCAAGGAGGGAAAATTGGAAATGTGGTGTGTTAACGAGGGTATAAAATATTGTTGTGGTTCTGTAAAACCGCATGCCTCCAAGGTAATGGCACACAACATACAGCAATCCCAAGGCAGTTATTTCAATAGTATGTGTCTTACTTGGTCCTTTCCATATGTCTGTGGGTAAATGGGAAAGATTCCTTGCGTGGGACTCTTTCAGTTAGACCTCCTTAACCTTCAATCTTTATGCTCTTCCACTCACTTGAAACACGCAAGCAGGCACGCAAATCCATAAAGACGAAACCAATAGGATCCAAGTGAGCAGCACAGCGAGTGGTGGCTATGTATTTTCATGCCAATTTTCCATTCAAAACTGTATGCCAATTTCCAACTGCCATTTCACCTCAGACCTTCATTCTGCTCACCACAACCACTTCATACGACTACTAAAAATCCCCGCAACAACCCACGCTTACATTTTCCATTGCAAACGTGACCATTATTCACAACATCGTTACAAGGAACTTCAACCTCTTGCCTACAATGCTACATTACAATCCCACCTCACTACAAATGCCGCAATGTGTTCCCATTACTCTACAACTGCTGCAACTACCAAATGGTCATCCATACTCACCAAAGCCTTGAGGGACGTGGAGGAGACAAAGGTCGGATTATTTCGGGGCATAACTTGAAGCGCGAACGTGTGCTGGAACTTGTTTAAGGACCTACAGGCAGTGCAGGGATTTCCCTAAAATCCCACGTTTGAATGGAGGTCA
Organism: Eptatretus atami; assembly: GCA_035128595.1. Classification (NCBI taxonomy): domain Eukaryota; kingdom Metazoa; phylum Chordata; class Myxini; order Myxiniformes; family Myxinidae; genus Eptatretus; species Eptatretus atami. Next base: position 53,585,282 of record CM068959.1, on the reverse strand, counting down.
GCACACGTTTGGGTCCAGAGAGCATCCCCAGAAACCACGGCCCCATGTAAAAGTCAGAGCTCTTGTGCTTGCCACTGTTGGCAAGCGCCAGATGGATTTCGCACTCTGGGCCTGGTGAGGCGTTACGACCACCGCTATGGACAAATGGGGAGGCTCAGTTTTGCTGAGAGGCTCTTTTGATCTGATGTTTGGCTCCTCCCCTCGTCCAGAGCTCATAAAAAGAGTGTACGTGGCTAATTCTGAGCAGCAGTATCACCACGGACAGAGCTGGAGAGATCGCTGGAGACAGAACAGAGCAGAAGATGCCAGAGCTTGCCAGACATCGGACCTCGCCAGGGAGACAGACGGCCCAAAGACAAACGTCGGAGTCAGTGTGACCAGGCATGGGGTCACGTGTTGTTGCTGCGAGCCGGGACTGCTTCCATTTCAACGTTGCTCATTTAGGGTGCATCCTGCAGCGACACTTGCACATACAGATCCTTACACGATTTTCGATAGGATCTTTTCTCTCACGCATCTTTCTCTACCATCTATCTCTCATCTACTGGGGATGCAAAAAAGCAATCAACGTGGGCAAGCCCGGCCAACTGTTCTTTCCAGAGCAAAACCAAGAGTGAACCGAACTGACTTACACTTCACATTCTTCCTCTTACACTACGCTGCACCCCACATCTCATTACACTCGCACCTCTCAAACACGCACCCTAGACACCCTCAGTATTTCTTCCTCTTCCCCTTTCCTAAGCTTTCTGGGTTGCGCAGGTCTGCTGGCCATGCCAGGTATTGAGAGCTCGTTAACCCTCAACTGTTTCTGTCTCTCTGGGCTATCTCTAATTTTCCTCAGGTGTGTGTGTGTGTTGGCACCTGTCATAGCATAAGTTAAGACTGTGGATAACAAAATCTTTTTTAATTTAAACAATTTTTTGGAAGAAACGGTACATTATTTGAAAAAAGTGCAAGGGTGCCAATATTTTTGGCCATGACAGCATGTTGTGAAAAACGCGTGTGTTAGGCAAGTAAGACCCTTTTTGCATGAATAAAGTTTCTTGTGTAAAATGTGGTTTTGCTCAGTACCACCTAAAATACACACTGATGAAAAACACACGTTTCTGCATGACACCTGTGATTTGGAACAAAAAATGGGTTCAGAAGCAGCTAATGTGTTGAATGCTTGGATTAGCTCAAAGCCTCCCTCTCACTTTTCTCAAAAACTCCCCCCTCCCCCCCTCACCCTTCTGCCTCCAATCTTCCCCATCACTCCCCATTCCCAAAGTTTCCTCCCCCCACTCATATGCACAAAGGTGCCTCGTTCCCCCTCCCCCTCTCTTCCACCTCCTCCAATCTTCAACTGCTCTCTACCCCCTCTCTTGTTACTCCCCACTGTTACCTCAACCCATCACCACCGAGCCTTTTCTCCTCTTCATCTGGCCCTCTTCTGCAATCCCCCACACTCTCTTTCAACAACTCTCCTTACCTCCCCCACTCCTCCCTTGTCCTACCCTCCCCTTCCCTGCACCCAAAACCTCCTCCCCTCCCTCTTCCTTAAGAGTATGGAACTCAAACATCCAGGGCCTTCACTCCAACCTGATTGATCTCTCCATACAGGTTACCAATGACAAACCAGATATAATCTGCTTTACAGAAACTTTCCTCCTTCAAGACATCTCTGACTGCTTAGTATCTCTCCCTGGTTACTCCCTCGTCTAGTATGACAGACCTGAGCCTCGCCCTGGCGGTGGAGTTGCTCTCTTCATCAAAGACTATTTCTCACTCACTCTGCACTGTCTTCTCTCCCCCACATCCCCAGGAATACCTCTGGCTACGGCTTCCCCTCCACTCCCACCTCATCATGTTTATATGTGTGCTGTACCGTCGACCAAACAGTGATGACTCCATTTACATCTCACTGTCCGAAAACATGGACCAACTTCTATCCTCTCATCCCAACTCTCTCTTCCTCATATGGTGACTTCAATTGTCACCAGTTGGCTGAGTGTGGGTACCTCTCTCACCTGCCAGGGCACTTCAGCAAAAAAAAACCGTGACTCATTGGGACTGACTCAAACTGTCAACTTCCAAATCAACTTCTCAACCAATGGTACTCCATCTCTTCTGGATCTGATTTTGACCAAATTCCCCTGAAAATATCTGCTGTTCTTCCTCCGCTCCAATCAGTTCATCTGACCACGTGCTTGTCAAAGTGGAGATCTCTCTGGCTGTTATTAGAGAACCACCTCAGCTCTGTCGAGTCTGGCATTTCACGCAGGCGGACTGATAGGGACTTCAAGCAGCCAGAAAACTTCTGGGCTGGTCTCCCACCATCACGACTTCCTCCGACATCAACTCGTCCTGGGAATTCTTTCATAGAAAGTTGCTCTCTCATGCACAGATTTATCCCATCTCTTCAGTCTTCGTCTTCAGTTGTCCTACCCTTCCTCCAGCCCATGGTTCACTGAAGATTGTGGCGAGGCAGTTGTCCTGAAACAACTTGCCTTCGCCTCATGGAAGACTAATCCAACTGAAGGCAATCTCAGTTCCTTCCACAAAGCTCGTAACAAGTGTGTCTACCCTCAGGAGAGCCAGAAAACAACATCTTTCTAATGTCAAGTCTGAACTCTCAAACCTGTCTCCCTCCTCTAAATTCTGGTGGCATCCAGTTAAGTCTGTTTCTGGTGTATGTTCTCCCTCCATCCCCTTCCTTACCTCAAATGGCCACACAGCTGACACTGCACGTGAAAAGGCTGAATGCCTCAACTTGTTTGCTTCGAAATCTTGTGTCCCAAACCCATCGCTTTCTGTACCCACCTCACCCTGTCATACCCAGCTGTTCCTGGACTTTGTGTCCTTTTCTTCTAACAAGGGGGAGCGCTTGCTGTAAAACCTCGACTCAGATTCTGCAACCGGTCCAGACGACATCAGCCCACGTGCCCGAAAAACCTGCTCTGCTGCTCTTGCTCACCCTCTCTCTGTTCTATTC
>CM068959.1:53568117-53580650 GCA_035128595.1 Eptatretus atami | reverse complement strand
GAAGGTATATTTAAGGGTAGCTTTAGAGTATATTTAGGAGGTAGATTTAAAGGGGTAGATTTAAGGACGGGTAGATTTAAGAGTAGATTACGAGGATAGATGAAGAGGTATATAGGAGGTAATTAAGGAGGTGGATTTAAGGAGGTGGATTTAAGGAGTAGATTTAAGGATGTGGTAATGAAATTGCACTGAAGGTTGCAAAAAAAAAGACCAATTAATGATGAAAGATGAACAAAATTCATTACAAAAATTGTGATATTTTAATTTGTGGACAGAGATTCGTTTAATACATTGTACGATGGATGGGACAGTGCAGCAGAAGAATTGACAGAGTGGAGAAAGGAAACGTTTGTAAACAGAATGAATTTTTTAGAACGGATGAAAGAAAAGTCGAAATTGGAAACAAGATTTGAAGAAGAAGAACCGAGACAAAGATGGGAAGTTGAATCATTGTAAAGAGGACGTTGTGTTGTTGTTGTTGTTGTTCTTGAAAGATTAGGGAAGAGTTGAAGGGGAAAAGTTTGAAAGAAACGTTGTTGAAAGCGTGCATTGAATTACCCTCACAGAGTGGATTGGCAGGCAGGGAGCACGTGGTTACGTGGTGTTAAGGTGAGAGAATGGGAAAAAAAGGTTTTTTTTTGTATTTTTTATATTTGAAGACATGAACCAAGGTATAGAGGAGGAATAGGATGGAGAGGTGGGAGGGAAGTGGAGAAATAGAAACTGATGGTAATGAGGAGAAAATACAAATAAACACGATGGAAGACATGGACGGGGAAACCTCAGGAAGCTGACAGACATTACCGACCAAAAATCTCACCAATGGGCACCAAGTTTTGAAGGCAAAAAACCGAACTGGGAACTTCACAGAAAAACATGGGAGACACAAACATGGAAAGTCAAACGCGTGTATACATGAACAACGGGACCGGAAACTTATCTTAAGAAAATCGCAAGACCCCTGGAGAAACCAACCCGTTCAAACTCAAAACCCCAGTTGTGACATTGTTAGGCGGTCACCATTTATAGATTCACCATAATAGGTCACCATTTATAGGTCACAATTTATAGGTCCCATTTATAGGTCACCATTATAGGTCAACCATTATAGGTCACCATTTATAGAGTCACCAATTTATACGTCACCATTTATAGTCACCATTTATAGGTGGACCGGGACAATTTGTTATTGCCTCGGTCAGTTTGTTCATCCTTATTCTTAGTTCTCCATGTAATATTCTCCTTGAACGATCTGTTATTTTTTTTAGTTTGCTGTTGCCCGATTAAAATTACCTTTAATCAGGGCATCGCTTCAGAAATCTGTCCCAGGGTGTTCGCACTTCCCTTTTCTCACACCTTTTACGTTTGGAATATCCCATGTCCATACGAAGACCATTTTCCCTTCTTTGTACAGGTTCATTTTACGCTGATTCTCTTCTCCTTGGGTATCCGATTTATGTTCAATTGCCTTGTTGTTTTGCTTGTCAGTTTATTTCCTAATTCTTTCCTGGGTGAAGTATCTTTCCCTCATGATGCTGAATTGAATTTCATTCATGAACACCTTCGCCTTGGCTGACCAGCCTTGTTGTTAATTGAGTTTCATGATCTTTCTCTCCACCATTGTCCACCAGCTTCGTGCGTTGTAAACACTTAGCACGTGGAGGTGAATTTTCCTTCTCCTCTAAACTCACCTCTGTCAATTATTGTGCGGTTCTGAAAACCGTGCCTCTAGGGGCAATGGCCCCAACAATACCAGTGATCCCCAGCAGTTATTTCATCAGTATTCGTGCAGTCAGACTCCCCTCATGGTCTAATGGGTTAACTGGACCCAAGTGCATCTTGGGTCCTTCCAGCTAGGTCTAATTTATATCTCTACTTCTTTCAAACCCATGAACAAAATTTAAAGCAGGCACCACACCCAGACAGCCCCTGTGAAAATCACAAGGATGAAAACCCTCCACTTCACTGTGCAGACGTGTCTGTGGCATGCCCTTTCATTGATCGCATCTAACAATGATATCTGTCCACTTTTCAACCCTGATTACATCCGAAAACCCTTTCCTTCAATCCATGATACAAAAGCGAAGCAGGAGCCAAATGCACGATAACAGACACAAAGGCGCAGCCCTGTGATAAATTACCCACCGCAAAGTTACCGGGACACGCATGCGGCGAACATATTTATTTGAGTCTGCGTGCTGATTACAACGGCGTCTCACGGTTCGACCTTCGGCTCGGCCACAAATTCACCACCAATATTCTCCACAACGGCAGAGGTCTGCCTCCCTTGCACCTCTGCCTCGATTGATTTGCCACCAAGCAAGAGCGTGTTGAACGGCCCAGATCCTCGGGATGCGTGGCTGCGGACAAAACAAGCGCATTGACCAGCACCAACCGCAGAGCGGTGGTAGAACGACCCGGTTTTTTGTTACTAGAGCGGTAGGCAGAAGACACTACCCTCGGCCAGTCCCCGGCCGTGACGGGCCCGGGAGTCGGTTGCAAGGCGATTCATGTTTTGTGTTCGGTATGCAAGTCAATCTGCGGGTCCGGACCAGTGCGCAGAAGTACGAATGGGACACTTTCCGCCGAAGAAAACCGAAGTAGCCTGGCAGCGCTGGTCCGAGAGCAATAGGAGCGAACGGGTGACTACGCATCGCTTCGGGTCGTCACCCACCCTACACCACGGGGCTTTTAAAAAGGCGGATTCGCAAAAGCCGTTCACTCCTCGATTCTTCTGCATTCGCTGCACTCCAGCCCGCCTATCAACCTGCTGACTTGCCTTGTGTCGCCTGCTGGCGTCCGCCTGTTGCTCCGCCCACTCTCTGGACCGGTGCACCGCTTTCCACGAGAACAGTAATTAGCAGGAGACACACCCGAACTCTCAAGGTGGGATCGCTCAGCCGGTAGCATCCCCAAGCTTACTGGTAGACCGCAGTCGGCCAACCGCGCAGGGTATTGCGAAGGCCGATTTGCCCTCATTCTTCCTCCTCCTCCTTCTGATTATATCATCTTTCATCGGTTGTGTGTGGTTGGTATGTGTGTATGTGTGTGGTGTGTGTGTGGGCGTTGTTGCGTGTGTGAGAGGCTGGCGCCTGTCCGAGTGAAGTAAGCGTGTCGGAAGATATAACGTCACAAAATCTTGCTCTGTTTGTCCGCTTTAGCAATTTGCCCATTCGTTCTTTTGATCACCCTGACAAATTCCTTGCTGTCCCTTTTGTTAACAATAAAAACCCACTTACCGGTTTGCACACATTACTTTCTCCTTGCTGATTGTTAAAATCTTGTGCAGAAATGTCCCAGCTCGTTTTTGTCTTTTCCTTCATTGGTGTAGCATGTTTATCCTAGGCCTTACCGGGACGTTATCTTCCCAAAACTTCAGGCCAGTATGTTCCTGGCAGTAATGCTCGGCTGCATCTGATCTGGTAAGGTTGACCCGGTTGGGACAAGGGTTACCGAGGGCGGTCCCCGGTAATTAGGTCAAGTGATTATTTAGGTAACGGTTAACATTTAGACGGAGCACCCCGTCACGTGGTTTGAGTTATTGGCGTTCACCGGTCGGTTAGCTACCCGCCCGTCACGGTTTCGTTCGGGACGGCGTAAAACGCCACGACAGCTCGCCGCCGGTTCCATAGCCTAACTTAATCATTGGCGCACAATCAATTTTGCACTGGATGCGATGTTTAAATCGAGCTTCAATGACTGTACACTCTCTATGGGGGGCAGGGAGGGGCTGGGGTTATACGTCATGGACGTATGTGGTGGGAGAGGCCATCCATTGAATGGGAAGTAGTGGAGTGGTGGATATAAAGGTTGTGAGCTGTGGAAAGAGCATGTCCAACATTAGTTCAATTTAACACAGAATTGTAATGTTCCACTTGTGGAATTTTCAATCTGCAAACCATACCAGAGGAATTGTACACATTATTATTTTTTTGGCATTTTGGCATTGGTTTTGAAGAAAGGCAGGTTCGGTTATCCAATGCAATAGTGCTCGTACTGAGTTGTCCAGAAAGATTGTGGCTTTAATTTAAATTGCGGCCCCAATTGTATATTAAATGGAGTGGGGTGGAGTTCAAGGCAGGGTGGGGAGGTCTGTAATGTCTTGCATTCTCGGAATCCGCCTTTCGTGTAGAATGACATGTTTAGTATATTGGTGGTACTTGGTTCGCGTGTTAAAAGTTCAGTGGGTTGTTTTTAATTATTATTTTAATTTACTTGCTGTAACAGCTTTGTTTTGTTTCTAGTGCACTGTCAAGATAAAGATGAGCTCATGCTTCAACACATTACAAAATAAAGTTGATGTGGATAGCAGAGAGTGACTGTATAAGTTGAACACTGTATAAGGTGTAAGATCTAGAACACTGAACGGATCAGAACGCATTAGCACAAAAGGAACAATGGGGAGGAATATGGGGTCGGCAAGGAAACACAAGGGGACAAGATAGATATTGGATACAGAAGCATTGTACGAAGTTGAAAAATAATTCCCAGTTCGAACTTTTTTTCTATCAATATTAAATATCATGCGCAGGTTATTTTTGTGGTTAATTTGTTTGTTCACTCAACCTCAAGTCATTCAAAGTGAGAGCAGACGCATGTTCAAGATCGTTGTGGTTACAAACCATTCAAGATTGTCTGAGTTCCAATAACCATTACTTGTGTTTTTTCGATCAGTTTTGGATACATTATATAACTCAGTTAAGCATTGAGCTTGAACACACCTTTGAACTCACGTTTGTTTATAACCACGTCACCCGTTTGCTTTCAGGGGTCTGTTGCGGTGGCTCGTCATGAGCCTCTGTGTTTATCGCTCTGTGTTCCGTTGCTGCAACATCTGGGAAAATACACCCGGAACTCCTAACTGGACACAATGGGAAGAAGGCAGGAATATGAGACTAATTATGAATTTTCACATGGTAACAGGTGGCTATAACATTGTAAAATTTGGCTAGCATCAAGGATGTGTTAGCCAGTGTGTTAGAATATGCAGCAAGGTTGAATGAAGACCCTTTATGATTACAACCCAAAATCATTGCTTCTTTGCTCTCAATTTTAAAAGCACTTGCTACTTGGGGGATACTTGTTATTACAGAAACCCATAGTCCATAGTGCTTTGAAATTTTGTTTGGATTAGAAGAGGAAACTTTCAGCATGATGATGAGGTAGCACTCAAATTATTGCAGATGTAATTTCTGAAGATCTATCTTTAAGAAAAAAAATTCAAAAAAAAAACCTCATTTGGTGATAAAAAAAAAAGTTGCCATCCAAAGACTTGAGGTCAACATTAAATCCTTTACATCGTTAAAATCATCCTTGCCTTCAGGATCATACTGCTTGCTATCAAAAGTAGTATGCTGATTAGAACTGCTTCCTTTGTAACTGTTTATGATATAATATCCTGATGCAAAGGCAAGATGTTATGTGGCTTCAATGAGGTAAGAAAAAAAAAAAGCTCCATTTGTGGCGTTTACTCGAGCCATTATCCCTGAAATTTCAACTCCTGAGTTGACCATGGTTTTCTGATGCTTTGTTATCATTTGTCAATGGGTGATGTCACTGATGTGCCTCATTCCTTCCCCACTTGCAAACATTCCTGGTTAAACTGAGCCAGTACTGTATTTTCGACATCTTGCATTAAATGTATCGGCTCCTCTGTACAAAATCTTTCTCATGGGTTTTTTTTGTTTACAATAGTCGAGCTCATGGAAGAACTAGTACACTCATAGATCAGGACATAGCAGACAAAAACAGGATGCAAAGGGAACAGTAGAGGGAGGGGGAACACCAACAGCAGAGTTTAAGACCAAGGTAGAGGAGACTTGGACAAACAATGGGGCAGGAGAGGATGCTTGGGGTGGACAAGATGGATACAACTCCAAGAGGGAAAATTGGAAATGTGGTGTGTTAACGAGGGTATAAAATATTGTTGTGGTTCTGTAAAACCGCATGCCTCCAAGGTAATGGCACACAACATACAGCAATCCCAAGGCAGTTATTTCAATAGTATGTGTCTTACTTGGTCCTTTCCATATGTCTGTGGGTAAATGGGAAAGATTCCTTGCGTGGGACTCTTTCAGTTAGACCTCCTTAACCTTCAATCTTTATGCTCTTCCACTCACTTGAAACACGCAAGCAGGCACGCAAATCCATAAAGACGAAACCAATAGGATCCAAGTGAGCAGCACAGCGAGTGGTGGCTATGTATTTTCATGCCAATTTTCCATTCAAAACTGTATGCCAATTTCCAACTGCCATTTCACCTCAGACTTCATTCTGCTCACCACAACCACTTCATACGACTACTAAAAATCCCCGCAACAACCCACGCTTACATTTTCCATTGCAAACGTGACCATTATTCACAACATCGTTACAAGGAACTTCAACCTCTTGCCTACAATGCTACATTACAATCCCACCTCACTACAAATGCCGCAATGTGTTCCCATTACTCTTCAACTGCTGCAACTACCAAATGGTCATCCATACTCACCAAAGCCTTGAGGGACGTGGAGGAGACAAAGGTCGGATTATTTCGGGGCATAACTTGAAGCGCGAACGTGTGCTGGAACTTGTTTAAGGACCTACAGGCAGTGCAGGGATTTCCCTAAAATCCCACGTTTGAATGGAGGTCAGCACACGTTTGGGTCCAGAGAGCATCCCCAGAAACCACGGCCCCATGTAAAAGTCAGAGCTCTTGTGCTTGCCACTGTTGCAAGCGCCAGATGGATTTCGCACTCTGGGCCTGTGAGGCGTTACGACCACGCTATGGACAAATGGGGAGGCTCAGTTTTGCTGAGAGGCTCTTTTGATCTGATGTTTTGCTCCTCCCCTCGTCCAGAGCTCATAAAAAGAGTGTACGTGGCTAATTCTGAGCAGCAGTATCACCACGGACAGAGCTGGAGAGATCGCTGGAGACAGAACAGAGCAGAAGATGCCAGAGCTTGCCAGACATCGGACCTCGCCAGGGAGACAGACGGCCCAAAGACAAACGTCGGAGTCAGTGTGACCAGGCATGGGGTCACGTGTTGTTGCTGCGAGCCGGGACTGCTTCCATTTCAACGTTGCTCATTTAGGGTGCATCCTGCAGCGACACTTGCACATACAGATCCTTACACGATTTTCGATAGGATCTTTCTCTCACCATCTTTCTCTTACCATCTATCTCTCATCTACTGGGGATGCAAAAAAGCAATCAACGTGGGCAAGCCCGGCCAACTGTTCTTTCCAGAGCAAAACCAAGAGTGAACCGAACTGACTTACATTCACATTCTTCCTCTTACACTACGCTGCACCCCACATCTCATTACACTCGCACCTCTCAAACACGCACCCTAGACACCTCACGTATTTCTTCCTCTTCCCCTTTCCTAAGCTTTCTGGGTTGCGCAGGTCTGCTGGCCATGCCAGGTATTGAGAGCTCGTTAACCCTCAACTGTTTTCTGTCTCTCTGGGCTATCTCTAATTTTCCTCAGGTGTGTGTGTGTGTTGGCACCTGTCATAGCATAAGTTAAGACTGTGGATAACAAAATCTTTTTTTAATTTAAACAATTTTTTGGAAGAAACGTACATTATTTGAAAAAAGTGCAAGGGTGCCAATATTTTTGCCATGACAGCATGTTGTGAAAAACGCTGTGTTAGGCAAGTAAGACCTTTTTGGCATGAATAAAGTTTCTTGTGTAAAATGTGGTTTTGCTCAGTACCACCTAAAATACACACTGATGAAAAACACACGTTTCTGCATGACACCTGTGATTTGGAACAAAAAATGGGTTCAGAAGCAGCTAATGTGTTGAATGCTTGGATTAGCTCAAAGCCTCCCTCTCACTTTTCTCAAAAACTCCCCCCTCCCCCCCTCACCCTTCTGCCTCCAATCTTCCCCATCACTCCCCATTCCCAAAGTTTCCTCCCCCCACTCATATGCACAAAGGTGCCTCGTTCCCCCTCCCCCTCTCTTCCACCTCCTCCAATCTTCAACTGCTCTCTACCCCCTCTCTTGTTACTCCCCACTGTTACCTCAACCCATCACCACCGAGCCTTTTCTCCTCTTCATCTGGCCCTCTTCTGCAATCCCCCACACTCTCTTTCAACAACTCTCCTTACCTCCCCACTCCTCCCTTGTCCTACCCTCCCCTTCCCTGCACCCAAAACCTCCTCCCCTCCCTCTTCCTTAAGAGTATGGAACTCAAACATCCAGGGCCTTCACTCCAACCTGATTGATCTCTCCATACAGGTTACCAATGACAAACCAGATATAATCTGCTTTACAGAAACTTTCCTCCTTCAAGACATCTCTGACTGCTTAGTATCTCTCCCTGGTTACTCCCTCGTCTAGTATGACAGACCTGAGCCTCGCCCTGGCGGTGGAGTTGCTCTCTTCATCAAAGACTATTTCTCACTCACTCTGCACTGTCTTCTCTCCCCCACATCCCCAGGAATACCTCTGGCTACGGCTTCCCCTCCACTCCCACCTCATCATGTTTATATGTGTGCTGTACCGTCGACCAAACAGTGATGACTCCATTTACATCTCACTGCCGAAAACATGGACCAACTTCTATCCTCTCATCCCAACTCTCTCTTCCTCATATGGTGACTTCAATTGTCACCAGTTGGCTGAGTGTGGGTACCTCTCTCACCTGCCAGGGCACTTCAGCAAAAAAAAACCGTGACTCATTGGGACTGACTCAAACTGTCAACTTCCAAATCAACTTCTCAACCAATGGTACTCCATCTCTTCTGGATCTGATTTTGACCAAATTCCCCTGAAAATATCTGCTGTTCTTCCTCCGCTCCAATCAGTTCATCTGACCACGTGCTTGTCAAAGTGGAGATCTCTCTGGCTGTTATTAGAGAACCACCTCAGCTCTGTCGAGTCTGGCATTTCACGCAGGCGGACTGATAGGGACTTCAAGCAGCCAGAAAACTTCTGGGCTGGTCTCCCACCATCACGACTTCCTCCGACATCAACTCGTCCTGGGAATTCTTTCATAGAAAGTTGCTCTCTCATGCACAGAATTTATCCCATCTCTTCAGTCTTCGTCTTCAGTTGTCCTACCCTTCCTCCAGCCCATGGTTCACTGAAGATTGTGGCGAGGCAGTTGTCCTGAAACAACTTGCCTTCGCCTCATGGAAGACTAATCCAACTGAAGGCAATCTCAGTTCCTTCCACAAAGCTCGTAACAAGTGTGTCTACCCTCAGGAGAGCCAGAAAACAACATCTTTCTAATGTCAAGTCTGAACTCTCAAACCTGTCTCCCTCCTCTAAATTCTGGTGGCATCCAGTTAAGTCTGTTTCTGGTGTATGTTCTCCCTCCATCCCCTTCCTTACCTCAAAATGGCCACACAGCTGACACTGCACGTGAAAAGGCTGAATGCCTCAACTTGTTTGCTTCGAAATCTTGTTTCCCAAACCCATCGCTTTCTGTACCCACCTCACCCTGTCATACCAGCTGTTCCTGGACTTTGTGTCCTTTTCTTCTAACAAGGGGGAGCGCTTGCTGTAAAACCTCGACTCAGATTCTGCAACCGGTCCAGACGACATCAGCCCACGTGCCCGAAAAACCTGCTCTGCTGCTCTTGCTCACCCTCTCTCTGTTCTATTCACCCTCTCATTTGCTCAAAGTCATCTGCCATCTGCTTGGAAATCAACAAACATTACCACTCTGCATAAAAAGGTGCAAAAACAGATCCCTGTAACTACAGATCAATCAGCCTTCTCCCAATCATCAGCAAGGTCATGGAATCCATCATCACTTCCAACATCAAATCATTCCTCTTCTCCAATGGCTTGATTTCTGATCATCAATTTGGTTTCAGACCAGGTCACTCAACCCTGGATATGCTGCTTCTGCTCTGCCAACAATGGATGGAGATCCTCAATGCCAACATGAAATCAGAGCCATCTCCCTGGACATATCATGTGCCTTTGATACGGTCTGGCACCCTGCCCTGCTCACCAAATATCTTCCTATGGTATACAAGGACATCTCCACTCAAGGCTCACAGACTTCCTCCCCTGTCGCAGCCAACATGTGGCCCTTTATGGAGTTCTCTCATCCCCTCTTCCTGTCCAAGCTGGAGTTCCTCAAGGCAGCATTCTGGGCCCTGGGCTTTTTCTGGTTTTCATCAATGATCTCTCCAACTCTGGAATATCCTCTTTATTCTCTTTGCTGATGACTCAACCCTCTGCCGTACCATCTGTCATCCCTCAGATCAGCAAGCAGCACCCTCTACGCTCACTGCAGATCTGGATAAATCACAAACTGGTCCAACATGTGGAACATGTCTTTCAATCCTGACAAATCTCACATTCTCACTATGTTTCTCCGTAACTCCGAAAGGACCTTCTGGAACCCCCCCCCCCCCCAATCTACTTTCTCCACAATCCTCTTGATGAAGTCCTTTCATTTCGTTTGTTTCTGGGTCTCACTATCTGCCATGTTCTTTCCTGGGAAAGCCACATTTCCAAACTGGCCTCCAAAGCCAGTCACCGACTGAGCATCCTCTGTCATGCAAATGCTTCCTTGGCAATCCTGAATGGAGATCCTCAATGGCCACATACAATCTTCCTGACCACATACAAAGCTTTTGTCCACAGTCTGATTGAGTACTGCTCTCCCTCTGGGCTGGTGCTCCTGCCTCTCACCTTTCTCGCTTCACGCTGCGGAAACCAAGACATTGAGGATCATTGTATTCTCCCGCGATGAGGTTGAGTCTTTGGGTCTCTCGCTCACTTACCACAGGCAGGTCGGGTGTCTGTCTGTCTTCTGCCATCTCTTCTCCGGCCTCGCCCCCCCCCCACCCCACCCCTGCTCTGTCTGATGTATGTCCCCCTCCCCCTCATTTCCACAGGGTGCTCAAGAGGTCCACCAGCAACATCCTTCTGGTAAAACTACCAAAGTCAAGAATCACTGCTCACCTCACCCTTTCATTCCTCTTTTTTCCTGCCTTTGGAACAAAGTACTACACTCACTTCAATCCCACTCTTCCCCCCAGGTCTTCAAAATAGCTGTTTAGCACTATCTCGGTCTTCCTCCATCCAAAACCATGATCTTTTCTACCCTGTTAATCCACCCCAAACTCACATCTTTCAAATTCCCTGCTTTCCTTCCTGAAAGTCCCTGTGGTGTATTCTTGTTTACCCTGTGTACCCCACTCCATCCCTCTCCCTTACACATATTGGTGTGGGCTGGGGTCTGGTGGTGATAAACGACCACTAGGTGGAGCAGTAGAGCCGTCTCCCACCGAACACCCGGAATTTAGGTCGTGACTCTCGGACAACTCCGAAAGGTCACGGGTCACTTAAAGACCGTGATCGCCAATTCTCTGACGGCGTGGGGTGGGTCAATAGCCAAATTTCAATATACCTAAGTACCCACGTCGTCAATTACCGGGGAAGTCACACCCTCGGCCGACTGTCCGAACCGAGTCGCAGGTACCAACTCGGATCCGGCGTAACCGAGCGGAGTTACCAGAGCCGCGCCGGTCCCAATGACAACTTACGGCACCAATGGCCTTACTATTTCTCAAGCCCGAACCATGCGAGGCCAATGAAAGAAAACACGGACAACGAACTGGAACATTAACACGGGGTTTATTTATAAACAATAATCGGGGAGGGGAGCACACAAAGAGCAGAGTTATCCGAATAAAAGAAATGCAGGCAATGTACAGTGAGCGAAAAGCACTTAACAGTTCTACTTAAGACTGGACAACACACACACACACACACACACACACACACAGTGGTCGCGGCCTTTATTTGGCCCTTCAGCTCGGGAGGGAAGGTGAGCTGAGGCAGGAGCCTATTCTTGCACCTGTTCCGCCTCGTGCGGTCTGGTCGAGCTTGTCCGGTGGCGGGACTCGAACCTGCCGCCACAACGCAGCACCAGGGACCAGGAACGATGCAACGGACACCAGCCAGCACGGGAAGGGACCAGACAAGACAAGCACCCGCGGGTAGACGAGAACGCCAGCAGGCAAGACGAGAACGCTAGCAGGCGACGAGGCTTCTTTTCTTTTTCCTTCACGACGGGGCGAACCTTCTCTTATCCTCTCCCTCCCCCGCGGGTCGAGGGTACCGCTCGAAACTCGCCTCCGGATTGGACGAGGGCGAACATCCCATCTGGCTGGCCCCTGAGGTGGTCAGCCTCCTGATTGGACGAGGCGTCGCGGGGGTGTGTCGAGGCATCTCGGAGGCCCACCCCCCGAAAAGGCTCTGTTGCTTTCAGCACTCTAGCTTCCTATTGGCCGGAGCGCCTCGGCCCTGCTCACCCTTCGCCCATTGGCTGGAGGAAACGCTCCATGCCCTTCTTCGGAGCGGAGCCTGGATCTGAAGCAAATTTGGCCTTCAGCCAAAAACACGTGGGCAATGGAGTCGGGGTTGAGTGAGGGACGGTGCCGCTGTTGTTGTAAAAAACAAAACCCAACTAAAAAATAACTCATAGCGCACACACGAAATTCCCGTTAGACACAAGGAAGGATTCTAACTATAAACTCATACTTATCAAAATAACTAAGCTTCGGGACTG
>CM068959.1:53544033-53565266 GCA_035128595.1 Eptatretus atami | reverse complement strand
ATGCCAAGGTTTATGTAGCTGTGTCCAATAAGCTGACTCCAATGATAACTGAGGAAACACTGGTCAACGAGCTATATGTGTATATATATATATATATATATTATATATATATATATATGGTGTCCCAAAAAAATAACAACTTTTAAAATTCTTCGTTTGATCCTAAAACAGTAATTTTGTCACTAATGCTTCATTTCTTGTTGCAGAGACCCTGAAGTTTATTTTGATACCAAGCAAGCACCAGAAAAATTCCAAGACTGACCGTACAACAACGGACAAAATTGTTGAACTTTGGCACCAGACGAAAAGTGTCATGCAGGTGCAACGTCTTTACTCGAGACATTTCGGTATCCACTTGCCCATGCACCAAACTTTCGGACAATAAAGTGCACCATCACAAAGTTTACCAATGTGGGAACCATCTGTGACCTTCACAAGGGTCACAGTGGTGGAAGAGGACAGGTCGTAGTGAAGAAAATGTGGAAATGGTGAGACAGGCGGTCGTTCAGAGTCCCAAAAAATCGATTCAACAACTTTCTGCCGAGACAAACATTCATAAGAGCACCGTTCAGAGGATCCTTCGCCAAGACATTCATGCCTTTCCATACAAAATTCAAATGGAAACGGTGCTTACTGATCAACAGAAACGCAAACAACTAGACTTTGCAAATTGGTTCTCAGGAAAGTTGGAGGAAGATGCAGACTTACTCAAAAAATTCACATGACGGACGAATGCCATGCTCACTTGTCGGAGGTAAACAAGCAAAACTTTCGGTACTGGGGAACTGAAAATCCTGGTAATGCATCAACTGAACTGTGCCTCGATCTGTTCTCAAAGTCACCATGTGGGTGGGGTTGGTTGGTATGGGATAATTGGTCCATACTTCTTTGAAGATGACCAGGGACGCACTTGCATGGTAAACCAGAGGACTATCGGAAATGATTCAGGAATTCTATCTGCCTGAGCTACGTACTCAGGCCCGTAGGAGAAACAACTGATCCAGATGAGAACCCAGTGGTTCCAGCAGTATGGGGCACCGCCCCATACAGCCAGGAAAGGCGTTTTCTCAACCAAACATTTTGAGGGCCGCTTTATCTCCCTCTAGAAGACGTTAGTGGCCACCGTATTCCCCTGACTTTACTCCTCCAACTTCTTCTTGTGGGGGTATCTCAAGGACAGGATCTATGGAAACTCTAGGCCTCAGACTCTTGATCAGCTGAAGGAAAACATCCACTGAGAAATCCAGAACATTCCTCAGGAAACGTTTCCCAAAGTGATGGAGAACATGAAACGCGTTTGCAGGCAGTGATGGACAAGCTGTAGAAGCTGTCGACATGTGGTCTAAAAGAAAACGACGATTCTATCCAAAATTTAAATTTTGGTGGCAATTTTGACATTGGTACAATAAACTTCAACCTTTCAGCTTTCTATCCAGCCATATATCTTTTTTTAAAATATAAGTATGACCATCCTCTTGCAGATGAAAAGTTGTATATTTTTTTGGGACACCTATATATATATATAGCCTGGTGTTGGCGTAGTGGTTAGGGTAGCGGCTTGGGATCCAAAAGGTCCTGAGTTCAAGCCCCGTTGGCCGCTTGAATTAATACACACCAGGAGGTTGACTCAGCCTGTCATCCTTCCGAGGTCGGCGAAGTGAGTACCAGTGTACTGGGCCGGTGTATGCCCCGTTTAGAATAGGTGTACCATATCCCTGTGTCGTAAGAGGTGACCAGGGTTGCGTCAGGAAGGGCATCCGGCGTAAAACCTGTGCCAAATCATTATGCGGATCATAACGGATGATCCGCTGTGGCGACCTCTAATGGAGCAGCCGAAGGAGAAGAAGATATATAAGGCAAAGGATTGTCATCCTTGGGTGTCATTTCCTTCGTCTCTGTATATGCTCCAATTGAGGCGAGTGATCTCACTGTGAAGGAACATTATATGCCACACTCGAGTCTGTGGTTGATCAGTGCCAGGCGAGATACTCTCCTAGTCTTGGGGGATTTCAATGCATCAACTGGAACTGATAGTGATGGTTATGAGACATGTGTTCGTCCCATGGGTCTGGAACTGTGAACCAGAGCAGCCCAAATTCCTTGACTTTGCAAGAAATCATGGACTTAGGGTGGCTGGTTCATGGTTTCAGCACCCACAAGCTCATCGCTGGACTTGGTATTCCAACGCTGGTGTTGTGGGAAAGGAGAATGCCATGTGTTCAATGATAGTTGCTGGAGGATGATCCAGAACTGCAGGTCTACGGAGTGCTCAGTTCCTCAATACCAACCATAGGCTTGTGGTAGCAACCTGAAGTTGCAGCTTAAATCTGGGAGAATGGTACCATCCAGCCTTGGCTGGATGTTGGCAAGCTCAAGGATGAGAGGGTAGCTGAGGAGTTGGGAACAGGCTGAGTGGGGATTTAGGGGGGGGGGGTCTGGGTGCTTTGGGGAATCCTGAAGAGTTGTGAAGTGCCTTCAAGACCACCATCCTTGATGTTGCCGATGGATGTCTTGGAACTCACCGTCGGGCGAAGACGAATTGTTCTTTCAAGGGACACTGGATACCAGTGACCAGAGTCGATGGCCGGCTGAATGGCAGAACTGAGCTGTTCAGGGAGTTGCGGGTGAAACTGTACGTGCACTGAGGGTGGACAAGGAGGCCTATGTGCGAGGAATCTGTGGGGGTAGAGGATCACCTGTGGCCAAGTGATTCTCGCCCTGCATACAGGGGAATTCGACCATTTGTGTTCATCCAAGTCCGTCCCTCGTTGTATTGCAGTTAGAACAGAGGGTGGTGGGTCTCTTGACAGAGGAGTCCGAAGTGAAGGCCGCTGGGCCTGTTACTTTGAGCGGCTGTACCAAGGTGATTCACCAGCTGTTGAGTTGGATGTCAGGGGTGTCACTATCCCAATTGCTGACCCTCTAATCAACTGTGAGCCATCTTCGTTTGTGGAAACACAGGCTGCGGTGAACTAGTTCAAATGGGGTAAAGCTCCTGGGATTTATGGCATCCATGATGAACTTCTCAAGGCTGGTGGAAATGCTGCACTCGTGTCGTTGCATGCAATTCTGTGCTCTGTCTCGAACACAAGCATCATCCCAACTTGATTGGAAGAGGGGCCTTGTTATCGCTCTCTGAAAGGGAAGGGTGATCGCCAGATAATTCGTGATAGGGTTCACCACTATCTGCTTGAGCACAGCGTCCAGAGCAGTCAGGCTTTGCACAAGACGTCAACGACTGACCGTATCCTGCCCTTCGGGTCCTCGCCGAACGCAGACGAGCATTTCAGCAGGGGCTGCTTGCGCCGATGTTGATCTCTGCAAAGCTTTGATTCAGTGAATTGAGATGCCCTCTGGAGGATTCTTGGTCTTCATGGGATGCCAAGCAAAACCGATCAATCTTACATATGAACTATATTCTGGTACTGAGAGTGCTGTGAGATGTGGTGATGTGATATTGCCGACTTATTTCTAGTTGTTACTGGGGTTGTCAGGGTGTGTACTGGCCCCCACTTTTCAGCGCTTGTATGGACTGGATTCTGGGGAAGACGTCGAGAGATCAAGCTGTGGGGCATCGTTTGGGAATGTCAAGATCTCTGACCTTGATTTCGCAGATGATGCAGTCATCTTTGTGGAGACTCTGGATATCCTTTTGGGGGCCCTCAAGGTGTTGAACGAGCGAGTCGGAGCCACTGGGATTATGGGTTTCCTGGGTCGAAACTAAGATCCAGGCTTTCAATGACATCTTGGATGCTGCTATCTTGTCTGTACCCATTTGTGGTGAGGATGTTGAGGTCAAGGAGAGATTCACTTACCTTGGCAGTGATATTCATGCGTCTGCTGACTGTGAGCAGAGGTAATGGACGTCTCTGGGTTGGGCCTGGGGAGTCATGAATTCACTGGATCATGGGGTGTGGCACTGTCGGTACCTGTGCAGGAGGACGAAAGTCCGAGTTTTCAGGTGCTTGGTGCTTCCAGTCTTGCTCTTTGGATGAGAGATTTGGACTCTGACCAGGGATCTGAGACGGAAACTTAATTCCTTTGGTACCAGGTCTCTTCGGAGAATCTTGGCTGTCGCTGGTCGGATTGTGTCCGAGTGGTTGCTGAGACTCAAATGAGATTTATTACCTGCATAGTCCGTGAGCATCAGCTGCGGTGGTATGGACATGTGGCTCGTTTTCCTGACGCTGATCCTGCTCACCAGATTCTCTCAGTGAGCGAGCCCGAGAGTGGAGGAGGCCAATGGGCTGACCACGTTCCTCGTGGTTGCAGCAGGTTGATCAGCATCTCAAGGAGATGGGACGGGCCAGGAATCTGCCTGGGGGATGGCCAGACGGCGGTCCCTGGAGTACTGGCGGAGGATGCCGCGACACGCTGATCCGGCGCATGCTCCCATATCTGACCTGACCTGTATCACATTTCCTTTATAAAGCAAATCCAGAGGTTGATGACTCATGATAGACTGTTACCTTTCCAAGCTGTTGTGTGCCTTCAGCCACATTATCTGACGCTCGTTCCACATTCTCCGTGATGCTGTCCATTGTCTCCTGCTGTACCTGTTGAACAATAAAGACCGACACTTTAAAAAAAAAATTTGCATCTGCTGCATCTGCATTCTTTCAATACTTGGCTTCAGTTGCATCATACTCAACTGCACCCAAATATATGTTTATATAAGGCACATGACAGATGATCAGATGATGGGCTGTACATGAAGGATTCTGTATTTTTCTATCCAACATAATGAAGAACATTTTACAGAAACAACACTTACGTAGACCAACTGAGAAAATTCAGTCACCAAGTTGTCCAATTCATGAAGGTCCTGCAAACAAGAAAACCCAAGAACAAAAGTAGTCTGAACTTAAAATCTTGCAAGGAAATAATCTTTAAAAAAAGTTTATAATACGGCACTCAGGTCGAGTGCATACTTCTGCAGGATGAACATGTTTATCTAAGTCTGTTAGATTCTGCCAGATGACTATCTGTAATTGAACATGTTAATATCGTATTTTGCCCCCATCTCTCCATGGTGAAGAATCACTTGAAAAACAAGGGTACTCGATAGAGTGCATACCTCCGCACGTAATGCGTACATCACGAGAACATATCGGCCCATTACATTTTTGAAATATCATGTATACAGTACTATATTGTTTTTTGGCCCGATCTCTCAATGGTGAAGAAACACTTTGAAATTAAATATATTCGTATCCAGTATCCGCATTTGGATTTCACCAAAATCGAATCAATTTGTCCTTGCACAACACCCCCAACCCGTCCACCAAGTTTCATCCAAATCCGTACACAACTTTTTGAGATATGTGCTATATATTAGTTTAGCCTATCTCTCAATGGTGAAGATCACTTTAATTCAAGAAGTCAGATGGATCCAGTCTTCACAAAATCTAATCAGTTCGCCCTTGTCACACACCCAACCTGTCCACAGAATTTCATCTAGATCCGTCCACAGCTTTTTGAGATATCCTCCACACAAACAAACGACAGACAGAAAGGGGTGAAAACAACCCTCTAGACCTTCGGTGGTGGAGGTAATTAAGAGAATTCTCGTATCGATCCGATCACCAAAATTTAATCGATTTGTCCTTGTCATAACACCCTGTCGCCACGTTTCGTCCAAATCCGTCCATAATTTTTTTGAGTATCTGCCACAAGACAAACTGACAGAGACTGTGAAACACCTTGTTCCCTTCAGTGGCAGAGGTAATAAGTTCACTACTTCACATCGAAATAATCTACATCAATATTACATGATTATAATCAATTACTTTATGCTTCTTTAATTACATCTGACAATCACACAATATCTTGCAAATTTGCAAGTAGCATCTTAATTTAATAGGCTGGAAGAATAGCTTAGAGGTATGTGCACACACCTCTGAGCTATCTACCGGGGTTTGAATCTTGGCCGAGCTATAAACTGCCAACCTGGTGTTCCGCATGCATGCATCAATGTGAGCACCGTTCCTTGATAAATGTTAAAATAGTGTGCTGGCATTAAACCACATGGTGTTCTTCATGGAGTAGGTGAGTTATGGCTAAGTTATCAATCCTGGAACCTCAAGTCGAACATCAGGCCTGGCCAACCCATTTGTGAAAGAAGTGGGGGGACAAAAATGTTACCTTGTTGCCCGCAACGAAGTTGGAATAATTGAAGTATTTGTAGTAGTAGTCGTTGTGGTCATGATCATCACAGCAAGGAGCATCTTATACATAATAATGATACTGCTCAGTTACCACAATGTGTGACAATTCAAATAAGAACATGTGCTGTCTCTCCAAAACAAGTAGCAATAAAAAAAAAAATAGATATCTGCAATCACAAAGCGATTGCAAAGGTAAGCCTCCCAGATTGGGGGAAACTTATCCTTGGCCCGTGATGTAATGATGGTTTTTTTTTTTTGGACTACCATATGACTTGAACTTAAACATTAAGGGATAGAATGTAATAAAGAAAATGTGTTCCATATACAACCTATCCAAAAAAAAAACGTCAACATCATGAAATCAGAGGAAAATTATTCAAGTTTTGAAACAAAGGTGTTTTTGTTAATTGGTCACAATCCAAAAAAGTAGGTCAAAAAGTAGGTTAAGGACGCAAAAAAATATCAGGTGCACAACTTCAGTGCAGGTCATTATTATGATGCAAGAACATCTTCAACGTCAAGTGGTATTTGAGATTCATGGCAAAAAACGTGGCAAAATTGAGTGATGACAACAAAGTGTTATTTTTGTCAGACCCGCCATTTGACCTTGACCTTAACTCCAGGGGTATGATGTAATGTGCCTTGTCCAATTTATCTCGAGCGGAAAATTTCTGTTCTGATCAGATAAACCTTAGTCAAGCTTTGGTGAAAATATTAACATGTTTCATAATTGAATCATGACTCTAAATTAGTAAATGTCAGAACGTCAACCTCACATATTCTCTATTATCATATTGATTCACAATATGGAATTGAAGTAAAGCAGAGAATTGGTTTTAGTAGCTCGAATACCTCGAATAAAGTTTTGGAAATTAGGAGAGATGTGTGAGAGTGGAGACAAAGAGAAAGAAAACAAATCTCTAAGGTGGTTTAGTACTCGTTATAAACTCTGTGGTACATGCTAAAATTGGGGGCGCATTTGGAGAAACCCTACAACAGCAATAGACCTTCTCCAGCTATGTGGGGGCTTAAATGCATTTCCTTATTGATGAAGCAGCAGTGCACTTTACAAAATCCCATTAATGGTTATTATTATTTCCTGACATGTGGCAGTTGCAATAGGTTTTATAGCCCACCTTTGCCAAATGCTCCAGGACTCCTCAATTTGCTGCTGTTGGACCTGCAAGTTGTACCTGCTGTGCTTCCTGAGTCAGCCACTCGGTTATATAAGCTCCAGCCCCACAGGTGCAGCATCTGTAGCTATAAGGAAGAGAAGTTTTCGCTTTGGGCATGTAGTAAAGCCAACATTACATTATCTTTTCCTTTCATTATTCTCCAAGTTCACAAAATTTCCAGCAACCGTCTAGAAAATTAATACCTGGCCTGATGTTAATTGAAATTATTATAGAAAGTGATATTTATTGGTCATCTACCTCATACAATTATAAGTCTGGTGTAACAACCAATTCATATCACCAAACTTTATTATAAACCTTTTTTGACCACTATTTTTTATTCTAATTTTAAGTTATGAACAGTTACTCCAATATGTATAAGAATCTATCAGGTATCAAAATTAGTAATAGTAATCTATGCTTAAAACATAGAACGGCATTCGGTAGAGCGCATACCTCTGCAGGCTGAAAAGTTTATGTTTTACATCCCACTGAGAGGCAGGATCTGGATCCGGACCTGAACCGAACTCGAAATGGATTGTTCTCCACCTAACCAACTCATTCACCAAGTTTTGTCAACTTGTCGACAACTTTTTGAAATATTCATGTTATAATAGTTATGCAGGCCCGCGAGGAGGAGTGATGTAAGCGACATTTTTTTTAATGATATGAATGATGATAGGCTCGGATGACAGGGTAAAGGGTTAAAATAGTGCTAATGAGCATCAACTCCAAATTGTATGCCTCCGAGTGGTGTCCTTACATCAATTCCTCCCGCGCACCATTCTATACGATTTGTGGCCCTATCTCATATCATGGTTGAACGAATTCACTTGCATTAATAAAAAAAAATTTATTGTGTCTCAAACCAGATTCAGTTTCCCACTGCTATACGCTTCACACACCCAAGGCAGCCTAATGTCAGCAATAATTTAGCCGAATCACATTCCCAATATTTGCGCTAAGACACGATACAGACAACAAACGGGAACATACCGTCACTTTGGGCTGGCAGGAGGGCTAAATGAGATCTTCACAGCACGTTCCATCTAACAGGAGAGTTGCGTTTGCACACAATGTCTTACTACTGATATTTAATGTTTCCGATCAGCCATCGGAAACGGTTATCGTTGAGAAAGGTTGACGTTTTACACACAGATGACTGGTTAAGAAAAATGGTTGAATGATAGGATAAACACGTTTTATGCATTTATTTTCAACGCTGATGGATGATATTCATGAAAAGTATCCCAGATTTTGGTGATTCGGTAATGTTGCAAAGAAGACGAACTATGATAGATTATTATCTAAAAACCAAAGGGTGCCTCTCAGTATGATTGCATGCTTTTGCCACATCGTGGAGCTCATCTCGACTTTCTACCATTGCTAGACATAAAAGGTTTGTTTTGCAATTCGTGGAAACAGCCGCTGATATTAGGCTAAATTATGCAGATTTGAAAAAACACTTTCACTTGTGAGACAAATAAAGGATTCCAAGCGCAATAATCAAACACATGTTCCTCTCGGGAACATTCATTGATAGGTGAAGATTGAATCGTTGAAGGTACACACGAGGCTCAATGTGAAAAGGCCAGGTTGTGTGTTGATGACAATATAGTCTAGAACCACAGTTTTCAAACAAAAGCTCTCAACCAGTCAGTGCTTCAGATCTCAATACCTAGTCTGTGACTACTTTTCAAATCTGAAAACCGCCAGCCAAGTTCCACAATCACATCTGATTGTAACCTAGATATGATGCTGCACATTATCAGTTACATGGATTCTTTGCTAATGTCAGACTCGAAAACTGATAATTATTAGGCTCAAAGTTAAGCCAAGGTAACAACCACCTCGAGTGTATAGAACTGCATGCTTTGTGCCAATAACGTGGGAACCACTTGGCTGCATTTACCCATGGCTTCACAAAAAAGGTTGTCCTCGTTTTTGCAAATTAAAGTGTAAAGGATTGACTGAATTGGTCGTTAAATATGCAGATTGAAACAACACTTCAACTTATGAGACAATAAAATGGAACAGGAGCCCAAAATAATCCAAACACATGTCATCAATCTATGAAAGGGGACAGATAAATGTTGAGTATCAAGCAAAGTTCAATGTGAAAATAGGCCAAGGTTGGTAGTTTGAGCCAGATTTGCAGTTTTCCAACAATCTCAAACCAACTCAAATCTACAACCTTGATTTTCAAATTTGAAACCGGTCACCTTCCAATCACATTCTGATATAACCCTAAACAGCTCCCATTTTATCATTTTACCATGGAGAATTCTTGCATGCTCGTAAAAGTAAATTTTATTACCCTCGATGGTTGAATGAACAACACCAACTCGGTCCACAACGTGGTACAAAGGATGCGTTTATATCGCTCCAATGTTGACAGTTTCATGAAGGATAATTAAGAAATGAATGGAAAGAATAAGTTCACCTTTATCACAAGTTGGTAGATTTAATGAATGCCCAGGGGTCCTCGTGGCGGTCACCGACAGGAAAGGGCCATTTACATTTGCATACAATGTGTTACGTTGCCACTGGTGCAGCAAGATAGTCTGTATCGGTATCAGAGCGGGTCCCAGCCCAGATAAATGGGAGGGTTAACAACATGAAAGGCATCCTACTGTAAAACCACCTCCCGAATCCAAACGATGGTTGATAGAATGGGATGCACCCATGCTATGGCATCCACAGTGACATGGAGGGTGTTTACCCAAACCTTGTAAGAAAAAAATAATATGTGCTACCATCCAGTGGACAAGGATGGCCAAAGAAAAACGTAGAAGAAGAGGTGAAAAGGTGACCAAATTTAAAAGAGCAGGGCTAAACATTGGTAGCTGACAGAAAGAAGTCGTGAAGTAACTGACCTGATGGTGAGGAAAATAATACAAATCATGTGTTTAGGAAAACCAAGCAAGATAAATGGTAGTGGATAGAAACAATTGCATTCATTTTGTGTTGCAAACTGAGTTTGTTTTTTGGATTGTGAACAATTGTGCATATTGGTCATTTCAAAGCATGAGAAGAAAATAAACACAACTTACAAGCTGGGGTTAGAATGAGGGAGTTGACAAGCACATTTGGTCGAGTTTCCATTGTCAGAAGTGTAGTGTTCATCACTGAACTACATGTAGCTTCAGCATCCACAAGGCCTGCATGCGTGCCTCTAATCAACGCATCGACATGTTTGTTTTGTTTTTCCACATAATTAAATAAATATGATAGGTCAGGTCAGGTATGCGGAGCATGCACCAGAGCAGCGCGTCGCTGCATCCACTTTCCGCCGGTACTCCAGGGGCTCCGTCTGGCCATCCCCAGGCAGATGCCTGGCCCATCCCCATCTCCTTGAGATGCCGATCAACCTGCGCAACCACGAGGCACGTGGTTGCCATTGGCCTCCTCCACTCACGAGACTCCCTCGCTGAGAGAATCTGGTGAGCAGGATCAGCATCAGGAAACGAACACATGTCCATACAGCCGCAGCTGACGCTCACGGACTATGCAGGTAACAAATCTCATCTGAGTCTCTCTCAGCACCGCTCATTGGACACAAAGTCCGACCAGCGATAGCCAAGGATTCTCCGAGAGACCTGTACCAAAGGAATTAAGTCTCCGTCTCAGATCCTTGGTCAGAGCCAAGTCTCGCATCCATAGAGCAAGACTGGAAGCACCAAGACCTGAAAGACTGGACTTTCGTCCCTCCGCACAGGTACCGGCAGCCACACTCCATTATCCAGTGAATCCATGACTCCCAGGCCCGACCCAGACGTCTATTGACCTCTGACTCACAGCCGGCAGAGACATGAATATCACTGCCAAGTAAGTGAATCTCTCCACGACCTCAACATCCTCACCACAAACAGCCACAGACAGGACAGCAGCATCCAAGATGTCATTGAAAGCCTGGATCTTAGTTTTGACTCAGGAAACCGTAATCCCAGCAGCTTCCGACTCCTCATTCAGCACCTCGAGGGCCCCCAAAAGGATATCTAAGTCTCTGCAAAGATGATGCATCGTCTGCGAAATCAAGGTCAGAGATCTTGACATTGCCAAACGATGCACCGCAGCTTGATCTCTCCGACATCCTCCTAGAATCCAGTCCATACAAGTGCTGAAAAGTGTGTGGGCCAGTACACACCCCTGACGAACTCCAGTAACAACTGGAAATAAGTTAGAGTTGGTACCACCACATCTCACAACACTCTCAGTACCAGAGTAGAGTTCAGACATCACATAGATCAGTTTTGGTGGCACCCCACAAAGACCAAGATCCTCCAGAGGGCATCCAGATTCACTGAATCGAACGCTTACAGAGTTCAACATAGGCTGCAAGCAGCCCTGCCGAAACTCTCGTCTGTGTTCGGTGAGGACCCGAAGAGCAAGATACTGTCAATCGTTGACCTCTTGGTGTGAAGTCTGACTGCTCTGACGCTGGTGCTCAAGCAGATGGTGCGAACCCAATCAAGAATATTACGAGCAAAGACCTTTGACCAGCACGAGAGTAGCATTACCCCTCGGTAGTTGTGCAGTCTTGGCGATCGGCCCTTCCCTTTCAGAGAGGCACAACAAGGCCCCTCTTCCAGTCAGTTGGGATGATCCCTCTATTCCAAGCAGATCACAGAACTGCATGCAACGACATGCGTGCAGCATTTCCACCAGCCTTGAGAAGTTCAGCATGGATGCCACAGATCCCTGGGGCTTTACCCCATTTCAACCGGTCACCGCAGCCTGTGTTTCCACAAGCGAAGGTGGACCAAGTTGATTGTATGGTCAGCAAAGGATTGTAACACCCCTGACGTCCAATTGACAGCTGGTGGATCAGCATGGTACAACCGCTCAAAGTAACCAGCCCAGCGGGCCTCACTTCGACTCCTCTGTCAAGAGCCGACCACCCTCTGCTCTAACTGTAGTACACCGAGGGATAGGCTTGAATGAACACAATGCGCGAATCCCCTGTAAGCAGGACGAGAATCCCTTGACCAACAGGTGATGCTCTACCCCTCACAGATTCCTCGCACATAGGCCCCCTTGTCCACCCTTAGCGCACGTACAGTTTTATGTGCTCAGCTCCCTGAACAGCTCAGTCTGCCATTCCGCCTGGCCCTGCGACTCTGGTCAATGTGGCCAGTGTCCCTTGAGAGACAAAAATTCTTCTTTGCCCTACTGGTGAGTTCCAAGACATCCACCGGCAACATCAAGGACGGTGGTCTTGAAGGCACTCCACAACTCTTCAGGACCTCCCAAACACCCAGACTTCTCAAATCTCCCACTCATCCTGTTCGCAAACTCCTCAGCTACCCTCTCATCCTTGAGCTTGCCAACATCCAGCCTAGGCTGGGATGGTACCATTCTCCAGGATTTAAGGTGAACTTCAGAGTTGCTACAACAAGCCGTGGTCAGTATGAGAACTGAGCACTCCAGTAGACCCTGCAGTTCTGGATCATCCTCCTCACTCCTTGGGTGTCATTTCCTTCGTCTCTGTATATGCTCCAATTGAGGCGAGTGATCTCACTGTGAAGGACACATTATATGCCACACTCGAGTCTGTGGTTGATCAGTGCCCCAGGCGAGATACTCTCCTAGTCTTGGGGGATTTCAATGCATCAACTGGAACTGATAGTGATGGTTATGAGACATGTGTTCGTCCCCATGGGTCTGGAACTGTGAACCAGAGCAGCCCCAAATTCCTTGACTTTGCAAGAAATCATGGACTTAGGGTGGCTGGTTCATGGTTTCAGCACCCACAAGCTCATCGCTGGACTTGGTATTCCAACGCTGGTGTTGTGGGAAAGGAGAATGCCATGTGTTCAATGATAGTTGCTGGAGGATGATCCAGAACTGCAGGGTCTACTGGAGTGCTCAGTTCCTCAATACCAACCATAGGCTTGTGGTAGCAACTCTGAAGTTGCAGCTTAAATCTGGGAGAATGGTACCATCCAGCCTTGGCTGGATGTTGGCAAGCTCAAGGATGAGAGGGTAGCTGAGGAGTTGGCGAACAGGCTGAGTGGGGATTTAGGGGGGGGGGGTCTGGGTGCTTTGGGAATCCTGAAGAGTTGTGAAGTGCCTTCAAGACCACCATCCTTGATGTTGCCGATGGATGTCTTGGAACTCACCGTCGGGCGAAGACGAATTTGGTCTTTCAAGGGACACTGGATACCAGTGACCAGAGTCGCATGGCCAGGCTGAATGGCAGAACTGAGCTGTTCAGGGAGTTGCGGCGTGAAACTGTACGTGCACTGAGGGTGGACAAGGAGGCCTATGTGCGAGGAATCTGTGGGGGTAGAGGATCACCTGTGGCCAAGTGATTCTCGTCCTGCATACAGGGGAATTCGACCATTGTGTTCATCCAAGTCCGTCCCTCGTTGTATTGCAGTTAGAACAGAGGGTGGTGGGCTCTTGACAGAGGAGTCCGAAGTGAAGGCCCGCTGGGCCTGTTACTTTGAGCGGCTGTACCAAGGTGATTCACCAGCTGTTGAGTTGGATGTCAGGGGTGTCACTATCCCAATTGCTGACCCTCTAATCAACTGTGAGCCATCTTCGTTTGTGGAAACACAGGCTGCGGTGAACTAGTTCAAATGGGGTAAAGCTCCTGGGATTTATGGCATCCATGATGAACTTCTCAAGGCTGGTGGAAATGCTGCACTCGTGTCGTTGCATGCAATTCTGTGCTCTGTCTCGAACACAAGCATCATCCCAACTTGATTGGAAGAGGGGCCTTGTTATCGCTCTCTGAAAAGGGAAGGGTGATCGCCAGATAATTCGTGATAGGGTTCACCACTATCTGCTTGAGCACCAGCGTCCAGAGCAGTCAGGCTTTGCACCAAAGACGTCAACGACTGACCGTATCCTTGCCCTTCGGGTCCTCGCCGAACGCAGACGAGCATTTCAGCAGGGGCTGCTTGCAGCCGATGTTGATCTCTGCAAAGCATTTGATTCAGTGAATTGAGATGCCCTCTGGAGGATTCTTGGTCTTCATGGGATGCCAGCAAAACCGATCAATCTTACATATGAACTATATTCTGGTACTGAGAGTGCTGTGAGATGTGGTGATGTGATATTGCCGACTTATTTCTAGTTGTTACTGGAGTTAGTCAGGGTGTGTACTGGCCCCCACACTTTTCAGCGCTTGTATGGACTGGATTCTGGGGAAGACGTCGGAGAGATCAAGCTGTGGTGCATCGTTTGGGAATGTCAAGATCTCTGACCTTGATTTCGCAGATGATGCAGTCATCTTTGTGGAGACTCTGGATATCCTTTTGGGGGCCCTCAAGGTGTTGAACGAGGAGTCGGAGCCACTGGGATTATGGGTTTCCTGGGTCGAAACTAAGATCCAGGCTTTCAATGACATCTTGGATGCTGCTATCTTGTCTGTACCCATTTGTGGTGAGGATGTTGAGGTCAAGGAGAGATTCACTTACCTTGGCAGTGATATTCATGCGTCTGCTGACTGTGAGCCAGAGGTCAATGGACGTCTCTGGGTTGGGCCTGGGGAGTCATGAATTCACTGGATCATGGGGTGTGGCACTGTCGGTACCTGTGCAGGAGGACGAAAGTCCGAGTTTTCAGGTGCTTGGTGCTTCCAGTCTTGCTCTTTGGATGAGAGATTTGGACTCTGACCAGGGATCTGAGACGGAAACTTAATTCCTTTGGTACCAGGTCTCTTCGGAGAATCCTTGGCTGTCGCTGGTCGGACTTTGTGTCCAACGAGTGGTTGCTGAGACTCAAATGAGATTTATTACCTGCATAGTCCGTGAGCATCAGCTGCGGTGGTATGGACATGTGGCTCGTTTTCCTGACGCTGATCCTGCTCACCAGATTCTCTCAGTGAGCGAGCCCCGAGAGTGGAGGAGGCCAATGGGCTGACCACGTTCCTCGTGGTTGCAGCAGGTTGATCAGCATCTCAAGGAGATGGGGACGGGCCAGGAATCTGCCTGGGGGATGGCCAGACGGCGGTCCCTGGAGTACTGGCGGAGGATGCCGCGACACGCTGATCCGGCGCATGCTCCCATATCTGACCTGACCTGTATCACATTTCCTTTATAAAGCAAATCCAGAGGTTGGATGACTCATGATAGACTGTTACCTTTCCAAGCTGTTGTGTGCCTTCAGCCACATTATCTGACGCTCGTTCCACATTCTCCGTGATGCTGTCCATTGTCTCCTGCTGTACCTGTTGAACAATAAAGACCGACACTTTAAAAAAAAAATTTGCATCTGCTGCATCTGCATTCTTTCAATACTTGGCTTCAGTTGCATCATACTCAACTGCACCCAAATATATGTTATATAAGGCACATGACAGATGATCAGATGATGGGCTGTACATGAAGGATTCTGTATTTTTCTATCCAACATAATGAAGAACATTTTACAGAAACAACACTTACGTAGACCAACTGAGAAAATTCAGTCACCAAGTTGTCCAATTCATGAAGGTCCTGCAAACAAGAAAACCCAAAGAACAAAAGTAGTCTGAACTTAAAATCTTGCAAGGAAATAATCTTTTTTTTAAAAAAAAAAGTTTTTAATTAAAACGGCACTCGGTCGAGTGCATACTTCTGCCAGGATGAACAGTTTACGTAACTGTTTGAGACATCATGTTATATATCGTATTTTGCCCCATCTCTCCATGGTGAAGAATCACTTGAAAAACAAGGGTACGCGATAGAGTGCATACCTCCGCCACGTAATGCCGGATCCACGAGAACATATCGGGCCCATTACATTTTTGAAATATCATGCTATACAGTACTATATTGTTTTTTGGCCCGATCTCTCAATGGTGAAGAAACACTTTGAAATTAAATAATTATCGTATCCAGATCCGCATTTGGATCTTCACCAAAATCGAATCAATTTGTCCTTGCAACACACCCAACCCGTCCACCAAGTTTCATCCAAATCCGTACACAACTTTTTGAGATATCGTGCTATATATTAGTTTAGCCTTATCTCCCAATGGTGAAGAATCACTTTAAAGATTCAAGAAGTCAGATCCGGATCCAGATCTTCACCAAAATCTAATCAGTTCGCCCTTGTCACACACCCAACCTGTCCACAGAATTTCATCTAGATCCGTCCACAGCTTTTTGAGATATCCTCCACACAAACAAACAGACAGACAGAAAGGGGTGAAAACAACCTCCTTCAGACCTTCGGTGGTGGAGGTAATTAAAGAATTCTCGTATCCCGATCCAGATCACCAAAATTTAATCGATTCGTCCTTGTCATACACCCAACCTGTCCGCCACGTTTCGTCCAAATCCGTCCATAACTTTTTGAGATATCCTGCCCACAGACAAACTGACAGACTGGTGAAAACGACCTTCGTTCACCTTCAGTGGCAGAGGTAATAAAGTCACTACTTCACATCGAAATAATTCTACATCAATTATTACATGATTATAATCAATTACTTTATGCTTCTAATTAATTACTATCTGATCCCAATCACACAATATCTTGCAAATTTGCAAGTAGCATCCTTAATTTAATAGGCTGGAAGAATAGCTTAGAGGTATGTGCACACACCTCTGAGCTATCTAACCGGGGTTTGAATCTTGGCCGAGCTATAAACTGCCAACCTGGTGTTCCGCATGCATGCATCAATGTGAGCACCGTTCCTTGATAAATGTTAAAATCAGTGTGCTGGCATTAAACCACATGGTGTTCTTCATGGAGTAGGTGAGTTATGGCTAAGTTATCAATTCCTGGAACCTCAAGTCGAACATCAGGCCTGGCCAACCCATTTGTGAAAGAAGTGGGGGGCACAAAAATGTTACCTTGTTGCCCGCAACGAAGATGGGAATAATTGAAGTATTTGTAGTAGTAGTCGTTGTGGTCATGATCATCACAGCAAGGAGCATCTTTATACATAATAATGATACTGCTCAGTTACCACAAATGTGTGACAATTCAAATAAGAAACATGTGCTGTCTCTCCAAAACAAGTAGCAATAAAAAAAAAAATAGATATCTGCAATCACAAAGCGATTGCCAAAGGTAAGCCTCCCCAGATTGGGGGAAACTTATCCTTGGCCCGTGATGTAATGATGGCTTTTTTTTTTTTTGGACTACCATATGACCTTGAACTTAAACATTAAGGGATAGAATGTAAATAAAGAAAATGTGTTCCCATATACAACCTATCCAAAAAAAAAAACGTCAACATCATGAAAATCAGAGGAAAATTATTCAAGTTTTGAACAAAAAGGTGTTTTTTGTTAATTCGGTCACAATCCAAAAAAGTAGGTCAAAAAGTAGGTTAAGGACGCAAAACAAATATCAGGTGCACAACTTCAGTGCAGGTCCATTATTATGATGCAAGAACATCTTCAACGGTCAAGTGGTATTTGAGATTCATGGCAAAAAACGTGGCAAAATTGAGTGATGACAACAAAGTGTTATTTTTGTCAGACCGCCATTTGACCTTGACCTTTAACTCCAAGGGGTATGATGTAAATGTGCCTTGCTCCAATTTATCTCGAGCGGAAAATTTCGTTCTGATCAGATAAACCTTAGTCAAGCTTTGGTGAAAAATATTAACATGTTCATAATTGAATCATGACCTTAAAATTAGATAAATGTCAAAAAACGTCAACCTCACATACTTTTTTATTCCCATTATTGATGCAAAATTTAATTCCGAAAGTCCCAGCCGGCTCTGAGATACAGCTCCGAAACTGATAGTTTGGAAATTGGGAGTGTTGAGAGTGGAGAAAGAAAGAAAGAAAAAAATTCTAAACGGTGGTTTAGTACTCGTATGTGTCAAATAAACTCTGTGGTACCATTAAAAATTGGGGGCGCCAATTGGAGAAACAAACCCTACAACAGCAATAAGCCTTCTCCCTACGCTATGTGGGAGGCTTAAATGGCATTTTCCCTTATTGATGAAGCAGCAGTGCACTTTACAAAATCCCCATGTAATGGTTATTATTATTTCCTGACATGTGGCAGTTGCAATAGGTTTTATAGCCCACCTTTGCCAAATGCTCCCAGGACTCCTCAATTTGCTGCTGTTGGACCTGCAGTTGTACCTGCTGTGCTTCCTGATCAGCACACTCGGTTATATAAGCTCCAGCCCCACAAGGTGCAGCATCTGTAGCTATAAGGAAGAGAAGTTTTCGCTTTGGGCATGTAGTAAAGCCAACATTACATTATCTTTCCTTTCATTATTCTCCAAGTTCACAAAATTTCCAGCAACCGTCTAGAAAATGTAAATACCTGGCCTGATGTTAATGAAATTATTAGAAAGTGATAATTTGGTCATCTACCTCATACAATTATAAGTCTGGTGTAACAACCAATTCATTCACCAAACTTTATTATAAACCTTTTTTGAACCACTATTTTTATTCTAATTTTAAGTTATGAACAGTTACTCCAATATGTATAAGAATCTATCAGGTATCAAAATTAGTAATAGTAATCTATGCTTAAAACTAGAACGGCATTCGGTAGAGCGCATACCTCTGCCAGGCTGAAAAGTTTATGTTTTACATCCCACTGAGAGGCAGGATCTGGATCCGGACCTGAACCGAACTCGAAATGGATTGTTCTCCTCACCTAACCAACTCATTCACCAAGTTTTGTCATAACTTGTCGACAACTTTTTGAAATATCATGTTATATACGAGGCCCCGCGAGGAGGAGTGATGTAAGCGACATTTTTTAATGATATGATGATGATAGGCTCGGATGACAGGGTAAGGGTTAAAATAGTGCTATATGGCATCAACTCCAAAATGGCCGATGTGTCCCTTACATCACTCCTCCTCGCGGCACCTCATATCGTTTGTGGCCCCATCTCTCATTGTTGAAGAATCACTTCATTAAAAAAAATTATTGTGTCCCAAACCAGATTCAGATTTTCCCCAACATCTAATCAATTCGTCCTTTGTCACACACCCAACATGTCCACCAAATTTAGTCCGAATCCATCCACAACTTTTTGATATCCTGCTAACAGACAAACAAAGACAGACAGACAGGGATGAAAACATAACCTCCGTCCACCTTTGGTGGCGGAGGTAATAATGAGATTATAAAGTTCCTTTTAACAAAGGTGCGTTTTGCACACAATTTTTATTTCTATGATTATTTTAATTGTTGCTCAAGCCTGGGAAAGGTTGATGAGTTGAGAAAGGTGTGTGTACAAGTTTTTCAACACACAGATCAGAGTGGTTTGAAGGAAAGAAAAATGAGGTTTGAATGATCAGAAATATATTAAAAACCACACTGTTATTAAGAAGTTTATATTTCACAAGCCTGTCTGAACTGAAAATATTCCCCCGATGAAAAATCAATTTAATGATTGCAGAATGTTTGCATAAAAGAGAACAAGAAGATTATTAAATCAAGAAACCAAGGGAATAACTCAAGTATGAATTGCATGCTTTTTGCCAATAACCGTGGAGAACCACTTCTCGCATTTTACCCATTGGCTTCACATAAAAAAGGTTGTTGTTTTTTGCAAATTAAAGTGAAAAAGGATGATGAATTAGGCTTAAAATTATGCAGATTTTGAAAACAACACTTTCAACTTATGAGACAAATAAAATGGAATCAGGAGCCCAAAATAATCCAAACACATGTCCATCAAATCTCATGAAAGGGGACAGATAAATGTTGAAGTATCAGCAAGTTCAATGTGAAAATAGGCCAAGGTTGGTAGTTTGAGACCAGATGTCTGCAGTTTTCCAACACAATACTCAAACCAACTTCCAAATCTACAAACCTTGATTTTTCAAATTTGAAACCGTCCACCTTCCAATCACATTCTGATATTAACCCTAAACAGCTCCCATTTTATCATTTTACCATGGAGAATTCTTGCATGTTGCTCGTAAAATGTAATATTTTATTACCCTCCGATGGTTGAATGAACGAACAACACAACTCGGTTCACACAACGTGGTACAAAGGATGCGTGTTATATCCTCCAATGTTTGACAGTGTTCATGAAGGATAATTAAGAAATGAAATGGAAAGAAATAAGTTCACCTTTATTCACAAGTTGGTAGAACTTTTAATGGAAGTGCCCAGGGGTCCTCGTGGACGGTCACCGACACGAAAGGGCCATTTACATATTGCATACAATGTGTTACGTTGCCACTGGTGCAGGCAAGATAGTCTGTATCGGTATCAGAGCGGGTCCCAAGCCCAGATAAATGGGGAGGGTTAACAACATGAAAGGCATCCTACTGTAAAACCACCTCCCGAATCCAAACGATGGTTGATATGAATGGGAATGGCACCCATGCTATGGCATCCACAAAGTGACATGGAGGGTGTTTACCCAAACCTTGTAAGAAAAAAAATAATAATGTGCTACCATCCAGTGGACAAGGATGGCCAAAGAAAAACGTTAGAAGAAGAGGTGAAAAGGTGACCAAATTTAAAAGAGCAGGGCTAAACATTGGTAGCTTGACAGAAAGAAGTCGTGAAGTAACTGACCTGATGGTGAGGAAAATAATACAAATCATGTGTTTAGGAAACCAAGCAAGATAAATTGGTAGTGGATAGAAACAATTGCATTCATTTTGTGTTGCAAACTGAGTTTGTTTTTTGGATTGTGAACAATTGTGCATATTGGTCATTTTCAAAGCATGAGAGAAAATAAACACAACTTTACCAAGCTGGGGTTAGATGAGGGAGTTGACAAGCACATTTGGTCGAGTTTCCATTGTCAGAAGTGTAGTGTTCATCACTGACTACATGTAGCTTCAGCATCCACAAGGCCTGCATGCGTGCCTCTAATCAACGCATCGACATGTTTTGTTTTGTTTTTCCACATAATTAAATAAATATGATAGGTCAGGTCAGGTATGGGAGCATGCACCAGAGCAGCGCGTCGCTGCATCCACTTTCCGCCGGTACTCCA
>CM068959.1:53530143-53541042 GCA_035128595.1 Eptatretus atami | reverse complement strand
TCCTCTGTCAAGAGCCGACCACCCTCTGCTCTAACTGTAGTACACCGAGGGATAGGCTTGAATGAACACAATGCGCGAATTCCCCTGTAAGCAGGACGAGAATCCCTTGACCACAGGTGATTGCTCTACCCCCATCACAGATTCCTCGCACATAGGCCCCTTGTCCACCCTTAGCGCACGTACAGTTTTATGCCTAAGCTCCCTGAACAGCTCAGCTCTGCCATTCCGCCTGGCCCTGCGACTCTGGTCAATGGTGCCAGTGTCCCTTGAGAGACAAAATTCTTCTTTGCCCTACTGGTGAGTTCCAAGACATCCACCGGCAACATCAAGGACGGTGGTTCTGGAAGGCACTCCACAACTCTTCAGACCTCCCAAAGCACCCAGACTTCTCAAATCTCCACTCATCCTGTTCGCAAACTCCTCAGCTACCCTCTCATCCTTGAGCTTGCAACATCCAGCCTAGGCTGGGATGGTACCATTCTCCAGGATTAAGGTGCAACTTCAGAGTTGCTACAACAAGCCGGTGGTCAGTATTGAGGAACTGAGCACTCCAGTAGACCCTGCAGTTCTGGATCATCCTCCAGCGACATCAACGAGGACATGGTCAATCTCCTTTGCCACACCGCCAGCGTTGGAATACCAAGCCAGCGATGAGCTTGTCGGCGCTGAAACCATGAACCGGCCACCCTAAGTCCATGACTTCTTGCAAAGTCAAGGAACTTAGTGCTATTTGGTTCATAGTTCCTGACTCATGGGGACCAACACACGTCTCATAACCATCCCCTTCAGTTCCAGTCGATGCATTGAAATCCCCAAGACTAGAAGTGTATCTCGTCTGGAGCACTGATCAACCACAGTCTCGAGCGTGGCGTAGAATGCATCCTTCACGGTGAGGTCACTCGCCTCAGTCGGAGCATAAACAGAGACGAGGGAAATGACACCTAAGGAGTGACGAATCCTTAGTCTCATAATACGCTTGTTGACCGGAGTTACCTCAATAATTATCATTGGAGTCAGCTTATTGGACACAGCTACAGCAACTCCTTGGGAATGGTAACCATCAGAGCGGACCAGACCAATAGTAGATGTAACCACCCACCATGATCTCGCCGCAATCCGGTCATTCCAGGCACCCACCCGAAGGGACCGCCTCAGGTTAACCAAGGAGACCGCCGTCTGGTGGACGACACCTCAGCACCACTCTGACACACTCTCCCGCAATCTGATCCGGGGATGTTACCCCGTGGTTTCCCTCCTATCATCAAAGATTCGGGGTCCCGAAGGCTTTGCCCCAATCCCATCATCCGGTGAGCTGCCCTGCGAAGGGAAGGAGGTACTCCCACGGAGTGGGTTTCAGATTTCTTTGCGTTTTTGTTTTTTGTGGAATGAAGGGTTTTACGGTGGCCAGAGTGCAAATCCTGCCACCAACCTCCTAATAAGAAGTAACCCAACTGCAGGACGTCCGCAGACACAGTTGGGCACTAGATATGGATGGCACTTGGCTCACAAGGAGTTCCTCCGCTCTTTGCTCTGGACGCTGGTGCTCAAGCAGATGGTGGCGAACCCTATCAAGTATTATCCGAGCAAAGACCTTGCCCGGCACTGAGAGCAGCGTCACCCAAGCCGAGCAGCAGAGAACAAGCAACGGAGAGGCCCCACAGTAAACAAGTGCTTCAATCTGGAAGAGTAAATGGTGCAAGAACTTGTAACAGATGGCACACGTTTCGAGATGAATGTGTACAATGCCATTCCAACAAGTACAAACAAGATCTCATTTTCAGAAAGAGGTCACTGGTAAGGTTGGTGAAATGTGAACAGATTTATGGAGGTCAACTTCTGCAAGTGGCTCAGCAAAAAGAGGACCCCATTTTGCTTCCACAGATAGACGGTGAAGATTTGATTATCCTTGAGTTACAGTACCACCACGAGCGCTGCAATGAGTACACAGGATTTCTTTGCAAGCTTGCCAAGCTGTTGACACCAATCCAGACAGGATACATGGATGCATACCAAAACTTGTGATGACATCATCAGAGTATGATTACAAGGTAAAAAGGAGATTCTTACATTAGCCAGACTCAACAAGCTCTTCACATGAACAATTAAGCAAGTGGAAGGCATCAATGCTCCATATCAAGCATAAAACCTGAAGAAAAGGCTTCTGGTACAGAAAACATTTTCTCAGCTTATATTTTGGACACGAGCTAACCATAAAATGAGCGATATAGTTAATTCTCAAACCCTTTTGGCAGAAGATCTGGCAGAGAATCTGGTTGATAATTTCACATCTGCTAAAAACTCCATCGATGAGGAAGATGGTGATCAACAGGCAAAGAAACAAGCATCTCCAACATGACATATTCCTGATACAAATGACCATCTGCAGACACTGTACAATGCTGCTCAAGTCATGAATTCGCTGACTAGTAGTAACCAACCACCAACACCGCCTTGGCCTCAAACTACATTACCAGGGTGCGATTTGTGAAATTTCCAGTGGGGAGCATAAAACTGACAGATGTCATGGGTTTTTAGGGTACCAAGCCTACAAGGCTGGGTACCCTATTGTTTTTCTTCTGTTTCTTTATTTTTTTTCTTATTCCACCAGAGATTTTTGGGTTCTTTGGCTTTAAAATTCATTTTCTCGGCAACCGTAAGGCCAATCGACACGAAATTTTCACCATAGTACGTATCTTTTTTTAGTAGCACACTTAATTGATAATTATGATGTCATAGGCCACATGGTACAGACGCCATCTTTGAAAAACTAAAAAAAATTGGACTTTTGCATCTCCAAAAAATTTTTTTTTTTCAAGATAAGATCCAAGATGGCCGACTGGTGGCCATTTTGTTACTTAAATGTGTCCCCAATAATTTCTCAGACATGCATGGTCCAATTTTGTTCAAACTTGGCACAAGCACTGTACGTGATGGCATACACGTGCGCCTGCCTCACTTTATTTTGTGATCTGATCAAAGATAGCTGACTGGTAGACTGGCAGCCATTTTAGTTGTACAAAAATATGGGCTAGCCCTTGAACTCCGTACAGCAAAATTACTAAAACAACGGGGGCCATGACATTTTATGTCTTTTTTACTTGTTCTAACATGGAATTTGATCACCCATTAAATAGAAAAACATTTAACAACATTCCGGCTATATATTCCCAACTTAAAGAGGCTTAATTGAATTTGCATTCAAGCCTAATACGGTTCTTACACTTTATCAAACGAAATATTTTCACATCCATCCCGTTTTCGAAAAAAAACAAAAAAACATTTTGGTCATTCTACTGTCATTTTCCAATATATAAACCCTGGTGTATTCATGGATGTAGTCAACACCATCCAGTGTGGCTAATACATGAGTGCAGCTTATACTTCACCTGGTGGTGTTAATTTGTTCCTGTTCTCTTCCTCCACCATGTTACAATGGAATCCTTGCTAACAAAACATCTTTGACAATCTAGATTGTCTATAGTTGCAGTGCTTTGACAGGCCAAATTGCCACAAGTCAACAAAAAATTAGTAACAGGTCTTTTATAGCTGCGGTTTATATTCGAGTGTGGTTTACACAGGAACTTGTTTTTAAAAAAATATCAGTACTTAGGAAATGTGGCATACAATTGGAAAATTACGGTAAATAAATTTGGTTAAATTTTGGCCAGGTTATGTCATAAAGTGCAAAAGCACTTACGACTACTTACGCAGCAATTTAACAATTCAACGTAAACATTTTGTAACAAGTATGGCTTCCATACTTGGAAAGGCCATTTCACATTTGTTTTGTAGATGGGTTTTCATGAACTGCTCGTTAAAAATTTATGAGCACAAAGTGCACGTGGGGATAAGGCGATTCTGACTCGGATACTTTTTTGGAACTCATGTAAATGGATTTCAAGTAATCCACATCCTTGTTGTACAGAAACTGTATTTGAGGGACTTATACCCCTATGCACAATAGCCTAAGAGAGAAAGAGTGGGATATGAGATTATCCATGGTGGACACAGTCTTTGGAGGAGTAAATGAAGGAGGAGCCAAGATCTTGGAGTTCGCTGTGTCATACCAACTGATAATACACAACATTTGGGATCAAAAATGTAGGAAGCACCGTATAATTTTCAGCAGCGGTGGTAGAGAAACACAGTTGCAGTACGTCATGGTTAGGATAGAATATGTAAAGAAAGCAAAGAATTGAAAAGTCTTCCCAAGTGAGGCACTGACCACCCAACACTGACTGCTGATGGCACAGCTGATGGTAAGGAAATTAAAATAGCAGATGACAAGATGTAGACAGAACATCAGGTCGTCTTCTTATTATTATTATTCTTGCGTATGGCAGCTTAGCTGCCGGGTAGCTATCATTTTGTTCGGGCACGACTATGCCGCTGATGCTGTGCCTCTATACCAGTACAATGGTGCTCATTTTGCCGACCTCGGAAGGATGACAGGCTGAGTCAACCCCACCTGGAGTTAGTTCAATGGCCAACGTAGCTCGAACTCAGGACCCTATGATCCCAAGCCAGCCACCCGAACCATTAAGCCAACACCAGGCTTTTAAAACATCAGGTGATTGAAGAAGCTCAAAGATCTGGAAGTGAAAGAGAAATTTAGAAAGCAGATGGACAGACAAAGAAAGAAGTTATAACAGACAAGACTGGTGGAACTTGGTGGCAGAGATAGGATTAGGAAAACTGGTGAAGTATGTTGAAGATCATCAAGGAGGAGAAAGGCTGGAAAAGAAAGTTGGTGGTGGAACAAAAACACAAAGTGTAGTTGGAGAAAAGAAGGTCCTGTTAAAGAAGTGGAAACATTCAGGGCTTGAATAAGATAAAGAACAGCACAAAGAGGCAAAAAGAAATGTAAAGAAAGTAATTGGTGAAGAAAGATCCTTTGTCATGGAAAATATATGAAAGTATTGTTCCCAAAGAGGGACAAAAACGACATCTTCAGCTGCTCGGGATAGATCAACCAAAGATGTGGGAAATGTCCGTTCAATTAAGGATGCAGATGGCGTAACACTGGTGAAAGACAATTAAATCAAAGTGAGGTGGGGCCAATACCTTATAGAACACAACTACCTTATAGTGCAGCTTATACTTCACCTGGTGGTACTAATTTGTTCCTGTTCTCTTATGAATGAGGAAAAACCCAAGAGAGAAAAAAAAAGACAGAAGAGGTAGTTATAAATCAAGGAATGACAACAAGCATCAATTTGGAAGAGATCAGAACAGCATTGTAAGGAATGAAAAATGGCAAAGCAGTGGGACCTAATGAGATACCAATGGAAGTATCGACCTGCCTTGGTGAATATGGGGTCCAGGTCCTGAACAAACTATTCATCTGTGTTATGATGAGGAAATTCCAAGGTCGTAGAAGCAAAATATTCTAGTAGCAATATTCAAATGAAAGAGGGACATCTAAGAATGCAAAAACTACCGAGCAATTAAACTCCTACCACATACCTTTAAGATATGGGAGAGAATTATAGATCAGAGATTGAGAAATAAGGCAAATCCATGTCCAGATTCAAGAAGCACCACAAATTCCCTTTAGTTCTGGTTGGAACAATTGGAGGAAGTGCAGTGGAGTGTTGTGTGATAGAAAAGTACCGCTGAAACTGAAAGGAAGAATTTACAAGATCGTTGTGATACCGGCTTTGTTATATCGTGCGGAAACTTGGGCAACATCAAAGAAAGAGGAACATAAACTGGACGTAAATGAGATGGATGTGTGGAGTGACAAGAAAGGGCAATATTCGGAACGAGTATATCAGGGGTTAGTCAGGATTGTGGAAGCATCGAAGAAAGTAGCTGAGGAGAGTTTGAATTGGTTTGCTCATGTGATGAGGAGAGAGAGAGAGAGAGAGAGAGAGAGAGAGAGAGAGAGACAGAGACAGAGAAGAGGGAGGGAAGGAGGAATGGTCCGGTTGAGTAAGTGATGGAGATGGGACTGCCGGGAAGGAGAAGAGGAAGGCCAAAAGCCATATGGAAGGATGTGGGAATGAGAGCTTTAGAAGAAGAATAGGTGACTGACAGGAGAAGATGGAGAAAGGTGATCAACCAGCATTGTGGCGACAAAGTAAAAATTGGAGAAGCCAAAAAGGAGGAAGAGGAGGAGGGGTAATTGCACAATTTTAACATGTGGAGCCAGCCAAAACCACCAACTCTTCCCATGGGTGAAACTGCAGAACTTTTCAAAAAAGGAAAAATGAGATTTCCTGGAGGGGTCCAGGGGTATGCTCCCCCATAAAATTTTGAAAAATTGATGTCAAAATATGCCTTTTGAGGGTGATCCTGTCCATATTGTAACAAAAAAGATCTATGCAAATGAAAGTGATATTGTTACGAATCCGGAAGCCTTTTGCACACAAGCAGACAGCAGTCCCCGTAGCTTAGTTATTTCGATAAGTATGTGTTTATTGTTAGAATCCCTCCTTCTGTCTAATGGGAATTTCGTGTGTGCGCTGTGAGTTATTTTTTTTAGTCAGGTTTATTACATCTTTTACAACAACTACAACTAAAACTACAACTACAACTACAACGCCACCGTCCCGCACTCCACCCGGTCGCCATTGCCCACGTGTTTTTGGTTGAAGGTGTGGGCGGAGCCTCCATCGCCTCAGATCGAGGCTCCGCCCCAAGGCAGGGCATGGACGTTTCCTCCAGCGAATGAGCGAAGGGCGAGCACCACACGCGTGTCCCAGCCAATCGGGAGGCTGACCACGAGTCGTCCGGCAACCCCTCGTCCAATCAGGAGGCGAGTGGCCGAGGAAAAAAACCCCTCCCACCTCAAAAAGAGCAGAGTGGGGTGTCAGACGAGGGGTTGGGCAGACAAGAGTGTGTTTCTGCAGGATTGTGGCGA
Source organism: Eptatretus atami (assembly GCA_035128595.1). Taxonomy (NCBI): domain Eukaryota; kingdom Metazoa; phylum Chordata; class Myxini; order Myxiniformes; family Myxinidae; genus Eptatretus; species Eptatretus atami. The sequence goes on along the minus strand of CM068959.1, from coordinate 53,534,177 downwards.
TTGCGGTCTGCGGTCTTGGTGGCGATTGCGTCTGCGGTCTTGGTGCGATGCGTCTGCCGGTCTTGGTGGCGATTGCGTTCTTGGCGTTAGGTGGCGATTGCGGTCTGCCGTCTTGGTGGCGATTGCGGTCTGCGTCTTGGTGGCGATTGCTGTCTGCGGTCTTTGGTGGCGATTGCGGCGTGGTCTGCTGGTCGTGGTCGAGCGGTCCTTTGCGTGGTGGTGACCGAACAGGATCACACAGTGGTGGTGCTCGAGCAGCCAGGGCGTGGGCCTGGACTTTGGATCGTGGGTTCGAGTCCCACCGTGTGGTTTTTGAGCGTGTGCACCGCGCAGCGAAGCAGACAGTATCCTGGCCAGGCTCTGACTCTACCGAACTAAACTAAAACCCCCACCCCCCGTGTTTAAATGTTCCAGTTCGTTTCTGTCCTTTCTTTATTGACCCAGCATGGTTCAGACTTGAGAATTAGCGAGGCCATTCGTGCCGTAAATTGTTCATTTGGTCCGGCACGGCTTTGGTAACTTCCGCTCGGTTACGCCGGATCCGAGTGCCTGTATAGTGACTCGATTCGGACAAAGTCGGCCGAGGGTGTGGTTTCCCGGTAGTTGGACGGCGTGAGTACTTAGGTAAATTGGAATTAGACAAGTGGACCCTACCTCATTTCCGTCAAAATATTGGCGACCACGGTCCTCTAAGTGACCCGTGACCTTTTTGGAGTTTGTTCCGAGAGTCACGACCTAAATTCCGGGTGTTCGGTGGGAGACGACTCCACTGCTCCCCCTAGTGGTCGTTTATCGTGGCCGAATCCCAGCCCACAACAATATATGGGGAAGAATTTTTCTTATTTCACCTGAATGTTCATGCAATTAAATCCAGACAACAGAGAGGTGCATGCCCATTACCTTGGGAAATGCACAACCTGTTACAATACGAGATTGGGTTTAATCAATGAACTGACAATTTGTTTTAAATCTACAATATAAAAAAGCTTGATCTTGGCATGCCTGCATCCATCCATCCCTCCCTGTATCTGTCTGGCTGTCAACAATTGTCCTATATGGGATACCACTAATCAAGCCCAATCTGAAAACAGTATGATATAGTCAAGTAAGGTGAGGATAGATGGGCCATTTTCAATTTACATTAAAACAAAACTCTTCCTCCTCCATCTTCTTCATATAATAATGGTGGGTCTCATATCGATTAAATGCAAGCTATGTTCAGTACTTTTTTTTTCTCCAACATTTCCATTTTATTCATATCACCGATTATAAACCGATATCACCGATCACCGGAAATATCATGTCCGATTATAAACCGCCTTTAAAAGCATCACAAAGCAGGTCACTTCACTTGCAACACAGATGAGAAAAGGATACGAACAAAAAAGCAGCTGATATTTCAATAATTTATTTGCATGATTTTTAAAAAGTGAAAGTCAATTTTTATTTATTTTCTCTGGAAACGAAGGGTCTTACATTCTAGTGTTACTCGTTTACATCCAGGATTATTATATATGCTATTATGCCCAAACCTCACCTCCCTTTTCCCTTTCACTGTGTATAGGTGATAACTAGATTTGACATAATCCACATACATTTGAAAATTGTAAGAGTCTTACCATCATCCAAAACAACATTGGCTTTGTCAGATTTCAACATGGTCTCCTCAGAGGTTTCCAGATTGGGGCAGCCAGGTGCTTGTTGCATAGCTTTATGAAGGGCTAAGAAGTCCTGGACAACTGTAGCAGCTCGGTCCTGAGTCAGTCTCACACGGTCATCAAAAGTGGGCTGATCAATGGCTCTCAGTCGTATCCGTAGGCTTTCTAGTTCTCTCAAATTGTGCTGGAGTTGCTGTCAGCATGGAAAAAGAAGTTGGAAGAATAAGAAGAAAATGTCAAAAATTATCAAATATTTAATCTGAGATAGCCTTAGTAAATATTTTTAATCCCATTTTCCTTTCATTATTATCATGATCATAAATTAACTACAAAACAATAAAAGCAATTTCAAAAACAAAGAACCATTATTTAACTACTTTGGAAGCTGGCTTTCCCTCAATGAGTATTACCAGAATGTGATGGGAAATGTTTGCTCCCCAGGGTTCTTTAATGTTGCAACTGTGCCATTACGTCCATTGTTAGCTCACCTGGAATGTAGTTCTGGGGAGCTTATGGGATGGCGCATCGCGTCTGTCCGTCAGTTCGTACGTCCGTACACAAATACTTTCAACTTTTTCTCGCTCTTAAACTACAACATATGATTTAGATGAAACTTACCACAATGTTCATTCAGTGTGTATGTAGGCCGAAAGTTTGCTCATGGCATTTTAAAAATAAATTAATTATAACTCGGCATGCAAAGGTCCACAGGGGTGACTCCCAAAATAGGTATTTGATGTCTTCTCAGAAACTCCACATGCAATTCTGCTGAAATTTGACCCCAACCTTTATCACCCATGATATGCCAAAGATTGTTCATGGCATTAAAATAATAAAATAATAATAATAAAATAAATTGGGGTCTGAGGGCATCTAAGAGGCGGTTTCCCCCAAAAGAGGTATTTTGCTTTCTTCTCAGAAACTGCAAATACAATTCCGATGAAACTTTACCCCAACCTTCATCACCCGTGATGTACGAAAGATTGTTCACACCACCATTAAAAAAAAAAATTGGGTCTGTCAGGGGTTCTACGTGGGGTTGCCCCAAAATGAATCTGACTTCTCAGAAATGCAATTCTGATGAAACTTGGACTACAACCTTCATCACCCATACGTACCAAATATTTGTTTCACGGGCATTGAAAAAAAAAAACAACCAAACAAACAAAAAAAACAATCGGGGTCTGAGGGGTCTACAAGGGAGTTTTATGGGGGGGGTTGCACCACCCCCCCCCCCCAGAGATATTCTTTCTTCTCAGAAACGAACCAATTCCTATGACACTTAACTTACAACATTCACCATGCCATGGTGTATCAAAGTTTGTTCATGACATTAGAAAAAAATTGGGCTCGCTAGGGGGGATTAAGGGGGTTGCTCCCATAATAAATGCATTTGCTTTCTTCTCTTCCGAAACCACACGCACAATCGCAATTGAAACTTCACCCCAATTTCTCACCCATGATGTGCCAAAGATTGTTCATCGGCATTAAAAAATAAAATAAATAAACCAGGTTGATAGGGTCTTACAGGGAGTTGCCCAAAAAAAGGAGGTATTTGTTTTTTCTCAGAACTAAACACTACAAACCGATGAAACTTGACCCCCAACCTTTATCACCCTCATGACAAGATTTGGTCACAGCATTCAAACAAAAAAATATCCATATGTATTTACTTTCTTTTCCATTACATATTCTTGTGGTCATCCTGCCTACATGGTTCGCCCTGGTTATCTATCCAGTTCCACTACTAGGTGAGCACCGCAGGCGTATTGGCCCCTATAGTTTTTTTTTTTGCTTGTCTCATCTCAATGTTTGACATATAAGCAAAAAACAGGAAACAAAAAAGTAAATAAAATAAATCTAAATATTAAAGGGTATGTCTTTTGAACATATAGTTCCCCTAGACCATGAAGATCGTCTTTCGTTGTTAAAGGGCGTTATGGAACACAGAAATAAGGGTATTTGTAGCAGCATCATCATGTTGGCGTCCTCGCAATTAAATAATTAGTCGCGATTAAATATACCTCGTTTTTCGCCTGCAGCATCTTCATGTCTGTCAAAAAACCAAGTGTCAAGGTGCACAACTGACACTCTACATCTCATTGAGGTTTTTTCGCCCCCCCCCCTGCTTTCCCCGTATTTCACCGCCACTTGTCCACAACAAATTCTCACTCAATTCATACAAAGTCCCAGGGGACTCAAAAGAGGACAACAAAAGACAATCACACCTGCGAGCATGCGGCTCTGGCACATTGATTGTTCACGATAACACTCTTCCAATCCTGCAGCTGTCTTGGACTGATAAAGAATGGGCAATTTAACAAGTATATATTATACTATATATCATCTTTATATATATATCTATATATATATAAT
>CM068959.1:53500460-53520818 GCA_035128595.1 Eptatretus atami | reverse complement strand
AAAGAGAGAGAATATTAAGGATGCAGATGGCGTAACACTGGTGAAAGACAAATTAAATCAAAGTGAGGTGGGCCAATACCTTATAGAAAAACTACTTATAGTGAGCTTAATACTTCACCTGGTGGTACTAATTTGTTCCTGTTCTTTATGAATGAGAAAAACCAGAGAAGAAAAAAAGACAGAAGAGGTAGTTATAAATAAGGAATGAAACAGCACAATTTGGAAGAGATCAGAAAGATTGTAAGGAATGAAAAAATGCAAAGCAGTGGGAACTAATGAGATACCAAGGAAGATCGACCTGCCCTTGGTGGAATATGTGGGTCAGGTCCTGAACAAACTATTCTCTGTGTTATGAGAGGAAATTTCCAAGGTCGTAGAAGCAAAATATTCTAGTAGCAATATTCAATGAAAGAAGGGGCTTAAGAATGCAAAACACCGAGCATTAAACTCTACCGATCATACCTTTAAAGATATGGGAGAGAAGTATAAGATCAGAGTATTGAGAAATAAGGCAAATCATGTCCAGATTCAATGAAGCACGCACACATTCCTTTAGTTTTCTGGTTGGATACAATTGGAGGAAGTGGTAAAAGAAACAAAGTGAAGTGGTTGTGTGATAGAAAAAGTACGGCTGAAACTGAAAGGAAGAATTTACAAGAATCGTTGTGATACCGGCTTTTTGTTTATCGTGCGAAACTTGGGGCAACAATAAAGAAGAGGAACATAACTGGACGTGAAATGAGATGGATGTGTTGGAGTGACAAGAAGGGCAATATTCGGAAGAGTATATCACGGGGTTAGTCCAGGATTGTGGAACATCGAAGAAAGTAGCTGAGGAGAGTTTGAATTGGTTTGCTCATGTGATGAGGAGAGAGAGAGAGAGAGAGAGAGAGAGAGGAGAGAGAGGGGAGAGAGAGAGAGAGAGAGACAGAGACAGAGAGAATGTGGTGAGGTAAGTGATGGAGATGGGACTGCCAAGGGAAGGAGAAGAGGGAAGGCCAAAGCCATATGGAAGATGTGGGAATGAGAGCTTTTAAAGAAGAATAGGTGACTGACGGAGAAGATGAGAAAGGTGATGCAACCAGCAATTGTTGGCGACAAAAGTAAATTGAGAGCAAAAAGGAAGGAAGAGGAGGAAGGGGTAATTGCCAACATTTTAACATGTGGAGCCAGCCAAACCACAACTCTTCAAATGGGTGAAACTGCAGATTTTCAAAACAGGAAATGAGATTTCTGAGGGGTCTCAGGGGTAAGTGCTCCCCATACTAAATTTTGAAAATTGATGTAAAAAATATGCCTTTTGAGGGTGATCACTGTCCATATTGTTAACAAAAAAGATCTCATGCAAATTGGAAAGTGATATTGTTACGAATCGGAAGCCTTTTGCAACACACGCAGACAGCAGTCCCGTAGCTTAGTTATTTCGATAAAGTATGTGTTTTATTGTTAGAATCCTCCTTCTGTCTAAATGGGAATTTCGTGGTGTGCGCTGTGAGTTATTTTTTTTAGTCAGGTTTATTAACATCTTTTAAACAACTACAACTTAAAACTACAACTACAACTACAACGCCAACCGTCCCGCACTCCACCCCGTCGCCATTAGCCCACGTGTTTTTTGGTTGAGAGGTGTGGGCGGAGCCTCCATGCCTCAGATCGAGGCTCCGCCCAAGGCAGGGCATGGACGTTTCCTCCAGCGAATGAGCGAAGGGCGAGCAGCCACACGCGTGTCCCAGCCAATCGGGAGGCTGACCACGAGTCGTCCGGCACCCTCCAATCAGGAGGCGGTGGCGAGGAAGAACCCTCCACCTCAAAAAGAGGAGAGTGGTTTGTCAGGACGAGGGGTGGGCAGACAAGAGTGTGTTCTGCAGGTTGTGGGATTGGCCGGTCTGCGTCTTGGTGGCGATTGCGGTCTGCGGTCTTGGTGGCGATTGCGGTCTGGTCTTGGTGGCGATTGCGGTTGCGGTCTTGGTGCGATTGCGGGTCTGCGGTCTTGGTGGCGATTGGCGGTCTGCGATCTTGGTGGCGAATTGCTGTCTGCGGTTTGGTGGATTGCGGCGTGGTCTTGTGGTCGTGGTCGAGCGGGTCCTTTGCGGTGGGTGGTGACCGAACAGTGTGGTGGTGGCTCGAGCCAGCAGGGTCGTGGGCCGTGGGACTTCTGGATCGTGGTTTGAGTCCACCGTGGTGGTTTTTGGAGTGGTGTGACGCACGAGGCAGGACAGGTATCCTGGCCCGGCTCTACGAACTAAACTAAACCCCCGCCACCCGTGTTAAATGTTCAGTTCGTTTCTGTCTTTCTTTGATTGACTCCAGCATGGTTTAGACTTGAGAATTAGCGAGGCCATCGTGCCCGTAAATTGTTCTTTGGTCGCACGCTTTTGGTACTTCCCTCGGTTACGCCGGATCGAGTCGGTGATAGTGACTCGATTCGGAAACGTCGGCCAGGGGTGTGGTTTCCCCGTAGTTGGAAACGGCGTGAGTACTTAGTAAAAATTGGGAATTAGACAAGTGGAACCCTACCTCATTTCCGTCAAAATATTGGCGACACGGTCCTCTAATGACCGTGACTTTTTGAGTTGTCCGAGAGTCAGACCTAAATTCCGGGTGTTCGGTGGGAAGACTCCAATGCTCCCCCTAGTGGTCGTTTTATCGTGGCGAATCCCAGCCCACACAATATATGGGGGAAGAATTTTTCTTATTTCACCTGATGTTCATGCAATTAAATCCAGACAACAGAGAGGTGCATGCCATTACCTTGGGAAATGACACAACCTGTTAGCAATACGCCGGAGTTGGTTTATCAAATGAACTGACAATTTTTGGTTTTAATCTACAATATAAAAAAGCTTGATCTTGGCATGCTGCATCCATGCATCCTCCCTGTATCTTGTCTGGCTGTCAACAATTGTCTATATGGGATACCACAATCAAGCAATCTGAAAACAGTATGATATAGTCAGGTAATGGTGAGGATATGGACCATTTTCAATTTACAATTAAAAAAAACTCTTCCTCGCTCCATCTTCTTCATATATAATGGTGGGTCTCATATCGATTAAATGCAGTATGTTAGTATTTTTTTTTTCTCCAACATTTCGCATTTATTCATATCACCGCTTATAAACCGATATCACCGATCACTCGGAAATTCATGTCGATTAAAACCGCCTTAAAAGCATCACAAGCAGGTCACTTCACTTGCAACACAGATGAGAAAAAGGATAACGACAAAAAAGGAGCTGATATTCATAATTTATTTGCATGATTTTTTAAAAAAGTGAAAGTAATTTTCTATTTATTTTCTCTGGAAACGTTAAGGTCTTAATCTAGGATTACTCGTTTAATCCAGGATATTATATATGCTATTTGCCGCAAACCACTCCCTTTTCCTTTCACTTGTGTATAGGTTTGATAACTAAGATTTGACATAAATCCCATCAATTTGAAAATTGTAAGAGTCTTACCATATCCAAAACAACATTGCTTTGTCAGATTTCACCATGGTCTCCTCAGAGGTTTCAGATTGGGGCAGCAGGTGCTTGTTGCATAGCTTTATGAAGGCTAAGAGTCCTGGAAACTTGTAGCAGCTCGGTCCTGAGTCAGTCACACGGTCATCCAAAAGTGGGTTGATCAAAATGCTCTCAGTCGTATCCGTAGGTTTTCTAGTTCTCTCAATTGTGCTGGGAGTTGCTGTCAGCATGGAAAAGAGTTTGGAAGAATAAGAAGAAATGTCCAAAAATTATCAATATTTAATCGCAGATAGCCTTAGTAATATTTTTTAATGCCCATTTTCCTTTCATTATTATCATGACATAAATTAGACTACAAAACAGATAAAAGCAATGGTCAAAAACAAAGAACCATATTATTAACTACTTTGGAAGCTGGCTTTCCCTCATGAGTATTACCAGAATGTGATGGGAAATGTTTGCCTCCGCAGGTTCTTTAATGTTGCAAACTGTGCCATTTAAGTCATCTGTTAGCTCACTGGAATGTAGTTCTGGGAAGCTTATGGGATGGGCATCGCGTCTGTTCCGTCAGTTTCGTACAGTCCGTACACAAATACTTTCACTTTTTCTCAGAAACTACACATATGATTTCGATGGAAACTTACCCAAGTATGTTTCATCAGTGTGTATGTACAAGTTTGCTTCATGGCATTTTAAAAAATAAATTCATTAATAATCGGGCTCATAAGGTCCCACAGGGGTGGACTCAAATAAGGTTTTGATGTTTTTCTTCTCAGAAATCCATCATACATTCTGCTGAATTTGACCCCAACCTTTATCACCCATTGAATATGCAAGATTGTTCATTGGCATTAAAAAAAAATAAAATATAATAATATAAAATTGGGGTTGAGGGATCTACAGAGGGCGGGTTTCCCCAAATGGAGGTATTTTGCTTTCTTCTCAGAATTGCAAATACAATTCCGATGAAATTTACCCCCAACCTTCATCACCGCGTGATGTACCGAAGATTGTTCCACACCATTAAAAAGAAAATTGGGGTCTTAGGGGTTTACGTGGGGGTTGCCCCCAAAATAGGAATCTGCTTCTCAGAATGCAATTCTGATGAAACTTGACTACAACCTTCATCACCATACGTACCAAAATTTGTTTCACGCGGCATTTTGAAAAAAACAAAAACAAACAAAAACAATTCGGGGTCTGAGGGAGTCTACAGAGGGAGTTTTATGGGGGGGGTTGCACCACCCCCCCCCCGCCCCCAAGAGAATATTTCTTTCTTCTCAGAAACGACACAATCCAGATGACTTAAACATACAAATTCTCACCCATGAGTGTATCAAAAAGTTAATGTTCATGACATAGAACAATATTGGGCTACTAAGAGAGGATTAGGGGTTCTCTAAAAAAATTTGGGGAAGGCCTTTCATACTCACATACAAATATTGCATATCCATAGCATTACTAATTCAAAGCAACAAACAAATATGAAAATATCACCAACTAATATCAATCACACATGATGAGTAGCAAGAATTGTTCATGGTAATTAAAACAATATAAATAATAAACGCAGGGTTGAAGGGCGGCTATAAGGAGGTTGCCCCCAAAAAGAGTATTTGTTTTTTCTCAGAAACTCACAAATCCGATGAACTTGACCACAACTCTTTATCACCATGCATGTACAACGATTGTCACAGCATTAAAAAAATTATATTCATATGTATTTACTTTTCTTTTCCGTTAACATAATTTTGTGGGTCATTCCAGCCTCCAGTGGTTCCCTGTTATCTTATCCAGCACTACTAGGTTGGCACCCAGGGGTATTGCCCCTATGTTTTTGTTTTTGGGCTTGTCTCATCATTCATGTTTGACATATAAGAAAAACAGGAAAAAAAAGTATAAAATAAATAACAAATATAAGGGGTAATGATTCTTTGAACATATGAGTCCTAGGACCATGAAGCTATCGTTCTTGTTGTTAAAAGTGCCGTTATGGGAAACAAGAAATAGGGTATGTTTAGCAGCGTCCCATCTATGGTTGGCGTCCGCAATTTATAATATATTATGCGCCGATTAAAAATTACCGTTTTTTCCTAGCATCTTATGTCTGTCAAAAAACCAGTGTCAGGTGCACAACTACAGCTCATAGACCTATCTATTGAAGGTGTTTTATCGCCCCCCCCCTGCATTTTCCCGTTTTCAACGGCCACATGTCACACCAAATTCATCAATCAATTATAAACAGAGTCCAGGGGACTCAAAGAACAGGACAACAAAGACACACACCTGCACAGTGCGGCTGGCATGATTTGTTCACGATTAAAACAACCACCATTCTTCCAATCCTGCGCTTGTCTGGACTGCAAAAGAAATGGGAATTTTAAGCAACAATATATATATATATATATATATATATATATATATATAATTATATGATAATATTATTAAGGATATGTCGAATAAGTAATTTGAAAATTGCAAACTGTAGTTTAATTGTTAGGAGCAATACTGGTCATTTGGATTAGCAAACTTTTCTCCTTTGAAAACAGTGCGTCCAATAATATCAAGTTCGTCATTGCCAAATTGTTGAGGTAAAGAGATCATTGTGGCAACAATCTGCACATGATTTCCGGTGAACCCTGCAAAGTCAAGGTGATCAGGGCAGGGCAAGAATTTGGAATTTGGCCATGGCTTCTTTGGCAACAATCACAGACTCTTATGAAAAACACCCAATGGGATATTTAATGGCCATCAGGGCAATGCCAGCAGACCAGTGTTTCCAGGATGATGTCCATCCAACAACTGGCACACTAATTGAGGCAACAAACCCCCTGCTGCAAAAACACCGAATTATTAGTTAGGTGGGAATGAACCTAACAGTAGGCATTTTCATTGTGAGTTTGCTACCTTTGAGCTATCATACAACCTTCGTCATAAACTTACAATACAGCAGTTCTCCGTTTTCTTATTATAAAATCTGTAAATACAAAACGAATCCTTTCTCCCTCATTTTACAAAGTAAACTAGTTCCCCTACATGCCCAACAATCATACAAACCAACACATCAAGACTTCGACCCTTTTCTGTCTTTTGTACTCAAGGCACCTTCTCCGATGTTATCGGTGCTTATCCAGTCGTTCAAGGTCCGTGGGACTGGCACCTTGAATGAACTTTGTTTCACACACAGGCTCGAGCCGATGAAGGCGATAAAACATTTGGTATTTGTCCTGCATGTTTCTGCTCACGGTCAAAACAGTCCAACTTCCAGACTAACTTTTGTAATGAGATGCCTTCAAATTTACATCACTCAAATATGTCTTTACAATGAAACAATGAGATGTAACATGCAAAAATAAAAAGGTTCCTATTCATCATCTTTTCTTGTGGCAGTTCCATCCAAGATATCATTTTATAGTTTGAAAAGCCATTTAACCAAAAATACCGAGTGAATACGATATAAAATGAGCTGCAAAGTATTTGTCCAACTCATTTCACTACCACTACTGTGTTTGTTCTCTTAATAGCAGACGTTGATGACACTTGGAGCTTTCTTGGTCACCATAATATTGTCACGGTTCTGGCTTCTAGGGGGTAAGAGAGACACTCTCATAGTACAACTCCAGTTATTTTCATAGTATTTTGTTTGGTTAAGTATACTGTTTTCAGGTAAAGCATTATTGTGTGTGTATAGACAGATGTCGATACATATTTTCTACTTCTACATTCTAATTTACAGATATTTCTCCGTCACTCACAGCGCAAACACATTTTCCAGCATTTTTCTCCACTAAAACCAAGCAGAATGCTTTTCCCTCTAGTCTAAATTCTTAACAAAAAAATAAATTTCAAACCGACTTGATCCGGCTTTCATGATTTCCACTAAAGAAGACCACACCAGGTGGCCCATCGATCATCATCAAAACTGACAATGCGCCAAAACCATTCCCGACAGTGTCTTCATGCCTGATCTGCGAAGCCAACCCGAATTGCAGTAGGATTTGGATAATACACCAATCATGAGCAGAGAAGAGGCCGAGACTCCACCAATGACAGGGGTGGGGGGGCACAAAGGCGGAGGGTGAGACCATAATAAAAGTGGGAGCCACACGAGTCGTCTGGGTGGATGAGGCTCTGTTTCTGCTTTGGTCGACTAAGTGTTGTCTTGAATCTGCTGGAGTCTGCTTCGCAAACTAGGGTTATCTCGTCACGGTCTTTGAGAATCTTTGGGTCTGTCACCGACTTTGGCGTTCTTCTTCTTCTTCTCGTTTCCATTCAGACTCTCTCCTCTGTGACCTTGAGCTTTCGTCTCCACTTTAAAGCAGTCGCTTTGTCATGACGTGCGTTCCTGCCAAAACCCACAGCGACTCCATGCTGCAAATGCCACCATTCCCGGGAGTGCGGAGAGACATGGTGTTTCAGCGACACGCTCTTCTTTCTTCTTCTCATATCTCTCCTTCCATTGTCGGATGTAAGATTGTGCCAATATTGTAAAGGTGATAAGTGACTGTCTAAGGCAGCGTTTCTCAACCTTTTTACCCTTGTGGAACCCTTGAAATAGTTTTCATGTCTCAGGGAACCCTGCATAAAATTATTATATACCATTATTAATATCTAGCTCTTTTATATTTTTATTGCGTAGTTCACGTGGTAATATAATATATTTTTTTCGGATACCTGATTTAAGGAAAAATGACCCCCTTTTTGTCAATTTTATTGGCAATGAAAAATATACCATCAGAGATGGAGAATCCCCCGCCATTGAATGAAAAAGGTCATACATATTCCAGATAATGAGGGAGGTGAATTGGAAACAAGACACCATTTGGTCATAATCTCAAAAAGTTCCCCAGGGGTGAGGAACGTAGTAACCAAAAATAATTGAAATCAGATAAGCGGTTTTCCATTTATTACAAAAAACATTTTTTTAAAGATGGCCGCCCCAGTCGGCCATCTTGGATCCGGCCACGCCCAAAATCAATAGGGTTCTTCCTTTTCAGTGGTACATGTGTGACTCAAATTTAAATCGATATGGCGAAAAAACATTTTTTTCAAGATGGCCACCCCAGTCGGCCATCTTGGATCTGGCACCGCCCAAAATCAATAGGGTTCTTCCTTTTCAGGTGGTACATGTGTACCGAATTTCAAATCGATATGGCGAAACAGTTTTATGAGTTATCGCACTCACAGCTAAAAATGTTGACGCCGCCAGTCGGCCATCTTGGATCCGGCACGCCCAAAATCATAGGGTTCTTCTTTTCAGGTGGTACATGTGTGACCCGAATTTAAATCGATATGGCGAACAGTTTATGAGTTATCTGCACTCACAGTTATAAATGTTGCGCCGCCCAGTCGGCCATCTTGGATCCGGCCAAGCAAAATCAATAGGGTTCTTCCTTTTCAGGTGGTACATGTGTGACCCAAATTTCAAATCGATATGGGAAAAAATTTTTTCAAGATGGCGCCCCAGTGGCCATCTTGGATCCGGCCAGCCCAAAATCAATAGGTTTCTTCCTTTTCAGGTGTTCATGTGTGACCCAAATTTTCAAATCGATTGGCGAACAGTTTATGAGTTATCGACTCACAGCTATAAATGTTGACGCCCGGACGGACGGACAGCCGGACGCCCTGGGTGACACAATATCCCCTTCCGCCACGCGGCGGGGATAAAAACATACTGCTCGTTTATGAGACTCACACCGAGGTTTTAATTCACAAAAAAAAAATCTTTTTTAAATCAAAAAAAAAACACCTCATGTAACTTGATCAACAAAACTTAAACAAATAAAGCTGAAGCAATATAGGTAACAGAAGAACTAACTGAGAGAGAGAGAGACTTCGCGCTAGGAAGCACAGAGAAGATAGATGGACACCGTGCATGCGTCCATACTTCAGTCAGTCACTCAATGATACACGAATCCGCCGCAGTACAGGACTCATAACCAGTGAGGGCGGTTTCACACTGGCGCATATAGACATCGTTAAATACATTCCCTATGGTTGTTATAATTGTAAATAATATAAGAGGTTGAAGCCTCTATTATAATAACCAAGGAGTTTCCAACAATATGCCGTACGTGTATAGTAAATTACGAATATGTAAATCAAACAAAAACTACTCAAAAATACATTAGCCTATTTATTACTGTTTCTCGGGAACCCCTAGCGACCTCTTGCGGAACCCCGGTTGAGAAACACTGGTCTAAGGCATCCGATGGCGGGAATATTTGCATCGGGGATAAGGGGAGTGTACTGTAATTGTGCCTTGTAAATACATGCTTGTAATTGCCTTCTTGTAATACGTGTTTGATGAATTCATTTTAGAAAGAATGTGTCCTGACTTCTGTCCATTCCGATTGCAGCCGAAGGCAGCTCTGGGTTTATTGCCAAATTAATTAGATTATAGATCGCAGTAAGGCTACAAAATCTACGGCCACTAGCAATTATAGGGCGGCTGCAGTATTTCCACGGTCAAACAATGTAGCAGTCACATACGTTTTTTATTTTCGGGTAGCCGCACGGCGTATTTATAAATTGTGGAGACCGAAACGTGGGGTGCCGTACGGTCTTTGATTTGATATCGCACGGTGACCTTAGGGCGTTCCTGCGGCGGCCATAGAATTTTCAAGGCAGATGCAAGGTGCCCGCAAGGCGACCGCAGGGGGCCCCAAGGCGAACGTGCGACCAGCGGACGGTAACGAGTGGGTTTTTTTTTTTTTTTACCAGTTCTTTTGTTTCGGCTTGTCAATTGCTACGGCGAACGTAGAAATGAAAAAAGTTATAACTCCGCGCTATAATTCCACGGCAACCCCTACGGCCTGTAAAAGATAGCCAAACGGCGTAGGGCCACCCTGAGGCCACCGCAGAAACTCTGCGGCCGCCACACTTTCTGTCAATTCAGAGGGTGTACGGCCGCCGTATCCTCGCCGTAGAGCAAATGTGACTTAGGCCTAAGCGGTGTATACCTTGGTTCCGCTCGGCCAATTAACATCGGTTATGTAACTGCTGGCACGATACTCTATCCGTAACGATAATCTCACTGTAACGGGAACGCGACCAGAATGAGCAGCATGGACGGCCTTTGTGGTCTTTGACACCAACCATCCTTTTGATTATCCAGAGGCGATGACCGCCACTATATATCTTAATATATTTTTGGTCTGTTTGTCTGCATGTTATAACTTGAGAACAGATAACAGATTTCAATAAATCCAACTACGGTGGATTCAGGAATCTCCAGGGAGGTTTTTGACGAAAAAACGATTAAAAACTTTTTTTTTTAATGGGTACATGGGCACACATGGCAAAACTGCAAACGCCAACTTGCGACACTGGTTATCCACAACTCCCAGGAATCCTTTCTCTTCTTTCACCATGGACTAGCATCACAGCAAAGATTGGTATTTCCGTCAGCAAAGCGACAGGTCTTATATCCAAGTGTGTGTATGTATATATATATACTATATATATATATATATATATATAAATATATATATATATTTATATATATACATATTGTTACGAATTTGGAATTCGATTGCACAACAACATTCAGGTTCCTTTAGTCAGTATGTCGATAAGTGCTTGTTCCCTAGATAGCTCACCTTTCATTGTTTAAATGTTCAGAAATCGATTAGATGCGCTGCGGATCGATTTAATAGTTAGGGAACGAACAATGGAGACATCCTCCCCTCTTCTGCGAAGAGGAAGAACACCCCTGTCGTCCCGTGACTCATGATGTCAACAATCCCTCCCACCCGTGGCTGAGCGGGGGATGGAGCACGAGGGCATGAGTCATGAGTCACGCCTGGAGCGGGGAAGGGCGGGAGGATAAGAGGAGATCTTTTCTTTGTTCGTGAGCAGAGTTGGAGGGGCAGAGTTGGAGAAGGGAGTTGAGGGGAGTCGTTCAGCAGACCGTCGGGTCCTGCTTGGCTTGCGTTAGGGTTGAGGCCTTCGGAAGCTATTTGCTTCGGCTGGCTCAGTGAGCTTACGGCTGAGGCCTGGCTCGGGAGGAGGCTTTTTGCTTAGGTGGTTCAGTGAGCTTCGGCTTCTGCTTGGCTCGGGAGAGCTTTTTGCTTCAAGCTGCTTTGTTTTGGAAGGAAGTTGAGCCGGTTGCTCGGCTCGAGCTGTGAATGGTGGCTTCTTCTCTTCTTCTTGGTTTGTGGAGCTCTTTGTTCTCCATTTTGGTTCCCGGCTTGGTGCGACTCATCGACCTCTTCTTGGCGGTGGTTCCTCGGGGAAGCGACGCATCGACGGGAAGGATCGGCACCTCGTCTCACCAGCACGTGTTGAGAAGTGCGGGAGGATTCGCGGGAGCTCGGGAAGGATCGCGGCTCGGCGATTGGATCCAGCTCGCTCTCGCTGGAGCCCGGGTCCGAACAACTTGAAGACCACACGAGGTGGAGAGGTTCGACATAGGTTCTGAGTTTCAGCTCACCTGTCCTCCGAGCTGGAGCTCGTTATTAAAGGCCTCTGCCACCATTTCTTGGTGTGTGTGTGTGTGCGTACGTGTGTCCGTGGGCCCGTCTAATAAGTAGGAACTGCTGTTAAGTGCAAGTGACTGTACATAATAAGTAGAGGGTTGTAGTTCTTTTGTCGTGCTTTTGTTGCTTGTATAATTGCATACGTGTTTTGCCTTGTTTAATTGCATACGTGCTTTATTATAATAAATGTCCTTGTGTGAATGTAAACCTGTTCGTTGCGTCCATTCCCTCATTGAACTGCCCCATCTTGCACTCGGAATATAGTTGGTTTTTAAATAGCCGGTAAAGTGATCGGGTCCAACGGGACTGCGCGATAATACCCCCTCGGTTATCCCAAAAGGAAGCGAGCTGCTTAAGCGGCTCGTTTCCAAGTGGTCCCGTTGAGGTACAATCTCTCGGTAACCTACCCGCGTGAATAATTAGGTAAATCGAAGATTTGGCGATCGGACCCTGTAGCGCGGGTAGAGTGCGGACAAGGTTGTGTGTGGTTGAAAACACACCCGGGCTGGTTTCCGGCGTTGACCGGAAGCCGCGACTGGATTGTCCGTTCGGTGGGCGAAGCGACCGCTATTGGTTAGACGCGGTCGTTCGCAGCCGACGGAAATCTATAACAATATAAACACACACACAACAACACACACACACACACACACACACACACACACACACACAGACCACACACACACACACACTAGTAGGGTAGCCGTCACTGATGGATTCGTCAACGTCTCACCTCAAATGAGCATGTATTGGTAGAAACAGGAATTTAGTGCAAGTATTCAGTGTGCAGCTATCACAGTGGGTGGGGCTAGTAACTTTGGCAACCTCACTCCATTCCACCAGCAAAGATTTCCAATCCATGCTTGTTGTACTTCCGAAGTACTGCTTGGGAGTGAGGGCGATGTGAAAGCTCGGCTAGGAAACTAATTTTGGCAAGTTTTGGGCCTACCACCTGATGAAAGATCACCAAAGTTATTTCCATGCCAACCGACCACCTACATGCACCTACATCCCTCTCCACATCACTTATCCAGTCCCTAACCTGCCTCCTCTCTCTATACTCCCCACTGCTTTGCTTTTTGGCAATTTATTGCGAAATACTCCCATTCGATGATTCATAGTAGAAAAGCTTCACTTCGGTATATCAGTTTCGATTCGTCATTGCAACTTGTGATGCAACGCAAATGGTGCATGAATAAGATCATCAAAAACGATTTTTGGTGGAATTTTTTTAGATTTTCTAAGGGTTGTAGAGGGGCCTAGAGTGGCTTAAGGGTCTTAAAAGGTCAAAAAGGGGCCTAAAGTGTTTAAAGGATCTAAGGGTCTTAAAATGGATCTAAATGTCTAAAGGGGTCCAAGTGCGAAAGAGCAAAAGAGGTCCAAATGGTATGAAATTGTCCAAAGCATCTTAAAAGGTTTATAGGTCTGAAAAATATTGAAGAAAGAAGGTCTATATGTCTCAAAAGAGTCGAAATGGGTGTGAAGGGGTCTAAAAGGTCTTAACAGGGTCTAAATGGGCATTAATGGGTCCAATGGGGTCCACAGGCCATACAGGGTGCAAATGAGTGAAGCTGTAGTAAAGAAATTACCTAATGTTAGTAAATAAATTAACTCTGGAGTGCAACACAACAGTAGTGAGCCAAATGACCTCCTCATGACTTTAAAACACCTATTTAGGTGCATCATGGTTAAAAATCTTACTGTAGAAAGTTGTCACAAATTAACTTTTGGAGCTCAAAGCAGTAAGGTTACAAACAAAAAACATTTCACTTTTTTACATTTAAAGATGGACAACCTATTTTCCTGCTGCAGCCTCTTCTTCCTCCCTCTTGTTTGTCTTCTTCCTCTTCTCAGAGAGGTGGCATCACTTTTTTCTTCCATCAACCAGCTTACAGTGAGATTCTGTTGGTCTGCTCCAATCGGTTCATCTGACCATATGCTTGTTAAATCAGTCATCTCTCTGGCTGTTATTAGAGAACTATCTCAGGGCCGAAGAGTCTGGAATTTCACTCTGGCCGACTGGCAGGATCTTCAAGCAGCCATCAAATTCTCGACTGGTCTCCTATTTATACCCTCACCGACATCAACTCATCCTGGGAATTTTTTCAAAGACATTTATTCTCTCTCATGCACAGATATATCCAATGTCGTCTTCAGTTGTCCTACACTTCCTCCCACCCATGCTACACTGAAGCATGTGGCAAGGCATCCTGAAACAACTTACCTTCGCCTCATGGAAGGCAAATCCTACTGAAGGCAATCTCAGTTCCTTCCACAAGGCTCGGAACAAGTGTGTATTTACCCTCAGGAGAGCCAGGAAACATCTTTCCAATCTCAAGTCTGAACTCTCAAACCTGTCACCCTCCTTGAAATCCTGGTGGCGTCTGGTTAAGTCTGTTTCTGGTGTATGTTCCATGTTCCCCCTTCTTCCCTTCCCTTACCTCAAATGGCTGCACAGCTGACTGCACGTGAAAAGGCTGAATGCCTAAACTGTGTTTGCTTCTAAATCTTGTGTCCCAAAACCATCGCTTTCTGTACCCACCTTACCCAGTCATACCCAGCTGTTCCTGGACTGTGTCCTTTTCTCCTGACAAGGTGGCGAGCTTGCTGTCAAACCTCGACTCAGATTATGTAACCTTTCCAGACGGCATCAGCCCTCATGTCCTAAAAACCTGCTCTGCTGCTCTTGCTCACCCTCTCATTTACTCAAGGTTATCTATCTTCTGCTTGGAAATCAGCAAACATTACCACTATGCATAAAAAGGCACACAAACTGAACTCTGCCAGTGGAATTCCTGGGGGTGAGGGGGAGTGAGGGCAGTGCATGGAGAGTGAAGAATCGAGTTTTTGATGAAGAGAGCAACTCCGTCAGGACGAGGCTCAGGTCTGTCAGACCGGAGGAGGGAGTAACCAAGGAGAGACACAAGGGAGTCAGAGACGTCTTGAAGGAGGAAAGTTTCTGTTAAGCAGATTATGCTGGTTAGTCAGTGGTAACCTGTGTGGAGTCAGGTTAGAGCAAAGGCCTGGATGTTTGAGGTACACACTGTTAAGGGGAGGAGGCTTTGGATGCAGGGAGGGGGAGGGTAGAACAAGGGAGAGGGGGAGAGAAGGGAGAGTTGTTGACAGAGTGTGGGGGATTGCAGAAGAGCTAGGGGAGAGGCCGGATGAGGAGGAGGAGGAGGGCAACAAAGGCTCAGTGGTGATGGAATGAGGCACATTGGGATTAATAAGAGAGGGGGCAGAGGGAAATCAAAAGATTAAAGGAGATGGAGAAATGAGTTGGAAGAGAGAGGGTGGGTGAAGGAGAAACTTTGTGGATGTGAGGGGGGAGGAATTTGAGAAGGAGGAGTGAGGGGAGACTGTAGGGAGAAGGGTGAGAGGGGAGAGTTGAGGGAGAAGGTTGAGGGGGGGTTTTTGAGAAAGGTGAGAGCGAAGATTGGAAAGGGAAAAGAGTGAAGGTTGCATTGAGAGGAGAGTGAGAATGAAGCTTTGAGAGGGAGGGGAGACAATGAGAGCAAGCATGGCCATGGGCAGGAGGGCGAGTGGAGAGTGGGGAGAGGAGAAGGATGAGACATGGTCGAGATTTGATAAAGAAGGGCGCAGGCAGGAGGAGGCACAATATTTGAGGGGTTGGGAAAAGGGGGAGGGGTGATGAGAGGAAAGAAAGGACATGTTTGAGATGTTGAGGAGTGCACTGATTGGGAGAGCGAGATATCTGTAAGGTTAGAAAGGAGCATACACAGTTTGGGACACCAGAGGAGGAGCTGATAGTAAAGAGGTGCTAAGAGAGGAGGTAGAATGAGGGGCAAAATGGGAGGGGTAAGGAGAGGGTATAACAGCTGAGGAGTGAGGAGGAGACAGATTTAAAGTGGGGTAAATTGGCACTGAAGTTGGAAAAAAGAATTGATGGAATATGAACATGCATTGCAAAATGAGATTTAAATTTTTTTTTAAGTCAGAGATACGTTTAAAGATGTTATGGGAAGGATGCAATAAAGGAGAATTAAGAGAATGGAGAAAAGAAACGTTGCAACAGTCAGACTTTTTTGACACTGAAAGAAGGAAAGGTCAAATTGAAAAAGTATTTTGAAGAAGAATAGTGATGATGCAAGGTCTTCAACATTAGGTTCCAGAGAACTCGTATTTCTGCATCTCTATGATGCAGTTACTTAGCAAAAGCCTCCTGTACCTGGGTAATACCCTGCACCCCTCCTTTAGATGAGGGATTTCAACTGTATACCTGACAGAAACTGCACAACTTCCAGTTTATGGACTGTGGCATTCGCCGACATTTTGGCTTCACCAAAAGGCAATTGGATCTCTTGATTCATCCATCATGTCACAAATTTACTGAGAAATCCAATAAATAAGATTCATTGGATGTCTGTACATCTCTGTCTGTTCACGTTTTTTGCATGGACTGCTGGACTGACAACCACCAAATTTGGCACACAGCCCAAGTCCCATCCTGGGATTGTCCTAAGGGTATTTTCATCCACCACCTGAGCCTTTTAAGATCACTATTCTGGCTTTTACATTTATATGCAATCTTATTGGTTGACAGATATCACGTGACATATAACACGGCAAAGGCGAGCACACCTAATTACTCGAGCTGTGTCTTCCACCCATTGGCCCATTGCACAGCTGGCCTGACTCCACACACAATTGGAACCCAACTAAATAAATAATGCGTTCACTGTTTTCGTGCTGCGGTAAGGCAAAACTATCTGCTACGGTTAGTGGTGTACAGTACATTCCTATTCGCAATCGCCACGCCATGCCCATCCCTTGAAGATGTATAGTTTAAAAAATAGCGTCGTATAACTCTGTAAAGGATCAATTTGCTTTGAGAAATGAAACTTTACAATTGTTCATGCTTTCTGCTGCCTTCACGGCTTCCATCTCTCCTGCTTCTCTCCTGAGGGGCTCTCCTGCTTCTCCCACTTCTCAGTACCCCCGCAACCCCCGCCACCCCACCCAGGCAATGCTGGGTAACCCTGCTAGTGCAAGATATAGCAATACTTTGAGATATAAATTTACTACTTACTTCATTTGAGTTTATTGCATACAAACTGCTCGATAACGTTACATGAAGTTTTATAGCTTTTCTGTGAGAAGCACTGATGTGTTTCATGAAAAACACAAATTTAACAAATTTCCTGAGAATTAGGGGTGAGGTATTATTTTTAGCTATTGTTCAGTTACATGACCTGATATTCCAATTTTTAACTTTGCAATGAAGCACCTTGATTGGCGCAAATTCTAATATCCCGATCAGGTAGTTTGGTTACTACCTTGGAAGGCTTCAATAAAATACTGTAATAAATTTACCAAAATTTGAAAACGCAAAAAATGCAGGAAAAAAAAAATCTCCATTTTAAGAACGTTTTCTTGCATTGTGTCCAGTAGATACAGTCGTGGCCAAAAATATTGGCACCCTTGCACATTTTTCAAATAATGCACCATTTCTTCCAGAAGAATTGTTGAAATTAAAAAATATTTTGTTATCCACATATGTATTTCTTTGGTTTGAAGTGGAACAAAACAAAAAAAGCTGAAAAAAAAACTCCTAAATCTCAGCTTTTTCCAAACAGAAATCCGAAAATGGTCCGGACAATATTACTGGCACCTTTTAGAAGTCGCTAGAAATAATTAGATTTCAAGCAGGTGATTCTCATTTAGTTTGGAATTGAAGGTGCCTGCAATATAAAAATCACTCATTCAACCAGTTTGAATGGAGAAAAGGAGTCATTCTGCTGTTTTGTGTCACTGTGTGTACCACAATGAACATGGAGAAAAGAAAGAAAACCAGAGAATTGTCTGAGGGCAGAGAAGGCTGAAGCCAAGCATCGACAATCTCAAGGCTACAAGTCCATCTCCAGAGACCTCAATGTTCCTGTGTTCACCGTACGCAATGTTATCAGGAAGTTTAAAGGCCATGGCACTGTACTGCAGCCAACCTCCCTGAACGTGGCCACAAGAGAAAACTTGATCGAAGATTGCAGCGAAGGATTGTTCGAATAGTGGAGAAATCACCTCGATCAACTGCTGAACAGATTCAAGCTGACCTTCAGACACCAAGTACGACAGTTTCAACTCGCACCATCCATCACAAACTCAATGAAAGGGGGTTCCATGGTAGGAGACCCAGGAGGACCCTACTGCTGAGAGAGAGAGACATAAGAAAGCCCGGCTGGAGTTTGCCAAAACACACCTGAACAAGCCAAAATCCTTTTTGGAGAATGTCCTGTGGACAGATGGGACCAAATTATAGGTTTTTGGTAAAGCACATCATCTCTATATTTACAAAAAACAAAATGAAGCCTTCAAAGAAAAGAACACCTTCCCTACAGTCAAACATGGAGGAGGTTCAATGATGTTTTGGGGTTGCTGTGCTGCCTCTGACACTGGGTGCCTTGAATGTGTGCATCCATCCATCCTTTGGGACCATACTCTCTGCAGAGCGTTGGTGCTGCTTAGGCAGTCTCCTTGGCTATTGCGTACAATCCTGGACGGGTCGCCACTCCGACACAGGATACCAGCAAGCTGGCACTCATTTTACCGACCTCGGAAAGATGACAGTCTGAGTCAACCGCACCTGGTATTAATTCAACAGCTGAGCAGGATTTGAACTCAGGACCCTAGGATCCTAAGCCCACCATCCTAACCATTAAGCCAACACCAGGCATAATGTGTGCATGACACCATGAAATCAGGAGATTACCTAGGCATTTTGGAGCGAAATGTTCAACCCAGTGTCAGAAAGTTGGGTCTCCGTCAAAGGTCATGGGTCTTGCAGCAGGACAATGACCCCAAACACACTTCAAAAAGTACCCAGGAATGGTTCAAGCAAAAACACTGGACTGTTCTGAAGTGGCCAGCAATGAGTCCAGATCTAAATCCCATTGAACACCTGTAGGGAGATCTGAAAACAGCAGTTGGGAGAAGGCACCCATCAAATCTGGGAGAACTGGAGCAGATTGCACAAGAAGAGTGGGTCAAACTGCCAGTAGAGAGGTGAAGGAAGCTCATTCATTCATGGCTATAAGAAGTGCTTGACTGCAGTTATTTTGTCCAAAGGCTGTGCTACCAAATATTAAGTCTAGGGTGTTAATTTTATCAATGTCATTTCTTTTTATTTTCTGATTTAAAAAGATATATTAAGTTCTGAATCAAAAACAAAGGTTATGTTATATTAACAGGATACATAGAATTGTGGAGGTGAAATACTTTTATCAATTTCAACTTTTTTTAGAGAAAATCTTTAGAAAAAAAAATGAAGATCCTAAACCCCTAGCCACATGGTCAAACCAGGGGACAAAATTGGTCCATTTTAGAGCCCTTGGAGGCAAGGGCTTGTGTAAAACTTTTATAATTAATCACCTAACTGTATTTCCCAACAAAAATGTATCTATGGATAGATAATGACCCAATAAATCACTGTGTTATGAGGAAAAAATTCTAAGTTGTTCCATATTTTCAGGAGGGCTCCTATAGTTTCACCTTATTTTAGCTCGTTTTGGCCAAAAAGCCATTTTTAGCTTCCTATAGAGTGAGAAATATGCATCCCAGAAGCTATCTGATGCCAAATTGAAAAAATTGGATGCCAATTAGTAAATATTTGCAATATTAACTTTCTAGAGGAGTCCATTATAAAATTATAAGCCCCTGAAGTTAAAAAAAATGCGTTTTTCACATTTGGCATTTTTAGGGCAAATTTCAAAGGTCTCTAGAGATAGATATTTTTTAAACTATGAGGAATTGAAAGCTAATCTTTTGCATGGTGGGTAGAGCCATATAGATCTACATTTAAGAATTTTTCCAGCAAAATCTGAGGAGGTGACCTGGGGAGGTTTTTGAAATTTAGGTGAGTTGGCACGGAATGACCCCCAATACATTTTTGAGATTATTGCGGGTTTTTAGCCCCATCTCTCAATGATGAAGAATCTTTTAAAAATTAAAGAATTTTCTCATATCCAGATCTGGATTCGAATCTTCACCAAAGTTGAACCAATTTGTCCTTGCCACACACCCAACCCGCCCACCAAGTTTTGTCCGAATCAGTCTAAAACTTTTTGAGATGTCGTGCTATAAATCGTTTTTGGCCCTATCTCTCAATGGTAAAGAATCACTTTTTAAAATTCTAGTAATCGGATCCGGATCTTCACCAAAATTGGGTGGACACGAGGTATTGGTGTTCCCATCGGCAAGGCATCAATGATTACGAGTGTATACCGCCTTTCAGCGGGTCATTAAGCCTGCTGTCCTGCTCACGAAGAGAGTGGACTTCCTTCCCAGACTACCCAGAATAAGAACAACATTCTCTGCCCAGAGACCGATTCAGCAGCACCAACGCTCCAGAAACGGACATGCACATTGGAACGGACGACAAGATCGCAGTATTTTTT
>CM068959.1:53473386-53488926 GCA_035128595.1 Eptatretus atami | reverse complement strand
TGTTCGGTGGAGCCGACTCTACTGCTCCCTCTGGCGGTTGTGCTCGCCACCGATATCCGAAGGATTCCGGCAATTAACAAACAGACAGAAAGGAGTGAAAACATAACCTCCTTCACCTTCGGTGGCAGAGGTAATAAGAGGTTTATTTGATACTAGTACGACCCGTGAATCTGTTGGGTTCCGTTGTGACATCGGTTGATGAAACCAATCATTTCAAGAAGAAAAAAGAAAAGATAGCTCCAGCGAACTATACCGCTGAGGTTGTATGCATTGATCAAATTCTCCAAGAGTACTTGACTGAATCGGGAATTGATTTTTTAATATTTTTTCGTTGCCCGATTTGAATGAAACTTGATACTGCACACCGCAGGATAATGGTGAGTAAGGTGGCCCTAAAATTTATATGCTATCGTGTACCGTTTTGGTGTATTTTGGGAACATACATACATATATATATATATATATATATTATAACACACATATATATAATATATATACACACATACATACATACATACATACGATACGCGGGCCGGGGTCCGGTGGCGAGAACGACCACTAGGTGGGGGAAGTTACGTCGTCTCCATCAGACTACCGGAATTGTAGGCCGTCGCTATGGATAATTCCGTGACGCGGCGAGTCGCTTAACGACTGTGACGCCAATACCTCCACCGCGTAGCGTAGGGTCTTCCTGCCAGGTGTAATCAGTTTACCAAATTAACACGTGGTTTCACTACCGGGAACCACGCCCTCGGTATGCCTTGCCCGAACCGGGTTACGCTACTAACTACGGTAGAGTACCAACTACCAACTCCGGATCGGATGCAGCCGAGCAGAACTGCCAAGAACGTACCGGCTAGAATGAACAGATTATCGGGGATAAAGACCCGGCTAAACTTGATCCCGACCATGCTGGACAAATGAAGGAAAGACCAAAAACGAGCTGGGAACATTTCTACAATAATTTATTTACACTAAGCGGGGAAATTCATGTGGTACAGGAACAGGTTAATTGGTGTATTATGCAGGGGACAGAAGAGAGATGTAGTGCGACAATTTTACAACAACTCACAAAAGAGGACACAGAGCAGACTTGTCGCGAGAATAATACAGGCAAGAATTACAATGATCAAAAAAACTTATACAATTCTACTTTAAGGACAGGCACCACATGCTCAGACGCACACTGAGACAAAATAAAACCAGTTGAATGGCAAAGGACTTTTGCAGCCAGGGAGGGAGGGAGCTGAGGTCACAGTTCTATTGCACCCGAACATTCCGAGGGAAGGGACGCTCCGTGGTGCGGCACCCGACAAAGGTCGTGCAGTTCGGCCCACAGCCGCATGTGTGGAGACCGTGTCTGCGAAGGAGCCCGGCTGGAGAGCGCGGAGTCCAAGATAGAACGGGGCAGCAGACAGGACCCAACGAGAGACCCGGTCAAGGTCAGGTGTACTCGGACCAACACAACAGACGGGCCGCCAAGGCGAGACGTGGGCAGGCCCTCCGTGATCACGACCTTCCTTCTTCAACCAACAACCAAGGGACCAACTCAACCAACGACCTTCCTTCTTTCTTTGCAACCAGCCAACGAACCCATCGAACTCTCTCACTCTACCCTGAGGATGGTGTCTTAATTTATAGATCCCCAAGGTCGGGGAGGGGCCTTGGCGAAGCTGACGTCACCGTCCACCCCGATTGGACAGGGCCTTCATGGGGTCCGCCCTTTCTGGGCGGAATTTCGGCCAGGCCGGGAAAGCCCGCCCACTCCACGCGTGTTTGAGGAAGGTGGACGGTGGTACTACCAAGATTGAATTGGAACGTTTGGGGAAGCCGAAAAGGAACTGCGGACATGAAGATTCTGCCTCGGAAAAACGAGGCTCCGGAGGCGCAGGTGGACAGTGGATCGTGATGGAGGGGATATAAAGATTTATTAATCTAACTAAAAAAATATCGCAATGCTTCCCCTTTTGCTTTCCCACTACACACAAGGAGGGGTTCTATCTGCACATATACTTAATGGCATAACTAACTTCGGGACAACTGTATGTCTTGTATGCATACAGTTCCTAGAACCATAACAATACATACATACATACATACAAACATATATCAAGATGAGAGTTTTAGTAATGTATAGATATGAGACAACACGGATGGAGAATCCCAGGATGAAAGATAAACTGACACAAATTAATATAATTAAATAAATACACTCAGTAATCTCACAGTGGGAGAGGGAGAGGGAGAGGGAGGAGGCAGGCAAGGTCTTCCAGAGGATACAGGTGGGCAGGTCTCCAGAACGAGCAGCACCGAAGGCATGGGCCGGTCCCACAGCACCAAAGAAACACCACAGCTGCCCGGACTTTCAAAGAGAGAGCAAGCCCCCAGATTACTGTCCCAACTCCAACGGACTGCCTTATCTTTCTCCAACTGCCTCACTGCCCCCGTGTGTAGACCATTTTATCACCTCTCCAATGGCCTTGCCCACAGCAACCAACCATCCCTTGCTCACAGATTGCCAATCAAGTGGCAAGCAGTTGCCACTGCGGTGCAACTACGCCGGCAGGGTGGCGTCATGGCGCCCCTTGAACTATTGCAGGCCATTTTTAAAACCACACACGGGATGCAGATATAGCCAAATCCATTCTAGTCCCACCCTGTCCTCACCTTGCCTGGTGCGTTGCCTGATTTACAGATAGGGTAAGTACGTATTACACCTTCCTGTGTAATCCCTATGTCAATTTTACCGACTCTCATGGCATACATGAGAAAAGGACAACTTCATGCTAACAGGTCCCTGGTTACAGGACTTGGGACGCCCTACAACACTACCTCCAGGCTCCCCGTTCCTTTGAAAGAATTCCTTTGAGCTCTTCAATCATCCTGGATGGGACAGCACACGAGAGAGAACGATGCAACAAGACTCAATCGTTAAACAGCCCTGGTGGACAAGTTTAACACGCGTTAGTTGAGCTGGTAGGTCAGAGACACTGGGCGGAAACAACGCAAACGTTGTTGGACATAGCATTCATGGTATGTGATGGTGAACTTCCTCATTTGACTTTGTATCTGTTTATTTGAAATACAAATTCCAAAAATGTTATGTTGTTGATGGGATCACTGTTACGCCACACAAAAGTCACAGACCCCAACTGACAAAGATCCAATTGAATGGTAGTCGACCGGTACGATTGTTCATACTCGTGAAGCGTAAATCTTGGATTGCAGTCATTAGAGGATGAGCTGGGTTTGGCACCACAAACAACATACATACACCAAAGGGAAGGAAACCCCCAAGGTGTGTATACTCCCGACACCATCGCCCAGGACTCCACACTTGAAAGGGCCCCACACCCCAGACTTCGGGATGAAGCCTTCGCCAATTTCTACTTGACTGAATTTGAATAGACAAATATATCGTCGGATATGGCCTTGAACATTTAAAATAGCTATGGGCCCTACAAACTCTTAATCCTGACAGGGAAGGATGGGTACTGAAAGTGAGGGGTTGGGGACACAAGATTTTAAAACAAACAGAAGTGAGGCATTCGGCCTTCCCACGAGCGAAGTCGGCTGTGGTGCCATTTGAAGAGAGGGAAGTAATGAAAAGGGAGCATAAACCAGTTAGGCTTGGGATCCGAGGATCATGAGTTCAAATCCTGGTCGGCTGTTGAATCAATACCAGGTGGGGTTGACTCTGCCTGTCATCCTTCCAAGGTCGGCAAAATGAGTGCTCGCTTGCTGGTATCCTGTGTCGGAGTGGCGACCCGTCCAGGATTGTACCCAATAGCCAAGGAGACTGCTTGGGCAGCACCAACGCTCTGCACAGAGTATGGTCCCAATGGATGGATGGATGCACCAGAGACAGACTTAACTGGGCTCCAGCAGGTTTTAAAGGAGGGAGACGGGTTTGAAAGTTCAAACTTCAGGTTGGACAGATGTTGTTTTCTGGCTCTCCTGAGAGTGGACACGCACTTGTTGCGGACTTTTTGGAATGCACCGAGATTGCCTTTGGTCAGATTTGCCTTCCTGGAAGAGAAGGTAAGTTGTTACAGAGCAACTGCCTCACCAAAGGATTCAGTGTACCATGGGTGGGAAGAAGAGTTGGATAATTGAAGACGAGGTGGGATGAATCTATGGATGATATAGAGCAGGTTTCTGTGGAAGAATTTCCCAGGCTGAGTTAACATCAGAGGCAGTAGATATGGCAGACAAGTCCTGAAGAGAGATGGCTGCTTGCAGTCCCTGCCAATCTGCTTGAGTGAAATGTCAAATTTTCACAAGCATGTGATCAGTGTTACCATATCATTGCTTTGTCATAATAATCAAATACAAACTCGACCACTCCCTGGGCTCTCCTGTTAGTAACGAATAAATCAACCACGAAGGGTCACGTGTGTTCTATTGTTCGTGGTTAGATTTCTCCAATTCGATTTCCAACAGGAACACCAGTTTTAAGGGATATTTGCATCTTCCTCAACGGGTAGTTGTGTGTGAGCCAAGAGGACATGTATTCCCAGGAATAAGGAATCAGATTTTCTTGTCATGTTAATAATTTATGATTTGGCTTTCATCCACATTTAATGACTTGACAGCAATTTGTTTTACCATCTGCTGATCTGAGCCTCCAACAAAGTTCGAGTCATGACGAACGGGACAAATTTGAATTAAACCTTCCTGCAAATGTTGGGGGAAAGCCACCGTTCATGATGAAGGGTTAAAAGGGTGTAAACGGATAACCTTTCAGAATGTTCATTGGTTTCTTCTTCAGTTGATCAGACGGCGTTACATTCTTGGATAACTTTCGATGTGATGAAACATTATATTTACAATATAATACAGTACAAGCGCGATTTTTTACAGTGTGGCGCCAAATTATTGCGAAGTGGATCCGTTTTGTTTGATTCGCAAATTCATTCAGAAGTGGGATGGTGGCGTTTGATTGCAGTGAGTGTGGATTTTTATTGGCTCCTGATGACGGCGGGATGGGGCGGAGCGCCCACGGGATGGGGCGGAGCGACGGCGGGATGCGAAGGGGCGGAGCGACGGTGGGATGGGGCGGAGTGACGGCGGGATGGGGCGGAGCGACGGTGGAATGGGGCGGAGGGACGGCGGAATGGGGCGGAGCGACGGTGGGATGCGAAGGGGCGGGATGGGGCGGAGCGACGGCGGGAGGAGGCGGAGCGACGGCGGGATGGGGCGGAGCGACGGCGGGAGGAGGCGGAGCGACGGCGGGATGGGGCGGAGAGACGGCGGGATGGGGCGGAGCGACGGCGGGATGCGAATGGGAGGAGCGACGGCGGGATGCGAATGGGAGGAGCGATGGGGGCAGAGTGTGTAAAGCGCGACTCACGCGGGAAAGAACCACAGTTCTCCCAGAGTGAAGCCACGCACCGTAAGTACAAACGTATTAACTGGGACGCGACATCTGAGGAGAATTTAGAGTTTGATGGATGAGTAATTACATGTGCTCGTTTCGGCATTTTCTAGAGAACTTTAATAATTTTGTATCTTTCTGAACATGAACATCCCTCGTGCAAGGCGCGATATTTGGAAACAGTCATTTTAAGGAGTTCTCGTGGTATTTGTGATTAAAGTGTTTAAAAAGGACGTAAATTATAATCTTTTTCATTCATCGACATAATTACTTTGTTATTCATTAACTTGAACGTATCTTGGAATGACCGAGTTTGTGTTATTAAACAGATTCAAACATGGTGAACACACATCCCACGATGTCGTGATATGGTGCAGTCGGATGTCTTCAAATAATATGAGAACAATCTGGTTGTATCATTCTTGGTGCACACCAATGCGGTTGTATAGTCCTTGTTGCACACCAATGCGGTTGTATAGTCCTTGGTGCACACCAATGCGGTTGTACCGTCCTTGATGCACACCAATGCGGTTGTACCATCCTTAGTGCACACTAATGCGGTTGTATAGTTGGTGCCACTAATGCGGTTGTATAGTCCTTGGTGACACAATACGGTTGTACCATCCTTGTGCACACTAGCGGTTGTATACTTTGGTGCACACCAATGCGGTTGTATCGTCCTTGGTGCACACCAATGCGGTTGTATCGTCCTTGGTGCACACCAATGCGGTTTGTACGTCCTTGGTGCACACTAATGCGGTTGTACCATCCTTGGTGCACACTAATGCGGTTGTACCATCCTTGGTGCACACTATGCGGTTGTATCATCCTTGGTGCACACCAATGCGGTTGTATAATTCTTGGTGCACACCAATGCGGTTGTATATCCTTGGTGCACACCAATGCGGTTGTATATCTTGGTGCACCAATGCGTTGTATATCCTGTGCACACCAATCGGTTGTATCATCCTTGGCACACCAATGCGGTTTGTATATCCTTGGTGCACCAATGCGGTTGTATATCCTTGGTGCACACCAATGCGGTTGTATTCATCCTTGGTGCACACCAATGCGGTTGTATCATCCTTGGTGCACACCAATGCGGTTGTACATCCTTGGTGCACACAATGCGGTTGTATCATCCTTGGTGCACACAAATGCGGTTGTATAATCCTTGGTGCACACCAATGCGGTTGTATATCCTTGGTGACACCAATGCGGTTGTATCATCCTTGGTGCACACCAATGCGGTTGTATCATCCTTGGTGCACACCAATGGGTTGTATCATCCTTGGTGCACACTAATGCGGTTGTATAATCCTTGGTGCACACCAATGCGGTTGTATAGTCCTTGGTGCACACCAATGCGGTTGTATCATCCTTGGTGCACACCAATGCGGTTGTATCATCCTTGGTGCAGAGAGATTTTCATTTCGCTCATTTGCTGCTTCATTCCGCTTATTGCCTGCAAAATCATGTTTACCTGGCCACGTTAAGTGGGTCCGCGGCAATCGCTCTCACCCTCAGGCGCGGGTCCCGGCGACTGGGGAAGGACTTTGACGGAGGCGGGGTGGGGGGGTGTCATACACCGCGGCCTCTGCCGCCGCCGCGCCCATTTCGGGCCCTGGGTTCAGTTGGGGGGAAATTGTTCCTGCTCATTAAGCATTTCCTGCATGGGGGTCTCATCCTGGACCATGGATTCTACATCACTACACATATACATCTCTACTACCCCCGGCTCCCGCTCGCTTGAGACGCCATCTTATTCCACGTAAGGGGTTAATTTTAATCGCTCGTAATTTAGAGGGAATCGGGGGACGCTCCTCCTGGACCGATTCCCTATGAATTTAGCTTGGAGACGGGAGGGATTAGATCACACTCCTGTACACCAGTGTTGCGAATTCGCGCCCGTCGGCGTGCGATCGGCCACGCGACTCGAACCGCGACCGCCTCGCCACCGGACGGACAATTCAGTCGTGACCCTCCCGGCTAACGCCGGGATCCAGTCACGGGTGGGCCTTTCGACCTCAGCACAATCGTGCCAATCGGCCACCCCGCGTAGGATAGGGTTGTTCGCCAAATTCGACCTACCTAAGTACCCACGCGGATGGTAAACGGGCGATCGTACCTCGCCGCAGGTCGACTCCGGACACGAGCCGCTTGGGCGGGCCGTTCCGTACTATCGGGATAACCGAGCGGTGTTATCGTCGACCTCGACGGTTCAGATTATTTACCGGGCGTTTTGCACCCACTACGAACCCTTTACGTGAAGCAGGATGGAGGGTCAATTAAAGAAAGACGAAGCGAAACGGGAAAACAGTTCACACAATGCACATTTATTCCGCGGCACGCGGAGCACACATATAGCACACGTATTTACAGTCACAATTAACGATTGCACATATATCACACAGAACAAAAGAAATGCACATATAAAAGGAGTTAAAACCGACTACACGACACACGGACCACTTATACAGTTACTACCTTACAAGACACGGCGCCACAACACGCATTCACACCGAAGCAAAGAAAAGACCCCCTCAAAGGCAAGGAGTCAGACTGGGCCCGTGGGCCTAATGCGCGTGGGACCTGGATGAGCGGCCAGGCCCACGAGACCGAAGGGTCCTACCCGCGCCCTCGTGGCGAGCCGCAGAATGTCGCTGCACGGCGGTTCCGTGGGCACCTGCTGGTGTAAGTGGGAACGGGGCCCTTGTCGCACTCTCTCAGCGCGGGGAAAGGGGGGAATTGTTGATGCTCTGGGGAGGGAGTATGGCTGGCTCGCTCGAATCCCGCGACGCGAGCCTCCAGGTCCACCTCAGCCGTTCGCCTCCGCAGCCGTCTGCCACCGATCTCGCCTCACCGATCTCCTCGAGCTCCGTCTCCAACGACCCAGCCCAACTGACTTCCTCACCGATCTGCTGCTCCACCGACACTCTTCCACCGACACTGCTCGATACTGACTTTCTGACTCACTGCGCTCGCCTTTTTATCGGCTTCGGGAACCCACCATATGCAAATTATGGATCCTAACGACCTCAGGGGCGGAGCCACGCTCGCCGATTGGACGGAGAAAAGGGGGCGTGTTCATTCCTGATCCTCAAATTTGCATATGCCGATTTTCGCAGGCGCGTCTGGAGGCGGGGCCAAGCCGCCCCGCGCTTCCTGATTGGGTGGATCAGATGTGGGCGTGCATCATTCCTGATCCGAATTCTCCTCAGAAAACCCCGCCATCTGCACTCGCGTCTCGCGTGTCTCGCTGAAGACAGCTCGACGCCGGCGCCCACAGGTGGTGCGGGAATGGCCGTAGGAGAAGGTGGTGGAGGGTTTTCGGCGGTGTCCGATGGCCATGGAGCTGCCTGGAATGGCGGTGATGTGAGGTTTGCGGTAGCGAGTGGTGAAGGTAGGTTTTGCTGCTGGCGTTGTTGTTGTTGTTGGCGTGGGTGGCTCAAAACAAAGGTAGAACAGAAAAACGCCTAACTCAAAGGATCGCAGCCCGAATGAATCACATTAATTCCCTCTATAAATGGGTTGGGCTAACTACACATGTACTTAAGAAATATATCTCACCTACGGGACCTTTATGGTGTTTGCGAATTTCCAGAGCCGTAACAATATTATATACACACACATACATACATACATACATACATATATATATATATATATAGAGTATATATATTTATATATACACACACACATACATACATACATACTGTTGCGGGCCGGGGTCCGGGGGGAGAACGACCACTAGGTGGGGGAAGTTACGTCGTCTCCCATCAGACTACCGGAATTGTAGGCCGTCGCTCATGGATAATTCCGTGACGCGGCGAGTCGCTTAACTGACTGTGGACGCCAATACCTCCACGCGTAGCGTAGGGTCTTCCTGCCAGGTGTAATCAGTTTACCTAATTAACCACGTGGTTTCGACAACCGGGGAACCACGCCCTGCGTATGCCTTGCCCGAACCGGGTCCGCTACTAACTACGGTAGAGTACCAACTACCACTCCGGATCGGATGCAGCCGAGCAGAACTGCCAAGAACGTACCGGCTAGAATGAACAGATTATCGGGGATAAAGACCCGGCTAAACTTAGATCCGAACCATGCTGGACAAATGAAGGAAAAGACAAAAACGAGCTGGGAACATTTCTACAATAATTTATTTACACTAAGCGGGGAAATTCATGTGGTACAGGAACAGGTTAATTGGTGTATTATGCAGGGGACAGAAGAGAGATGTAGTGCGACAATTTTACAACAACTCACAAAAGAGGACACAGAGCAGACTTGTCGCGAGAATAATACAGGCAAGAATTACAATGATCAAAAAAACTTATACAATTCTACTTTAAGGACAGGCACCACACGCTAGACGCACACTGAAACAAATAAAACCAGTTGAATGGCAAAGGACTTTTGCAGCCAGGGAGGGAGGGAGCTGAGGTCACAGTTCTATTGCACCCGAACATTCCGAGGGAAGGGACGCTCCGTGGTGCGGCACCCGACAAAGGTCGTGCAGTTCGGCCCACAGCCGCATGTGTGGAGACCGTGGCTGCGAAGGAGCCCGGCTGGAGAGCGCGGAGTCCAAGATAGAACGGGGCAGCAGACAGGACCCAACGAGAGACCGGTCAAGGTCAGGTGTATTCGGACCAACACAACAGACGGGCCGCGAGGCGAGACTTGGGCAGGCCCTCCGTGATCACGACCTTCCTTCTTCAACCAACAACCAAGGGACCAACTCAACCAACGACCTTCCTTCTTTCTTTCTTTTTGCAACCAGCCAACGAACCCATCGAACTCTCTCACTCTACCCTGAGGATGGTGTCTTAATTTATAGATCCCCAAGGTCGGGGAGGGGCCTTGGCGAAGCTGACGTCACCGTCCACCCCGATTGGACAGGGCCTTCATGGGGTCCGCCCTTTCTGGGCGGGATTTCGGCCAGGACGGGAAAGCCCGCCCACTCCACGCGTGTTTGAGGAAGGTGGACAGTGGTACTACCAAGATTGAATTGGAACGTTTGGGGAAGCCGAAAAGGAACTGCGGACATGAAGATTCTGCCTCGGAAAAATGAGGCTCCGGAGGCGCAGGTGGACAGTGGATCGTGATGGAGGGGATATAAAGATTTATTAATCTAACTAAAAAAATACGCAATGCATCCCCTTTTGCTTTCCCACTAACACAAGGAGGGGTTCTATCTGCACATATACTTAATGGCATAACTAACTTCGGGACAACTGTATGTCTTGTATGCATACAGTTCCTAGAACCATAACAATACATACATACATACAAACATATATCAAGATGAGAGTTTTAGTAATGTATAGATATGAGACAACACGGATGGAGAATCCCAGGATGAAAGATAAACTGACACAAATTAATATAATTAAATAAATACACTCAGTAATCTCACAGCGGGAGAGGGAGAGGGAGAGGGAGGAGGCAGGCAAGGTCTTCCAGAGGATACAGGTGGGCAGGTCTCCAGAACGAGCGCACCGAAGGCATGGGCCGGTCCCACAGCACCAAAGAAACACCACAGCTGCCCGGACTTTCAAAGAGAGAGCAAGCCCCCAGATTACTATCCCAACTCCAACGGACTGCCTTATCTTTCTCCAACTGCCTCACTGCCCCGTGTGTAGACCATTTTATCACCTCTCCAATGGCCTTGCCCACAGCAACCAACCATCCCTTGCTCACAGATTGCCAATCAAGTGGCAAGCAGTTGCCACTGCGGTGCAACTACGCCGGCAGGGTGGCGTCATGGCGCCCTTGAACTAGCTATTGCAGCCATTTTTAAAACCACACACGGGATGCAGATATAGCCAAATCCATTCTAGTCCCACCCTGTCCTCACCTTGCCTGGTGCGTTGCCTGATTTACAGATAGGGTAAGTACGTATTACACCTTCCTGTGTAATCCCTATGTCAATTTTACCGACTCTCATGGCATACATGAGAAAAGGACAACTTCATGCTAACAGGTCCCTGGTTACAGGACTTGGGACGCCCTAAACACACTACCTCCAGGCTCCCCGTTCCTTTGAAAGAATTCCTTTGAGCTCTTCAATCATCCTGGATGGGACAGCACACGAGAGAGAACGATGCAACAAGACTCAATCGTTCAACAGCCCTGGTGGACAAGTTGAACACGCGTTAGTTGAGCTGGCAGGTCAGAGACACTGGGCGGAAAAACGCAAACGTTGTTGGACATAGCATTAATTGTATGTGATGGTGAACTTCCTCATTTGACTTTGTATCTGTTTATTTGAAATACAAATTCCAAAAATGTTACGTTGTTGATGGGATCACTGTTACGCCACACAAGTCACAGACCCCAACTGACAAAGATCCAATTGAATGGTAGTCGACCGGTACGATTGTTCATACTCGTGAAGCGTAAATCTTGGATTGCAGTCATTAGAGGATGAGCTGGGTTTGGCACCACGAACAACATACATACACCAAAGGGAAGGAAACCCCCAAGGTGTGTATACTCCCGACACCATCGCCCAGGACTCCACACTTGAAAGGGCCCACACCCCAGACTTCGGGATGAGCCTTCGCCATTTCTACTTGACTGAATTTGAATAGACAAATATATCGTCGGATATGGCCTTGAACATTTAAAATAGCTATGGGCCCTACAAACTCTTAATCCTGACAGGGAAGGATGGGTACTGAAAGTGAGGGGTTGGGACACAAGATTTTAAAACAAACAGAAGTGAGGCATTCGGCCTTCCCACGAGCGAAGTCGGCTGTGGTGCCATTTGAAGAGAGGGAAGTAATGAAAAGGGAGCATAAACCAGTTAGGCTTGGATCCGAGGATCATGAGTTCAAATCCTGGTCGGCTGTTGAATCAATACCAGGTGGGGTTGACTCTGCCTGTCATCCTTCCAAGGTCGGCAAAATGAGTGCTCGCTTGCTGGTATCCTGTGTCGGAGTGGCGACCCGTCCAGGATTGTACCCAATAGCCAAGGAGACTGCTTGGGCAGCACCAACGCTCTGCACAGAGTATGGTCCCAATGGATGGATGGATGCACCAGAGACAGACTTAACTGGGCTCCAGCAGGTTTTAAAGGAGGGAGACGGGTTTGAAAGTTCAAACTTCAGGTTGGACAGATTTTGTTTTCTGGCTCTCCTGAGAGTGGACACGCACTTGTTGCGGACTTTTTGGAATGCACCGAGATTGCCTTTGGTCAGATTTGCCTTCCTGGAAGAGAGGTAAGTTGTTACAGAGCAACTGCCTCACCAAAGGATTCAGTGTACCATGGTGGGAAGAAGAGTTGGATAATTGAAGACGAGGTGGGATGAATCTATGGATGATATAGAGCAGGTTTCTGTGGAAGAATTTCCCAGGCTGAGTTAACATCAGAGGCAGTAGATATGGCAGACAAGTCCTGAAGAGAGATGGCTGCTTGCAGTCCCTGCCAATCTGCTTGAGTGAAATGTCAAATTTTCACAAGCATGTGATCAGTGTTACCATATCATTGCTTTGTCATAATAATCAAATACAAACTCGACCACTCCCTGGGCTCTCCTGTTAGTAACGAATAAATCAACCACGAAGGTTCACGTGTGTTCTATTGTTCGTGGTTAGATTTCTCCAATTCGATTTCCAACAGGAACACCAGTTTTAAGGGATATTTGCATCTTCCTCAACGGGTAGTTGTGTGTGAGCCAAGAGGACATGTATTCCAGGAATAAGGAATCAGATTTTCTTGTCATGTTAAATAATTTATGATTTGGCTTTCATCCACATTTAATGACTTGACAGCAATTTGTTTTACCATCTGCTGATCTGAGCCTCCAACAAAGTTCGAGTCATGACGAACGGGACAAATTTGAATTAAACCTTCCTGCAAATCTTGGGGGAAAGCCACCGTTCATGATGAAGGGTTAAAAGGGTGTAAACGGATAACCTTTCAGAATGTTCATTGGTTTCTTCTTCAGTTGATCGACGGCGTTACATTCTTGGATAACTTTCGATGTGATGAAACATTATATTTACAATACAGTACAAGCGCGATTTTTTACAGTGTGGCGCCAAATTATTGCGAAGTGGATCGTTTTGTTTGATTCGCAAATTCATTCAGAAGTGGGATGGTGGCGTTTGATTGCAGTGAGTGTGGATTTTTATTGGCTCCTGATGACGGCGGAATGGGGCGGAGCGCTCACGGGATGGGGCGGAGCGACGGCGGGATGCGAAGGGGCGGAGCGACGGTGGGATGGGGCGGAGTGACGGCGGGATGGGGCGGAGCGACGGCGGGATGGGGCGGAGCGACGGCGGATGCGGAGGGGCGGAGCGACGGTGGGATGGGGCGGAGTGACGGCGGGATGCGGAGGGGCGGAGCGACGGTGGATGGGGCGGAGTGACGGCGGGATGGGGCGGAGCGACGGTGGATGGGGCGAAGTGACGGCGGGATGCGGAGGGGCGGAGCGACGGTGGGATGGGGCGGAGTGACGGCGGGATGCGGAGGGGCGGAGCGACGGTGGGATGGGCGGAGTGACGGCGGGATCGGCGGAGCGACGGCGGGATGGGGCGGAGCGAGGCGGGATGCGAATGGAGGAGCGATGGGGGCAGAGTGTGTAAAGCGCGACTCACGCGGGAAAGAACCACAGTTCTCCAGAGTGAAGCCGCGCACCGTAAGTACAAACGTATTAACTGGGACGCGACATCTGAGGAGAATTTCGAGTTTGATGGATGAGTAATTACATGTGCTCGTTTCGGCATTTTCTAGAGAACTTTAATAATTTTGTATCTTTCTGAACATGAACATCCCTCGTGCAAGGCGCGATATTTGGAAACAGTCATTTTAAGGAGTTCTCGTGGTATTTGTGATTAAGTGTTTAAAAAGGACGTAAATTATAATCTTTTTCATTCATCGACATAATTACTTTGTTATTCATGAACTTGAACGTATCTTGGAATGACCGAGTTTGTGTTATTAAACAGATTCAAACATGGTGAACACAATCCCACGATGTCGTGATACGGTGCAGTCGGATGTCTTCAAATAATATGAGAACAATCTGGTTGTATAGTCCTTGGTGCACACCAATGCGGTTGATAGTCCTTGTGCACACCATGCGGTTGTACCGTCCTTGATGCACACCAATGCGGTTGTACCATCCTTGGTGCACACTAATGCGGTTGTATAGTCCTTGGTGCACACTAATGCGGTTGTATAGTCCTTGGTGCACACCAATACGGTTGTACCATCCTTGGTGACACTATGCGGTTGTATAGTCCTTGGTGCACCCTAATGCGGTTGTATACTCTTGGTGCACACCAATGCGGTTGTATCGTCCTTGATGCACACCAATGCGGTTGTACCGTCCTTGGTGCACACTAATGCGGTTGTACCATCCTTGGTGCACACTAATGCGGTTGTACCATCCTTGGTGCACACTAATGCGGTTGTATCATCCTTGGTGCACACCAATGCGGTTGTAATATTATGGTGCACACCATGCGGTTGTATAGTCCTTGGTGCACACCAATGCGGTTGTATAGTCCTTGTGCAACCACTGCGGTTGTATCCTCCTTGGTGCACACCAATGCGGTTGTATATCCTTGGTGCACACCAATGCGTTTGTATTATCCTTGGTGCACACCAATGCGGTTGTATCATCCTTGGTGCACACCAATGCGGTTGTATCATCCTTGGTGCACACCAATGCGGTTGTATCATCCTTGGTGCACACTAATGCGGTTGTATAATCCTTGGTGACACCAATGCGGTTGTATAGTCCTTGGTGCACACCAATGCGGTTGTATCATCCTTGGTGCACACCAATGCGGTTGTATCATCCTTGGTGCACACCAATGCGGTTGTATCATCCTTGGTGCACACCAATGCGTTGTATCATCCTTGGTGCACACCAATGCGGTTGTATCCTCTTGGTGCACACCAATGCAGTTGTATCATCCTTGGTGTACACCAATGCGGTTGTATAATCCTTGGTGCACACCATGCAGTTGTATAATCCTTGGTGCACACCAATGCGGTTGTATCATCCTTGGTGCACACCAATGCGGTTGTATCATCCTTGGTGCACACCAATGCGGTTGTATCATCCTTGGTGCACACCATTGCAGTTGTATAATCCTTGGTGCACACCAATGCGGTTGTATAATCCTTGGTGCACACCAATGCG
>CM068959.1:53457102-53473361 GCA_035128595.1 Eptatretus atami | reverse complement strand
ATCCAACCAATGTCGTTGGATGAGAGAAGATACTATTCCAAGTCATACCTACTCATAGAAGCATCCTAAAATGGCAAAGCCCATCTGCATCCGCTGTGTACTCGAACTAAACTTGACGAAAACCACACCAAAAAAAAAAAAAACATGAAAAATTTATTAATTGGTGTTCTCCATATTATTCTTATAAATAGGTTTGTTGAAAATTGATGACAAAAGCCTCAAACGGTTGTAGTCTGGACAGACAGACAGACGCACGCACACACTGCACACCCCGTCTCCCACTGCAAGGGCGGATGGGCTAATAAAATATACCAGTTATCTTAATCAGTCATAGACCTCAGACAAGTGGGATTATCATAGTGTGTGTGTGTGTGTGTGTGGTGTGTGTGTGTGTGTGTGTTCATGTTTTAAAAGTGGTAGTTGTACTTGTGGTGTGAAC
Source organism: Eptatretus atami (assembly GCA_035128595.1). Taxonomy (NCBI): domain Eukaryota; kingdom Metazoa; phylum Chordata; class Myxini; order Myxiniformes; family Myxinidae; genus Eptatretus; species Eptatretus atami. The sequence continues at coordinate 53,472,922 of CM068959.1, read as the reverse complement.
AGGGGTGTATTGGGGGTAAAAAACAAAACAACATTCATGGTTCCCTGGTTGAGGGTGGGTTAGGACCCCAATTCTCTCTTTGTAAAGCATATCGTACAGGGTGCTTCAAGTGTCAGTGCACTGAACGAAATACGTTTAATGTTTCATGTATCTGTTACTTAAAAATGTAAATGTTTTACTTGCAGGTATCACCTACTCAGGAGAGATACCTACCTTATGATAATACTTTTGCTGATAGACTTCTCTTTTTGCGTGGGAGGCGTTAAGTTTCGACTGCATGCTCCTTTTGAAACACCCAGGGACGACGCCACCAGGGGAAGTCTGCATTACAAATAAATAACCACAAAAGTTGAGGAGTTAACCTAATCCTTAAGGACTGGTCTTTTGCTAGTCTACATAAGTTAGCGAACACATATTTGACTTGAGAATTAGTACCAAATCCCTTCCTCATCCTCGTAGATTCAGATCAGGAATTTAGAATGTGTACAACATTCCAAGTTGTATCGGATTGTTGCACCGTAAACATGCGTGTTATCCACATCATGTTCCAGGAATAGCGTTTCTTTGTCATGTTTTTGTGAATACATGATTGCCTTAAAATCAATAGTATTGATCAGTTTGAGCCCGTGCTGGACGTAACGGACACTTAACTTGGCAGCATGAAACTGGCACCGAATCACTTGAATCGTTGAGTGAAGGCTGTGAACGGGAGGCGTAGTCCTCAAACTTCTTTGGAATTCCTCCAGCAATGTGAGCGAATCATTGTGGACCATTTAACATTTCCACGTTTAGGGTCGACGGCATACACCTGATCAGCCGGTTCGTGAAAGTCTTGGGCCAAGCTTCCCCCAGCCAACCCCACAAGAACGTGCAAATAATTTTGGCCGTTAAAGAACAAGAGGTCGACGCCATACAACCAACAAGATTCTCCCACGAGGTGTGTGTGTGTGTGTGTGTGTGTGTGTGTGTGTGTGTGTGTGTGTGTGTGTGTGTGTGTTTCATGTTTCATTCTGCTTTTAAGTCTTTATTAAAATATGTATTTTCCACTTTTCCTGCTTGGGAATTAAGGACTCTGCTTTCTTTATTTCGATGGGAGGTTTTGTTCCGAACATGGAATGTGCGCCATTATAAGAACTGTGTGATCTTTTTACAGAATGGCGCCTTTGCTCTTGTTTGCCTCTCTTTTCGCCATGCTGCAAATAGTTTGTATACAGGTGAGAACTTCCATGCCCTTATTCAACAACAGCTCATAAAGTCTCACACAATAGCCAGTTTGGTATTCAGTGGTGTAGTCCATGTCATGACAAGCCCTCCCTAACCCGACATGACGAGCACACATTTGGTATTGGTAGTTCCCTCTGTTGAGTCACATCCCTGTGTAAAGCCAACAGTACTCACCTCTCTTAACACACCCTGAACTCGCTACCTTTTGTGCTGTCAGGATCTTTGTTTCTCTATACGTATTACATTCATTTTTAAAATAAAGCTGGATCAACGTGGAGGACTAAACAAAAAACAAGCACAGAGGCAGAAAGTACTGTCCTGTACATTGATCATTGTAACAGAGCAGCTAAAATATGTACACATCCAGGCATCCCAAGGCATCCAGACATCTCGGCCAATGTGCAGGTCCAGGCATCCAAGCCAATGTGCAGGTCCAGGCATCCCAAGAGTAACTGATCAATTGACCACATCCGGTTACTTTAGAGTTACAAGGAATTTTTCATTCGATCATTATACTCTTTTATAGGAGGCAATAATTAAAAACAACGGAATCATCTCTGTGAAAGCCATTTTGCTGTAATGAAGGGTTTGTCGGCTAACGCTCAAAACTTCAGCCGTACCTCATGTTAACATCCTCTTATCGCCTTCCTGTTGATAAAATCGATTATTTTGCTTTTAATTATCAATAAATAAATAAATACAACTTACATTTGATGTTTGTAGGAACATGTTATTGACTCCAGACAGCATGGTCCAGGCATGCCCAAGAAATGCTTGCCCTTGAGGACCGTTACCTGAACCTCATTGTTCACAGAAGCCGAATAAATATCGTGTCATAACTTCTTTCCCTTTGAGGTCAGCTGCAAATTGAATTGCTTAAGTGGCACTATCTTGGTGTTGTACAGGCAGATCTCAAGCAGCAGAAGCTCATCCGAGCCATCAGAACAACGATTGAAAGTCAACGACTGCTGACATGATTGGCAAAATTTGTCATGGCATCACCCATCACTATACCCATCTGGTGATCCAACAATGAGCGAAAGGACCGCTTGATCGAATGACAGTTTGCAGTGGTCTGGTTGAAATTAGCGACCTGATCCTTCGAGAAATTTGGATAACAAATGCTGGCCATGAAAAGAAAGCAATAAGAAGAAGAAGAGGAAGAAGAAGCAATCCTTTCACATCTTCAGACACATAGAGCTGCCAAAGCAGTTTTTCATTGTCTGAGGGGAACAATCCCAAATAAGTCACCACTCCGACATGGGATACTTGAATGGCTCACTCCTCCGAGTAAGCTGGTATTGATTTTTCCAACCTCAGAAGGATGACGGGCTGAGTGAACCAACCTGGTATTATGTTTATGGCACAACAGGGGCTTTGAGACTCAGGACCTTATGATGTTAAGCCGGCCATCTTAACCATGAAGCTAATACCAAGCTTTAAACCAAGTGGACCGATAATCTAATGCAATCCTCATGTTTTTTTTTCAAAGGAAAGAGTCTTGACATGGCTCACTGACTACAGTGAGGGTTACTTCCGAAGCCCGACGAGATTGATGAAAATAAATCCCATTTCCAAACCTGCCGAGGGTCCAGCTCAGTATCAAGGACTTTCCCAGTTTTTAAATTTCTCCTGTTATTTCAGCCTTGAGCATCTTTCTTTGTAATACTTCCCATTGCTTGTTTTGTTTTTTCCTTTTATCTCATCACCTTTCATTGCTTAGATAGCCATGGTGGTGGAGTTGACAGCAACTTTCTCAGCAGTCCATGTTTGGTGTAGTCAGTGTGTCATCATGTGACCTTAAATACTGAAGAGGAAATTTGTCCCAGACCAAGTGTGTTACAAAGTGAAATACTTAGAGGATCCGTATTCCTCAGGCTAATGGGAATCGATGCCATTGTTCTTGATCTTGTCTTTGCCAAACTTATTTCCTCTTCCGAAGCAACTCACCACCCACACCCCTTCCTTTCCATCCCTTACAATGGGCATTTGTCCCCCTCTAAAGCTTCAGGAAAAAAAACTCTCCGTGTTTGAGGTGTTTACTGAAGAATTTTCAGACAGCATCCATGGTATATCATCATCACACCATTTGAAAGCCTTTATCCCTGAGCAGGGATCAGCTTTTTGCGGGCTCCAATCATGGTACCCTTTCTTGTGGCAATGTTGTTACGGCCGGATGCCCTTCCTGACGCTAACCCTTTAGTCGCCTTCGACATGCAGGGATAATTACCAGTATACTGGTGCTCATTTCGCCAACCTTCGGAAGGATGACAGGCTGAGTCAACCCCCCTGATGCTAACTCAGTGGCCAGCGGGGCTCGAACTCAGAACCCCGAGGATCCCAAACCACCGCCTTAACCACTAAGCCACACCAGGCTCACAGTATCCATAGTATATGATATCCAGTATATCTACTTCAACAATACGAGAATATTATCGTTTGAAAGCAAGGAAGGGCGGCAACGTTAACTCATCGTTTACGAAAATGGTTCACTTGGTAAGGAGTTTGGACGAATTTCAAAAGTAGAATTGAAAACCACGCTGGCAGGATAACCTGGAGATATGCGCACTCACCTTTCAGCTGTCTGGCCTGGGTTTGAATCTTGACCCAGCTATAAATTGCTGCCCTCTTGTTGTGCATGCAGGGAAAGGCAACAAGGGTGAGGTGCTGTCCATCAGAAGGACGTTTAGCATCTTAAAAGGGTTCATCCTTTCTGCAAGCACTGGCCATTGGTGGATATGAAAGAGTCGGTGAGTTATCATCGGCACCCTGAATTTGTAATTTGTTCAGTGCTGATGATAACTCGCCTATTACCCACTGCAAATCTTCACCTTATGTCAAACGTCAGGTCTGGCCAGACGGTCCATTAAATACTTAAACCAAAAACGTTTTGCGGCCAACCCCTCGAGAAGATGGGAATAATTGGGCCCATTAAGGATGTAGTAATGGAAAACTACCTGAGAATTACGTTTGAGTGCAAAGGCTTTTGGAATAGCTTAAAACCTTTTGTTGCTGGACAAGTCTTTCTCTCTTGAATGAGAATTCATGAAAGGTTCGAGGAAGATCTGTTTGTAATTCATTCGGTTGTCCTGATAAAGACTCCTAACCCTGTGCAGGGAGGACAAGCATCCAATATGAAGATCTTGTTGGCCCAATATGACTGCTACATGAACATCATGCAGATGTCTTCTCACAGCAATAACAGTCAGTATTTTTAATATTTATGCTTTTTTTTCTTAAACCCTCATTTACATAATTCATCACAGTGTGAATAGCTGTTTTGATTTCACGTGCTCTATGGGAAGCTTTTGTTTCGTCGCCGCAGGTGATACTTTTTGCAAACGCACCTGGGACGGGTGGATGTGTTGGGGAGATACAGAGGCTGGTGTGATCGCCTCGCAAAACTGCCCAGACTACTTTGTGGACTTTGATACTGCTGGTCGGTCTTAAAACAAAATTATTTAATATAACCTTCAAATTCTGCTTTTCATGCCTTGGTTAATAACAATGCAAATAAGAATTTTGCAGGTTCGTTTGAATGGAACATCTAATATAATATTACAACTTTGACCAAACTCGAGCTGATATTTTGTTCTCCATCTTAGGTTTGGGCTGGCAGGATAACTTGGAGGTATGCTACTCACCTCTAAGCTGTCTAGCCTGGGTTTGAATCTCAGCCCAGTTATAAACTGTCACCCTGGGGTTTCACAGGCAGGGTGATTCATCAACGTATGTGCCGTCCCTAGGATGGACGTTAAACGGGCGTCCCGTCTCTCTGCATCAGTTGGTGGATATTAAAGGTCCCACGGTGTCCTTCGCGAAGTGTCGATGAGCTATTGCCAGCACTCTGAACAAATTCCAAATTCCTGCTCTGACTTCCTGCGTTCGAGTGGCTACCCGGCTAGGATCGTGCTCACTAGCCAATGGAACTGCCTCGGCAGCCCAATGTGCCTGACAGCACGAAAGGGAAATCAGAGAGATCTTAGGTTTATGTTCATGTGTCTTCATTGTAGCTCTGCCATACGTTTCTCAGTCAATTTGGATTTCCTTATAGTTTGCGTCTCCAAACCGTGTTTGGTGGGTCACATTATAATTCGACTTTTTCACATTCACATTCATTTTACATTGATCTAACACTCTTTTGTACATCGATCACATGCAGGACAAAGACGGTACGAGGTATCGGTGTACTTTAACATGAATTCCAAGGACATTAGGAGACAATGGACATACATATAGTGTATGGGATTTGAAATAGAGAGTTCCCAGAATCAAAAGACTGTTTCACATGGAAACGCTTTCAGGATGGTTTGATTCAGCTTGTGCGATTGCTTTAATGTATATAGCATTAAAGGCGACGCACAGTTTGCTTGTAATGAAAGCGCTTGGCCTAGCCAGTTCTGAGCGATGTTTTTCTTCATGGTTGACGTTTTCAGATGTACTGCTGGTGCTCTTCATTTCAAATATAGCACAATGTATGAAGGACATTTTGAAACCTTTGTCCTTTACTTGGACATTTAACACAAAAGCTTTTGTGCGCCATTTTTTTATATTGTTGTTCATCACCAAGTTTATTGATGTACAGCGTCGAGCTATTAGATCGATTCCAGGGCTAGCTAGACTACTATGAGGAGTGGCTGAAGGAGACAGGACTTTATACATTGGAAAGGAGGTGGTTAAGAGGAGATCTGATAGAGATGTTTAAGATAGTGAAGGGTGTGGACAGGATAGGTGCAGTGCAGTTTTCAGTAGAATGGACAGTGTTTGGCCCAGGGGCCAAGGCTTGAGGGTAAAGTAGATGAGTGAGGACAGTAAGAAGGCAAGGGTCTTTCAGTCAGACAGTAGTTGATGCATGGAATGGTCTCCATAGATAAGTAGTGGTAGTAGAAGGGGTAGATAGGTTTAAATTGGAATTGGATATAGGTACGTGAATGCTATGCAGATATTGGTAGGACTTGTAGGTACCTTGTGTGTGGACGGGTGATGGTTTCTGGTGTTGGTGCAGCGCAGCATGATGGGCTGAATGTATATATTCCTTATGTGTTATCATTCAAGTATAAACATGATGCCATTGAGATTATCAAATGCAAGCCAAGTAAGTAGTCCTAAGATTCTTGTCACTGACAAAGTATATATATTTTCGTTGGAAATACGAGCTGAACAAATCAAATCAAAGTTGCAAAGGTTACGTGACACAATTGGGAAACATTCGTCCTACTTCCAAACATCTTTAGGGCCATCGCTCGAGTTTTACTTAATTACCTTCAAATCCTAGTTTGTTTTCAAAGTACCATGGTTTGGGTGTACATTTACCAGGCTAAATAGCTATGAGTATTATTGTTGTTGTTGAACTCCATGCATATCTATTGCTTGTGGTGTTGTAGAAAAGGTGACCAAGATCTGTCACAAAGATGGACATTGGTTCAGACACCCTGAGAGCAACCGCACTTGGTCCAACTACACATTCTGCAACAACTTTACAGCACAGAGGAAACAGGTACCACAGACCTACATTATGCATATGGCATAGTAAAGGAACTGCAGACAAATGCTAGCTGCTCGTAGCACAGACTGCAGGCATACATGCCTTGGACTATTTGTGATCCTTTAGATCCGTTGTATTCAAAAAGCATTCCACAGCATGACTATTGAGGTGTATTAGACAAATTAAAGATGTTTGTTTAATTGCTTTTGTCCAATTACATCCACATCCCCCTCCGCTCCCCCCCCCCACCCCCCCATTCCCATATTCTCACAACAGATGACCCTGAATATGTACTATCTGGCAATAGCTGGAAACAGCATCTCCATTGTATCCCTGACTCTGTCACTCATCATATTTTTTTACTTCAAGTAAGTTTTGTCATTTGCATTCCAGATGCAACACAAACACAAATAGATAATTTGGACAAATAATTACAGGTAGACAAACTGCTTGGCTTATGCAAGCATGAATACCTGTGATTTGCATACGAGGAAGGGGATGATGGACACAGATAAACACATATGTATGATATCAATATGGAGCTTTCAAATGGATACAAACGAGAGACGTATAACAACATAACCCAAGATGCACCAACGTTTATTTCATTTTTCAATTCAATATATTCATATGACTGTTTTTTTTTTGTTTTCAACTTTTAATTTATAATATTCTTAACCCGATTTGGTGGTGTAATGGTTAAAGCATTTGCTCTGAGTCTGGGACGTTGGTGCTTCAAATCCTGGCCAAGTCATCCTAAAGACTTAAAAAATGGGATGTGTTGATTACTTGCTTGATGTGCAGCATTGAAAAAGGATAGAGCATGGATAAACAACCATAGGTTGGTCACCATAGCACAGGCTTTAAATTGGTTATGACCTCCTGTATTAACATGAGTTCCCTTTCCAGGAATGTCATGATTATCCATATATCTTATATATTATTTCCGAGTTTGTGGTTTCGTGTCGCGCTATCTTCGACTTTGTTCTGCGCCGAGTAACGTGATATTCGGCTTACATTATCTCAAAGACCATATGAGGTGCATGGTACAAAAAAAGTAAATAAAATGGTTCTGAAACAGTGAAATCGTATTCCACTTACTGCATTAAAGTAAAATTACTACTGATACTCTGCATCAGTTCCTTTCTCAAACACACCCACCCCAACATGTCGCGCAGAGCACGGGTTATGCTAGTATATATATATATTGTAATCGGCTTTGTCTGTCCATCCCTCCATCCATCCACCTGTCACACTATCTCCTCATAAACAGTTGGATAGAAATTCACCAAAGTCTGTAGTTATGATCACTACATGGCAAGAAGGTACGAAAGCAGTATCATTTTTCCCTCGGAAATCCAGGCCTCGACTTGTACTCAGAATCGTCTTATCTATGTTTTAAGACATTGAATTGCATAAATGAAATTTTTTTTGCAAAGTGTGATATTTTCTGAAATCAAATGTATAATTGTTAATTTAAAACACTACAGCAAGTTTCCACTCAACGCTGTGGATGCGTTCCTAGAAGGTGTGACATTAAGCAAAACGAGGTTAATCAGACGAGATATTCCCATGGACGTCGTGCTATAATGAGGGCTGCGTTCCCAGGGCACATTTTCGGTCACCCTAACATAACTTTAGCCTCACGTAACTGCATATTAGAGACAAATATTAAACAAATTAATAAAGAACAAAATAAAATACACAAATGGACAATTAATTGAACAGTTAGAGGGGTACTCAGCAAAATGTCAGGCCAAATATTGTTTGGTGGGATGGGAGAGGTGTTGGTGTGGAGTTGAGGGGTTATAGGGAAGGAGAGGCTTGCCTTCATGTCTTAGATTGACTAGTCGGATAATTTGTGGGCTGGGAAGCCAAAGGGAGGTAAGCCTGGAGTGATACGGCGCTCCCTCGCCATGATCGGAATTTCGAGTGAGTCTCGCGGTGAATCTGGAATCGAGAAATCTCCAATCGAACGACTGAGCGGACTGCACGGCAAATCCGGAATGGAGAAGTCGTCACCGAGTTGTCGTGAGATGGTGCGATCAGAATGCGGGAAATACTAATATTTTTGCGAAGACGAATTTTGTGTTGAGAAAACCAAGGCAACTCATGGCGGCTGTAAAACTAGGTGGACAAACATTGAGTGCTTGTATTACACTGTGTCAGGTGCTCATTTTTATGATTTTAGGAGTAGTGAACTATGACAAAATGTAATGTGCTCTGAGCCATTGCTGATAATGATTCTGTAGCTTGTTTTAAATACTGTACCTCCATATGATAACAAACATGTTGAAAAATTATTTACATTACTAATTTATCCAAAGGGTCATCCCACAAAGTAAATCAAATAATATGCACAAAACAACTCATACTAAAATTCATGACCCTGGAAGTATCGTAGTTTGCGATGCATTGTGAGCATCAGGGAGGAATTAACACCTCTATTGTTCTTACTGACAGTTTTTGCCAACGACCACAGTTGATTTAGCTTCATCTTATACTCCAAATCGACTTATTTATGAATGAAGGAAAGAAAAATGGGAAAATTAGCCAATTTCACTTTTACTCCTCATTGACTTGTAGGACAAAAAATCGGGTAATTTATGAAAAATATAATCCCTGGAGTTTTGGCTGCACACACATGCAAAAAAACACACACACACACACACACACACACACACACACATGCACGCACACACAAAAGGTTGCTGGATTTACAAAACCGTTCTCACAGAGTTTGAAAGAAGCAAAGGTAGAAAAAGTAGAAAGAGAAAATGACAAACTGAGTAAAGGCAGAAGAAGCAACAAAAAGAAGATCAAAAAAAACAAAAGTCCAGGAAAGATAAATGTATTTTACAACCTTGCATAATGAGAGGAAATGTAAAAGATTGTTTATTAATCAGGTGTGATGATCAAAGGTTAAACCAACAGCCATTCACATAACTATGACAGTTCAACAGAATGAAGGAATGATCTAAAGCAAGCATCAACACTCAGGTTAGCAACCAAATCCACAACGAAACTCCAAAACCCAGACGGTTGTTATGACTTCCTAAAACTCCATTACACATTTACAGTAATACACTCATCGATTCATACGGAAAGTAATATTATGAATGCTACAGGTCATCAACATCATTGTCGATTGTCATGTATGAATTGTTATACATGGCACCTACAAATTGAGATGCTCTCCATCATGGTTGCAGGAACTTGAGCTGCCAAAGAATCACACTGCACAAGAACCTTTTCTCTTCCTTCCTGCTAACCTCCATTTCCACCATTGTGGAGCTCATCGCTGTTGCACATAACGAGGCCCTTGTTTCCTCCAATCCGGTGAGTGCTCTCCACACCCCCACTGCATTGTAAATATACTTTATCATATTGTCTAGAGGCCATCGGCTCAAGTTGACACCAATGCTGACATACGTCGTAGCTGCTGGAAAGCAGCGAGAAGCAACCCGTGGCCATTTTGTGATGTGTGATAATGAGTCATGTCATATTTGAGTAAAAGCAAGACTTAACAAGAGCAATTGCTCGGGTAAGGCTCAGCTCTTACTTTCCGACCACGAGTGGTCTTCATCTGGGAGTGTACGGGACATGTGTGCTCGTTGTTAGATACCCTCAGAGAGCGGGTGATGGCAGAAGAGGGTGGAAGAAAAAGGGTATTTGCAAAAGGCATGCAGATCTGCAGCAATGACAGATTCCAAAACTTTGCTGAGGATGTGCAGTATGGAATGGTCTGTAAATGAGTTTGTCATTTTTGTTCTTCTCTTTGTGAATCAGTGTGACTTTGGCAACCTTTATTGTGGAGGTGATATGATGTGAGAAGAACGATTTGTTTAAAATTGTAGATAGAGAGGCCAGTTCCATGGAGAAAGATTTTAGGATGATGTGTTGATGACCTCAGGTGCTGTTGCAGACGAGGTCAAGCCTCGATGAGACCTCAACCACTTTAGAGACTTTGAAGCTCACACTGTTCAGATAAGAGCCCATAGAAGAGGCAAGAGATCGAGAGACGGGATTAGAAAGTTGGCTTTAGATATGAATATAGAGTTTCGGCACTTTGTTTTATCATTGGCTGAATCCCAACCATACCATCATATGTGAAGGAAAGAAGAGATGAGGAGAAAGCTCTTGACGATGTGCCACTGGGTGTTCAGTGATTGGTACAGATTGAAAAGCTCAGATTGGAAGAATCTGCAAGTCCCATCAATGTCTGGATATTGAAGACAAGCTTGACCAACTAACGTGAGACGAGGAAGAACACAGCCCAGTCCCGTTAAATAACTGCCACACTCTTCATCACAAAAGAGACAAGCAGACGTCAGCTAGAAAGATGGATGACTTCATTAGCAGATGGTCAGAAATTTCCACAAGAGAAAAATAATATAGTATGTTATTTGACGGAGTCCCAACCCCTGGGCAGCCAATTTGATGACAGTCGAAGTCATCACAGATAATGAACAGGAAGATTGGATGAATGGAAAGCAGAGGGTTCATGTTGGCAGAAAATAAACCCATAGACGTCATGGTCACCACTCGAATATTCAACATTGCACAAAAAAGGAAGTTTTCACCACAGGTACTTCATGTCATTTGGGAGGTAGCGTTGGGCAAAGGTGTTACCACTACCAAAAACATTGGGCCGATCAAAGGAGTATTGGCTGAATCAAGAGAGGAAGAGTAACGTGTCGTTCTGTGAAAGAAACGTGTTTTGCCACACACATGATTTCTGAAGACTCGGCAGGCACCTTTAAGAAAGGTCCATAATGTTGGAGTTTATTTGGTTGATATTCTTTATGAATTTGTTGCGAAGTGACTTAAGTTCAATGTGGATAATGACACGGGGTATTCCAAAAGTCGCCAGATACCCACTGATGAAAATGAGCACATTGATGACATTTGATTCCCAATCATTTACCGAGTAGATATGTTCCATTAAAGGAAAAAGCTAAGAAAGAAAATTACAATCTTAAATTAAAACAGGCATATCCAGGAAGGTCATGAAGATCCTTTTTTTATATTAAAGTACTGGTGGTGGGGGTGAGGGTGTAGCTGGCGCTGCCCGGCTGGGTGAGCTTTTCCCAGCGGTGGTTTCGGGGCGTGTTGGACATTGAAAAGCAATGGGGACTGGCGGCAGCACTGCCTGACCCCACAGCCAAATATTCACTTCATAGCGGCCTTTGGTGGCCTCAAAACGGACATCAAGGCCAACAAGGGGAAGCTTAAAACCTTGGCCAGATACTGAAGTACCTACAATCAAATTTGGGGCCACAAGGTGCTACAGTTCGGCCGTGAAAGAGGAACAAAGAAACGCGCAAACACTTGAAATTATTTATAAGGTGAATGTTCTTTGAAAATTAAACCCTTTTAATAAGAATCCCACATATTGAAAATAGTTCATTAAAGTTTCAGTTTACTTTTTCGTTTGCACATTAACTTGTCACGCAGGACGTCGTATGACATTTGTGTACACCGGGATAATAAACCATTCAGTCCAAAGTTGTGGTCATAAAAGCCTTGCAAAGTCATGTGACACGACTACGACAATGCATTGTTTTGGTGTGTTGTTTCATCACAATGAGTAATGATTAAACCAACCTCTTGCAGTCTTGTAGGGAATTCATGAGAATGTGATATTGAAGCCTTAGCGTGCTATGGAAATATTGAGACCGATAGTAGTGGCCATCAATCAGTAAGAGGACTCGGTAATGAAAGGACAGAATTTTTTTTTAATGAGGCAGGGTGGTCGTGTCGTACTTCTTCGACACAAGGAAAATGGAGTTTGGCCATGACCACCATCTCACTGAGCCAGTCTTTAAAATAAGTAACATTTTATGAACGCAATTTAATTCGACACAAAACTGAAGTTGCCTTTTAAACATGCTCCTCATCAAAACTGTTAAAGGTCTTCACACTTTTCTTTCACAACGAGTGAGATATATGCCTAATGGCTGTTGCTGATGCTGCGTGCTTTGCCTGAATCTCCCACCTTGCCTCAATCCCAGGTGGGCTGCAAAGTCCTCCAGTTTGCACTGCACTACCTTCGGGGTAGTAACTATTTCTGGATGCTGTGTGAGGGGATACACCTGCACACACTCATTGTTGTTGCCGTTTTTGCGGAAGAGCAACAGCTCCTCTGGTATTATCTCCTCGGTTGGGGTAAGTCTCACTGTTCGCTATTTACTGCCGCACATTGTATTTGTATCCCTCCGAGCTTTCTTATTTTGGGGTTTATTAGAGTATAAGACCCGTCACTTCGCTGAAGGAAATACCAATCTTTGCTCTGATGGCTAATCAATTGGGCAAGAAGAAAAAGGATTCCTGGGAGTGTGGGGATAACCAACGTCACAAGTTGGTGTTTACAGTCTCACCAGGTGTGCCCATGTAACCACAAAAAAAAAAAATCATCACAAACCTTCCCGGGAGTTCCCTAAATCCACCGTTGTTGGATTTATTGAAATCTGTTAATCTGTTCTCACGTTATAACACGACAAACAAACAGACAGACAGATGCTCTTTTTATAATATAGATTTTTGTGGTTATGAGCCCGCACACGCAAAGCGAAAAGTGTGGTTAAGCAATAGTTCATGTCCGTCCATCTGTCGGCCTGTCTGTCTATCTATCTGCAAAAGTCAGTTTATGATTGAAGAATAACATATTTAAATTGAACGTTATATTTTCAACACGAATCGGAACATGAATAGGAAAACAAAGCTGCTGTTTAACGGCACTTTGTCTGAATTCGTCCCAAACACACATGTGCAGGGAGGAGTGAAATACTACTTTTACCCTGTCTGCCTGTCTGTCAGTTAAACAACATTGAAAATCGTTCCAAACAGGAAACTTACTGCTTTTAGGACATCATAAAGGACACATACAACAGGTATGAATAACTGATAGGTGGTGTAATCGCCACTGCAACAATGGCGGTAAATTCTGGAATCAATTTCTTTATACGACTTTTAAAATCTTTATTTTATTTAAATTGAATTATATACTTAAACACTGTCGAACACAAATCGCCTTCTTTGCACTTCCACGAACCTCCAGTTTTGTTGTACTTGGACATGTTAAATAAGGTGGTGTATAAATAAGGGTGATGTACAACAATGCTTCAATCGCACTAAACTTACGCAATTTTTTTAAAACGATTTTTTAAGTCATTATTTTATTAAAAGCATATACTTGAACACTGTGTGGGATATTGTGCTCTAGGAACTCTCCAGTTAGGTATGTTTGACTTTGTTACCTTTATGGTGTGCATCAAAGTTAGTGTTTAGATTTGGTGGTGACATGCGTGTGGTAGATCAGAATACCTCACAAGTGCATGGGTGTTTTTTAAATTTTATTACAAGCAAATACAGCCTGTCACTTCGCTGACATGAATATTAAGGCAGGGGAGGGGGAGGGCGTAAGGATCGAGGGAGGGGTGGTAAGGAGGGGTGGGGGAGCAAATGGTGGGGGAGCGAGGCCTCACCACCCGTCACTATACACTCCGGAAGGGGGAGGGAGCGATGAGGATGGGGAGAGGAGTAGTAGTGGAAAGGGGTAACTGGACATGCGTTTGACAGGGGCACTTGAAAGAAAGCAGGGGGGTGGTCCTCTTATGCTTCATTAGACAGGATTGAATAAATTTGTTGTAAACAGCACGTTCAAACGGGTCATACCAAACAAGGCCTGGACACCAACCAGAGACATCCGTGAGGGGTGGAGGGGCTTTGAGAGGAGGTAAGCGTGAGGGAAGGGAGGAGGAAGCGGTTATCCTTCAATCGTCCAAAAGGCTGTGCCAATGTTCGTGGTTTTATTTAATTTCCACACATACAATAAGCTCTAGAATCTCTGAACCTGAGAAATTGCGGAATTGATCAGAGTAGCACTTCCGAGCTGCAAAAAATAAAAAAAAATTATAATAATTATAAAACATTTCATTTGTCCGATTTGCACATTCTTTGACACCCCTTCCTCTCCATGACTTCCGGAGAGTTGAATGGTCGGAAGGGGTTTGGGAAGGAAGCGTGATGGAGGGGAAGGCATCGAGGGGGGAGGGAAAGGGGGGGAAGGAAAGGACAAGGGGAGGGAGGGGAAGGCAGCGAGTGGAGTGGAGGGGAGGGGAAGGCAGTGAGGGGAGGGGGAAGACAGCGAGAGGGGAGGGGGAATTGAAGCAGCGTGAGGAGGGGAATGGAAGGCAGCATGAAGTAAATGGAAGCACACAAGAAAGAAAGACATGGCGAGGGTGAGGGGAAGACAGAGAAGGGAGGGAAGACAGAGAGGGGAGGGGAAGACAGAGAGGGGGAGGGGAGGGAAGACAGAAAGGAAGAGGGAAGACAGAGAGGGGGGGGAAGACAAGAGGGAGGGAAGACAGGAGGAAAGTAGAGGAGGGGAGAGGGATGGGAAGCAGCAAGTGGAGAGGGAAGGCCAGGGGAGGGAGGGGAAACCTCCTGACTGTTGATCCTGGCTGCAAACGTCCTGGACTGTGTGATTAGCAGGGCAGAGACAATGTGCTTGCGGTGCAGGTGACACTTGTTGCTGACAGGTCATGCAGCAATCGCTGTGGTGGGACACGATCTGTACCCTGCTGCCTCATCATATGATTTGGGTTCGATTCATATATATATATACTGTACATATGTATATTGTGTGGATCTCCACCACGCAGGCGTGCGACGCACCGCTAACTAATCGCAGCCCGCGCCCCACGGGCAATCCTATATCGCAGCTTTCGGATCAACGTCGAAATCCAGCTACGGTGTGTGTTTTAACCACACCGTAAATCAACCAACTCTTCTGTCCACGCGCGACAGGGTCCGATGGCCGAATTGTCGATTTACCTAAGTATGCGCGCAAAAAATGCCGGGGATTTACACCTCAACGGGACCGCACAAAAACGAGCCTTCTTAAGCAGCTCGTTCCGTTTGCGATTTGCCGAGCGCGTTTTATATCGCCAAGCCCCGTCGGATCCGCATACTTTATCGGCTATTAAAAGCCAGCTAATATTCCGTACGTAATTACGGCAGCTCAATGGAGGAAGGGGACGCAACGAGCAGGTGAACATACAAACAATGACATTTATTTGTCACGTATGCAGTCAATGAAGCAATGCA
>CM068959.1:53440991-53456966 GCA_035128595.1 Eptatretus atami | reverse complement strand
GAGAGAGCAAGGAGATAGCAAAAGAATAATACTACCTCAAAGATTACAGCCCGGTTACACGAATAATTCCCTTTAGACATTGGTGGGGAAACCTAATCTGAACACACACTTATCGACATAACTGATCTCTGGGAAACCTGAATGGTGTTCTGTGAATTTCCAAAGCATGCAGACTGAATCTTTCTCTTGATGTTCACTCACTGTGAGCTTTTCAAACGAATGGTGATGCCCTTTTTATTTATCGATTGTGAGGTTTGGGGTTGTTACAATACCACCCATATTGAAATTTCCATCATAAATTTCCTCAACAAATATTACATCTCAATAAAAGGACTGCTAACTGTATGGTGCTTGGGGAAACAGGAAGTTACCCTGTACGAGACTTTATTGACGAGACAATGGTCATTTTTTGGGTTGCGAATTGTAAGTGGAAAGCAGACAAATTTTCTGCTGTTATGTTTGATTAGTAAAGTGTCTTCATGAAAGTGAAATATTTGAGTCTAAATGGATATCGTCTGTGAAATGTATTGTTCCTTCACCACCGAAGGTGAAGGAGGTTATGTTTTCACCCCTTTCTGTCTGTTTGTTTGTGTGCAGGATATCTCAAAAAAGTTGTGGACGGATTCAGATTAAATTTTGTGGACAGGTTGGGTGTGTGACAAGGATGAACTGAATAGATTTTGGTGAAGATCTGAATCTGGATCTGGATACGAGAATTATTAATTTATAAAGTGATTCTTCACCATTGAGAGATGGGCCAAAAACGATATAGTACTGTATAGCATAATATCTCAAAAATGTGTTAGGCCCGATATGGTCTCGTGGATCAGGCATTGGGTGGTGGAGGTGTGTGCTCCATCGAGTGCCCTTCTTGTTTATCATGTGATTATTCTAATATATGGTATGATTTCTCTAACTTTGATAAATCATGGTTAAGTCTCACATCAATGCAAAATTATTGACATAAATGTGCAGATTTGGCATGATAAAGTCAACAGTAAACCCCCTGTGCTTAAATTACCATTTATTTAAGAACAAGTTTTACTTTGAATGTTATTTACTGCAACTCTCTCCAGTTCTCAGAGTTAATGTGTGTAAATTTTGCTGTGGCAAACATACTCTTCCTGTTTCTCATGGTCACGATTGAACAGTTACTTTTCAACAATTATGTCCATTATTGAGGCTAATGCGACCGGTGACGAATATAAGCTTCTGGTCTGCCCAGCATTCAGTGAAGCTCGTAGAAGTGTATCAAAACATCATCATTGGGAAAATCCCTCAGTGCATAAAATTAATGAGTTATTAAATGTCAGTAATGTGGTCAGCTTGTTAATGTGACAAAGTTTATTGTAGCATGGAATTTTGTATGCTGAGTCGTGCTTAAGAGGCATTATTCTGGTCATCTGTATGCAGATGCCACTCGTCTTGTGGACGTTTGTATTCTTATGTTTTCTTTGCTCTCATGGCCTGAAAGGAGTCGAAGAGTAAATAAAATTCATTCATTCATTGTGAACATTTTTGTCAAATAGAAACAAAAATGTTCACAATCTACTCTCACCCTCCACCCACCCCCCTTGCATCAACCGCTACTCATTCCTCACACATTGTTCCAGGTTTCCTCTATTTTGTCCTTCAACCCTGCTGTTAATTTCTCCCACCCCTTCTCTCTACTGTTCCTTTTGTTCTGTTGCGTCCTGATCCGTTCAGTGTTCTCGCTCTTCCACGAGCCTTCTACTGTATACTAAAAAATCCAAAAGACGTCGATAATAGACATTTCTTTGTTGTTGCAGAAATGCTTTCGACGAGCAGATATTGATACGTGCATCCATCTGTTGTTGGTTGAGTTTTTTTGTTGTTGCTGTGATAACTTCTGAACCACTGAAGGATTTCAACCAAACTTTGCAAAAGTATGGACTGTAGAACAAAGATTAACTAATTATTTTTGGTTCAAAAGATCAAAGGTCATGCATCCTTTAATTGACAACCAATTTGTGGAGCATAACTCGAGTTACAATGTTGGCTTCCTTCTACTTTTCTCACTTTAATTGGGATGAAACATAACAGCTTGTTCACATGTAACTGGGCATATCCGTTGACTCATTCACATCAAATTATATTTTCTAGTTAAATTGTCGGTCCTTAAATTTTGATGCACCAGCTGGATTCTTGCCACTTCACAAGAAAGTCTGGCTGTTCATGTGTTTCCCCTTTTCCCACCACAGGATTCCCATCTATCCCTGCACTGATACATGCAGTAGCACGGACAATCTACTTCAATTACAAGTAAGGAACTGCTTGGAAAGGTTTATTTTATTCTTAATTAGCAAAGGTACTGGTGTTGAATCATGACTTTGTTCATTGTCATGAAAACGTTACCTGTTCAGTTTTCAACGCGTTTAGTTTTCAAAATGTACATAAACTCAGAGGTGATGTTGAGTGCACGAAAGTGGACATGGACATTTGATAAACTTTAAAGTGTATCTGTACATCGTAACTTATAACATTAAAAAAAAATATATATATCTCTTGGAATTTCCCTGGCATCCCGACTAATTAATTACATATTTAATTCTCTTGTAAATATAAATGGAGGATCACAGCCTTGCTTAAATAAATACGCTTGGTTACAAGAATTTGCTAATTAAATAAAATTTTCAGATTTCATTCCAGATTCAACATGTATTTAGCTGAAAGTTCCGATCCTGAAATCTGAACACAGATTCAATGATATACTTTAATCAGTCCATGAGAGTACATTGTGTTCCAAGGCAAAGCATTTTTGAGCAAACTGAAACAAAATGGTGGTTTAAGAGCCCTGCGAGGGAAAACAGGCTACTTACTGTGTGCTCATACACTCCTCCATTCATACTGTGTGCTCCATAACACATCCTCCATTACTGGTGTGCTCCATCCGTACACATCCTCCATTACTGGTGCTTCCATACACATCCTCCATTAGCTCGTTATTATTTCCGAACTGAAATAATGTTCCTGAGTATTTCTAAAGCCAATGTTGTTATGTGTCTGGTGCAGTTGCTGGATCAGTTCGGACACAAAACTCATGTACGTGGTGGCATGGACCTGTGTCACTGCACTGGTTGAAGTAAGATGTCTGAAGCAGAACAAAATTTGCATTTTGAAAAAGCATTATTACCTTGCAATTCAGGATCGAAAATTGCTAGCTTGTTGCGACTCAAAATGGATTTCTTTGTGACTTGGTGACCTGTGCTGCACACTTCGGAAGTCATCGAACACGAGCTGAAAGTACGCTGAGTGTTGAAAGAGCAAAGTGTTCGGTGGTTAAATGCTTTTGGATATGAAACACACATATATATATATATTGTTACGAATTCGCGCCACCGGCGGTCGATCGACCGCGTTTTTCTAATAGCAGCCGCGTCGCCCACCGGACGGACAATTCAGTCGTGACCTTCCGGAACAACGCCGGAACCCTGTCAGGGTGGGTTCTTAAATCCCACCACGGCCTAGCCAATTTCTACCCGTGCAAAATAGGGTCAATCGCCGAATATCGAATATACCTAAGTACTCGCGCGGGTAGCCTACCGGGAGACCGTACCTCGACGCAGGTCGGCTTGGACACGAAACCGCTCAAGCGGTCCGTTCCGTCTTCAGTGTAACCGAGCGGTATTATCCCCGACCTCGCCGATCCGATTCTATTAAGGTATTTAAAACCCAACTAATATTCCGCAATACGAGATGGCATCCAATAAGGGAAAGAGGACACGACGAACGGGTTTTAACATTTAATCAGCACATTTATTTCTAAACACGTATACAGGCAAAGCAATGAAAACACGTATGCAGTAAAACAATCATGCACGGGACGGGGACAAAGACACGAGCAAGGTGAAAGCACTACGACCGTCTATCAGCAATTACCATTTACAAGCACTTACACAGTTCTACTTATAAGCGGCGCACCGACAACATTCATTCAAAAGAAAAAAAAGACTACCCTCAAAGACAAGTGAGTCAGACAGGGTCCGTAGACCTTTTATTACCGTGAGCCTTGGTGACCAACGGGCCCACGAGACATTGCCCCAAGAGTTTTTACCCTTTGCCCACCCTCGTGGTGCCTTATGGGCGAGTCGCGACGTCTGTCCCCACGGCAGCTAGGATAGCCGCGGCTGACCGGCTTTCCACTGGGCCGGCGAGATCTCTCCGGCGCTCTTCACTCGGAACCGCAGGTCTGCGCAACAGACTGGCAGACGGCGCCTCCAGTCCGCATCCCTGGTGCCACCCCGACTCCCCACCGACTGCGAGCTCCGACGAACGTCGTTCCAACGGATCGCTTCTCACAGACAGGCCACCACGAGCCGAAGATCCCGACCAAGAAGACCACCAGAAAGAAACCACCAACACTCTCTACTTGCGTCCCGCGCGCCCTTATATTCCTCCTGGCTTCTTGCTCCACCCTCCTCCGAGCTCCTGCGGGAAGCTTCGAGAAAGGGCGTTGCCCATGTCCAACCCTCTCGCCCCCCCTCTCGCGGCGCGCGGGGGGGGAGGGAATCGTTACATGCCCAGGGCTAGGGAGATTCATTCTCCCAAAATGAGGCCCCTCCTTCACATGACCTTGACCTCTGGCTCGAATCGCACTTCCACACCAAAGCGCGGGAAAGCAGGCGAATCCGCGCGCCACCGATGTTCCTTCTGTTTTTCCCTCGCGTATCGAAATCCCTTGTTCCTTTTCCTCCGCAGAGACGCCTTCATGAGCGGAGAGGGTTGCGATTTGGTTTGTGAGAAGGGATCGTTAGTTGGCGTAGCGGGAAGGTGGCTTAGTGTGGTTGGTGGTTGAGCGATCGTGGTTTGTTGTGATGGTGGTTGTTGTGAAGTGGTTGTGGTGGTTGAAACGTGGTTGGTCCAAATAACGATAGTAAAGAAAAACGGCTAATCCTTTTTTTTTTTCGTTTGACATTGAAAGCTTGCGTTCTGAATCTTCTATCTCATATTTTCCTTTTTACGGGGAGTTCTGACTTGCCATGGAACCACAGCTACCTCACCACATTGAAAGAGGTTAGCTGAAAGCACTTTGTTCGAAGTCCACAGAAGCATGCACTTGACCAGCTAATCTTTATTATTCTTTTTTACCCCGTGGGGTCTTCCACCCCACGGGGTCTAAGCGCCACTCGCGTTCTCTCTTTTCTTGTTCTCCCACAATTCCCTTTTGGGATAGTTTGACAGTTCAGCATGTTGATCTTATTCTTCACTCATTGTTGAACCATCAGATTTGGTGTCAAACTCTAGTCTTAAACGTCGTGACAAATTTAATTAGTTTTGCACCAAATGTTGTTTTTTCCTCTTGTTTTCAGTCTGAATTTCATTCTGGTAACTCAGTTTTGGATATGTTACTTTTAATATTACTATTCCAGGATATTCTGACGTTTGAGAAAACAAAGCTGTTAGGAACGTGTCAGAAGGCTCCACCAACTTATCCTCACTAATTATGTGTCAGTCTCAGCCATTTCTGGAAAAAAAAAAGAGAAAGATTAATCATCCTTCACCAACAATTCCATTTGCCAAAAACGATTACAAATCATAGATGGTGAGTCCCACTACTTATCAACCGATACTGTCCGACACTTATCCTGACTAAATATGTGCTAATCAGTCATTTCTGCAAAAAAAAAACAAAAAAATGTTATCTTGTCCTGATGATTTCTATTTGACAAAAACGATCAAGTCAAATAGAAAGAAGAAGAAGAAGATGAGGCCCCCAATAATTATCATCCGATACTGATAATTGACGAAGATGATGTTTCATGGTTCGTTTTTTTTTCTTCCATCTAACCATAACATCTCCTTCCCCGTCAGTATTGGTCGGTAAATCATGGGGAATTCTCCTCTCTCTCTCTCTTTTTTTTCTTCTTCTTTCTGTATGGCTTGGCTTGTGGTGGGACTGAAAAATATGGAGGTAACAAGCTAAGAAAATATTGGTTTGACTAAGATTGTCATGCAAAAAGGCCTCAATATCTCAAAATAAAAAAATTAACTCAAAAAGAAAGAAAAAAATTCGCAGCTAAATCGGAAATTAAAAACGAGTCAGACACGATAATTTTTTTTTTAATCTCTGCTAAATCTAAGACCTTTTACAAAGACCTGAATAAAAAAATTGTATGAGCATGCTCTCGTCAGGACTTCCCAAGAAGACTTCAGATTATTTTGCTTCATTTCTTTCAAAGTGAATATTGGTTAGATTTATTTGGAGAATTTGGATGAATATTTTAAGAAACTCGGTCAGAAGTCGAATGATGAAAATTTTGATTCAAGGACCATTGATCATTCTGTGAATGAATGGATGAACGATGACTTTTCCACTGAAGAGCTTTTGTCATTAATACCCAAACTCAACAATAACAAGTCTTGTGGCATTGACAGGATTATAATTAACCAATTTTTTCAAAAATTGCCTCGTTACTCTAATCCAACTCACAGTTAGGTTATTTAATTTGGTATTGAACTCAGGAATAAGTTCCCAGTGACTGGTCCATTTGTATAATAATACCGTTGTATAAAAAAATAAAGGATATATTGATAAATCCAGAAAATTATCGTGGCATAACTCTTTTGAGCTATTTAGGCAACCTGTTTACTGCAGCAATGAATACGAGACTTATCAACCGACATAGAGGGATGTGGTATCTTAAGCGATTAGCTTGCTGGGTTTAGAGAAGGGTTTAGTACCCTAGACCTTATATTTGCTTGACATTCCATCGTTGATTTGTATTTATCCCACCGCATGAAGCTGTACTGTGCCTTTGTTGACTACAAAAAAGCATTCGACTTGGTCAATAAATCTTCTCTATGGGAAAAACTGATTTCAACGGGGTTGAATGGTAAGGTTATCAATGTTGTCGATGACTTAAACTTGAATGCCAAGTCATGTGTTAAGAAAAGTAATTTTCTATCAAACTTCGTTTCGTATAATGTTTGTGTACGCCAGGGTGAAAACATATCTCCTCTTCTCTTTGCCATTTATTTAAATGACTTTGAATACTTTGTCAGTCGTCATTACAATGGTTTAGATTTTCTTGCGTATAATATCAATAATTTCCCGAGTGATAGTAACATGGAAGTTTTTCTCAAGCTGTTTGTGTTGCTTTATGCTGATGACAATTGTGATGCCTGAATCTCCCGAAGAACTCCATCACGTGCTAAATGCAGTGGCGGATTATTGTGAGCTTTGGCATTTGATTGTTAATATATCCAAAACAAAAGTTGACATTTTTTTTTCAAGAGGTGAAGTCCAGAATTCTCAAAATTTTATGTTCGGCAATGACAAAATTGAAGTTGTGAGTGACTATGTATACCTCGGCTGTACTTTTAGCTACAATGGTTATTTTAACACGGCCATTTCAAAACAAATGTCTCGCGCAAAAAGAGCACAGTTTTCCTTTTTACAGAAAGCATGCAGACTGAATCTTTCTCTTGATGTTCACTCACTGTGAGCTTTTCAAACGAATGGTGATGCCCTTTTTATTATATGATTGTGAGGTTTGGGGTTGTTACAATACCACCCATATTGAAATTTTCCATCATAAATTTCCTCAACAAATATTACATCTCAATAAAAGGACTGCTAACTGTATGGTGCTTGGGGAAACAGGAAGTTACCCTGTACGAGACTTTATTGACGAGACAATGGTCATTTTTTGGGGTTGCGAATTGTAAGTGGAAAGCAGAACAAATTTTCTGCTGTTATGTTTGGATTAGTAGTGTCTTCATGAAAGTGAAATATTTGAGTCTAAATGGATATCGTCTGTGAAATGTATTGTTTCCTTCACCACCGAAAGTGAAGGAGGTTATGTTTTCACCCCTTTCTGTCTGTTTGTTTGTGTGCAGGATATCTCAAAAAAGTTGTGGACGGATTTAGATTAAATTTTGTGGACAGGTTGGGTGTGTGACAAGGATGAACTGAATAGATTTTGGTGAAGATCTGAATCTGGATCTGGATACGAGAATTATTTAATTTTTAAAGTGATTCTTCACCATTGAGAGATTGGGCCAAAAACGATATAGTACTGTATAGCATAATATCTCAAAAATGTATTAGGCCCGATATGGTCTCGTGGATCAGGCATTGGGTGGTGGAGGTGTGTGCTCCATCGAGTGCCCTTCTTGTTTATCAATGTGATTATTCTAATATATGGTATGATTTCTCTAACTTTGATAAATCATGGTTAAGTCTCACACAAGATGCAAAATTATTGACATAAATGTGCAGATTTGGCATGATAAAGTCAACAGTAAACCCCTGTGCTTAAATTACCATTTATTTAAGAACAAGTTTTACTTTGAATGTTATTTACTGCAACTCTCTCCAGTTCTCAGAGTTAATGTGTGTAAATTTTGCTGTGGCAAACATACTCTTCCTGTTTCTCATGGTCACGATTGAACAGTTACTTTTCAACAATTATGTCCATTATTGAGGCTAATGCGACCGGTGACGAATATAAGCTTCTGGTCTGCCCAGCATTCAGTGAAGCTCGTAAGAAGTGTATCAAAACATCATCATTGGGAAAATCCCTCAGTGCATAAAATGAATGAGTTATTAAATGTCAGTAATGTTGGTCAGCTTGTTAATGTGACAAAGTTTATTGGTAGCATGGAATTTTGTTTGCTGAGTCGTGCTTAAGAGGCATTATATCTGGTCATCTGTATACAGATGCCACTCGTCTTGTGGACGTTTGTATTCTTATGTTTTCTTTGCTCTCATGGCCTGAAAGGAGTCGAAGAGTAAATAAAATTCATTCATTCATTGTGAACATTTTTGTCAAATAGAAACAAAAATGTTCACAATCTACTCTCACCCTCCACCCCACCCCCCTTGCATCAACCGCTACCCCTCATTCCTCTATTTTGTCCTTCAACCCTGCTGTTAATTTCTCCCACCCCTTCTCTCTACTGTTCCTTTTGTTCTGTTGCGTCCTGATCCGTTCAGTGTTCTCGCTCTTCCACGAGCCTTCACCCTGTATACTAAAAAATCCAAAAGACGTCGATAATAGACATTTCTTTGTTGTTGCAGAAATGCTTTCGACGAGCAGATATTGATACGTGCATCCATCCGTTGTTGGTTGAGTTTTTTTTGTTGTTGCTGTGATAACTTCTGAACCACTGAAGGGATTTCAACCAAACTTTGCAAAAGTATGGACTGTAGAACAAAGATTAACTAATTATTTTTTGGGTTCAAAAGATCAAAGGTCATGCATCCTTTAATTAACAACCAATTTGTGGAGCATAACTCGAGTTACAATGTTGGCTTCCTTCTACTTTTCTCACTTTAATTGGGATGAAACATAACAATAGGTTCACATGTAACATGGGCATATCCGTTGACTCATTCACATCAAATTATATTTTCGAGTTTAAATTGTCGGTCTTAAATTTTGATGCACCAGCTGGATTCTTGCACACTTCACAAGAAAGTCTGGCTGTTCATGTGTTTCCCCTTTTCCCACCACAGGATTCCCATCTATCCCTGCACTGATACATGCAGTAGCACGGACAATCTACTTCAATGACAAGTAA
Source organism: Eptatretus atami (assembly GCA_035128595.1). Taxonomy (NCBI): domain Eukaryota; kingdom Metazoa; phylum Chordata; class Myxini; order Myxiniformes; family Myxinidae; genus Eptatretus; species Eptatretus atami. The sequence goes on along the minus strand of CM068959.1, from coordinate 53,447,420 downwards.
GGAACTGCTTGGAAAGGTTTATTTTATTCTTAATTAGCAAAGGTACCTGGTGTTGAATCATGACTTTGTTCATTGTCATGAAAACGTACCTTGTTCAGTTTTCAACGCGTTTTAGTTTTCAAAATGTACATAAACTCAGAGGTGATGTTGAGTGCACGAAAGTGGACATGGACATTTGACATAACTTTAAAGTGTATCTGTACATCGTAACTTATAACATTAAAAAAAAAATATATATATCTCTTGGGAATTTCCCTGGCATCCCGACTAATTAATTACATATTTATATTCTCTTGTAAATATAATGGAGGGATCACAGCCTTGCTTAAATAAATACGCTTGGTTACAAGAATTGCTAATTAAATAAAATTTTCAGATTTCATTCCAGATTTCAACATGTATTTAGCTTGAAAGTTCCGATCCTGAAATCTGAACACAGATTTCAATGATATACTTTAATCAGTCCATGAGAGTACATTGTGGTTCCAAGGCAAAGCATTTTTGAGCAAACTGAAACAAAATGGTGGTTTAAGAGCCCTGCGAGGGGAAAACAGGCTGACTTACTGTGTGCTCCATACACATCCTCCATTACTGTGTGCTCCATACACATCCTCCATTACTGTGTGCTCCATACACATCCTCCATTACTGTGTGCTCCATACACATCCTCCATTACTGTTATTATTTCCGACTGAAATAATGTTCCTGAGTATTTCTAAAGCCAATGTTGTTATGTGTCTGGTGCAGTTGCTGGATCAGTTCGGACACAAAACTCATGTACGTGGTGCATGGACCTGTGGTCACTGCACTGGTGGTAAGATGTCTGAAGCCAGACAAAATTTGCAATTGAAAAAGCATTATTACCTTGCAATTCAGGATCGAAAATTGCTAGCTTGTTGCGACTCAAAATGGATTGCTTTGTGACTTGGTGGACCTGTGCTGCACACTTCGGAAGTCATGCGAACACGAGCTGAAGAGAACGCTGAGTGTTTGAAAGAGCAAAGTGTTCGTTGGTTAAATGCTGTGGATATGAAAACACAATATATATATAATATATATATATATTATAATATATATATGTATATAAATATCAGACTTACAACTGCAGTTTGGATATATATATATTGTTACGAATTGCGCCCACCGGCGTGCGATCGACCGCGTTTTTCTAATAGCAGCCGCGTCGCCCACCGGACGGACAATTCAGTCGTGACCTTCCGGAACAACGCGGAACCCTGTCACGGGTGGGTTCTTAATCCCACCACGGCCTAGCATTTTCTACGTGCAAAATAGGGTCAATCGCCGAATATCGATATACCTAAGTACTCGCGCGGTAGCCTACCGGGAGACCGTACCTCGACGCAGGTCGGTTGGACAGAACCACTCAAGGCGGTCCGTTCCGTTCTTCAGTGATAACCGAGCGGGTATTATCGCCCGACCTCGCCGGATCCGATTCTATTCAACGGGTATTTAAAACCCAACTAATATTCCGCAATACGAGATGGCTTCCAATAAGGGAAAGAGGACACGACGAACGGGTTTAACATTTAAATCAGCACATTTATTACTAAACACGTATACAGGCAAAGCAATGAAAACACGTATGCAGTAAAACAATCATGCACGGGACGGGGACAAAGACACGAGCAAGGTGAAAGCATACGACCGTCTATCAGCATTACTATTTACAAGCACTTACACAGTTCTACTTATAGAGGCGCCACCAACATTCATTCAAAAGAAAAGAAAAGACTACCCTCAAAGACAAGGAGTCAGACAGGGTCCGTAGACCTTTATACCGTGGAGCCTTGGTGACCAACGGGCCCACGAGACTATTGCAGGTTACCTGCACCCTCGTGGTGCCTTGATGGGCGAGTCGCGACGTCTGTCCCCACGGCAGCTAGGATAGCCGCGGCTGACTCGGGCTTTCCACGGGGCCGGCGAGCTCTCTCCGGCGTTCTTCACTCGGACGCGCAGGTCTGCGCAACAGAGCTGGCAGAGCGGCGCCTCCAGTCCGCATCCCTGGTGCCACGCCCGGACTCCCCACCGACTGCGAGCTCCGACGAACGGGTCGTTCCACGGATCGCTTCTCCACAGACAGGCCACCACGAGCCGAAGATCCCGACCAAGAAGACCACCAGAAGAAACCACCAACACTCTCTACTTGGCGTCCCGCGCCCCTTATATTCCTCCTGGCTTCTTGCTCCACCTCCTTCGAGCTCCTGCGGGAAGCTTCGAGAAAGGGGCGTTGCCCATGTCCAACCCTCTCGCCCCCTCTCGCGGCGCGCGGGGGGGGAGGGAATCGTTACATGCCCAGGCCTAGGGAGATTCATTCCCCCCAAAATGAGGCCCCTCCTTCACATGACCTTTGACCTCTGGCTCGAATCGCACTTCCCCCACACCAAAGCGCGGGAAAAGCGGCGGGAAAATCCACGCGCGCACCGATGTTCCTTCTTGTTTTTCCCTCGCGTTATCGAAATCCCTTGTTCCTTTTCCTCCGCAGAGACGCCTTCATGAGCGGAGAGGGTTGCGATTTGGTTTGTGGAGAAGGGGATCGGTAGTTGGCGTAGTGGGGAAGGTGGTTATGTGGTTGGTGGTTGAGGCGATCGTGGTTGTTGTGATGGTGGGTTGTGAAGGTGGTTGTGGTGGTTGAAACGTGGTTGGTCCAAAATAACGATAGTAAAGAAAAACGGCTATCTCAAAGATCACAGCCCTGTGACACGAATAATTCCCATTAAACAACGGTGGGGAAATCTAACTGAACACAGACTTATTGATCTAACTGAACTAGGACCTTTATGGTGTTCTGCGAATTTCCACAGCCGTAAATATATATATATATATATAATATATATATATATATATATATATATATATTATTATATATATATATATAATGCATGACGTTACTTTTTAGCATACTGTGGGGTTCCTCATGGATTACTCTCACTCATAGGGTGAGAATAGTGAAGCATGTTCACATCATACCACTCATTAACTGATACTATTTCTATAAGCTTGTAGGATGAGTGTGACATTGTTAGAAGTTGCTCATACTGTGTGTTGAAGAAACTGCAGATGGCATGTAGGTCTGGTTTGTAAAATGATTTATGGTGTTCTGAAGCTGTGGCTCGGTGGCATGTGGCATGCTGGCGGTGGTCTACTGACACCGAATAATATGCAATATCCGCAGTTTTGCCGTGTGCACAGTGAGGCTTATCCTGGCATGGTACAATCAATGGCAGGAAGCCATTGGCTAAGCTAGCACATGCAAGATGCCAGCACAATGCTGGCAGCCAACTTTCTAACCATATGGAAGTACGTTATTGAGATTATATTAACGAGTAGTTATAATTTTAATCAATAACAACTGCTATAATGTTTTACATCACTTTGCATAACTGTTATAAAAATGTATTAATACTCTATTGTTACTCGTGACAAACGTACTTCACAAATTTATTTGGCTGAGGCCAAGCGAAGCAAGGTCGTTTGTTCCTGATATGTGAAACACCCTGCAACCCGTGCCTGCAGAAAACTGATTTTTTGGGGGAATGCCGGCCACATTTCCCATCCAATCATCAAGTAACTGTTAAAAAATTTATCCATGAGCAGGTGCTCCAATGTTGAAAGTTTCATGTCAATTGCTCAGGAGGTTGTGGAGAAAACGAATAAAGATGAAAAAGTGAGGACGGGGGTGAGGACCTCAGCCGACATTCCACAACATGGTCATGGATGGTTGTGGACACCAATTACTAGTAAATTCATATAAAGTACAAGCAAATGTGGAAAATAATGTGGACATTTGGGGAGTGTTCGCTCATTGCCGTGCCCAGGAATTAAAGGAAGATTATAATGTCTTCCACACTGATCAAGCAGTCTTACGAAGCTAACTCAAAATCGTACAACCCTATACATTATATCCGGCTGGAACGTTCATGGAGAGTCACGTGCAGCCTGCATCCCCACAAGGAACTACAGGCAAATCCATTCGCAAGGCAGGAACTCGCATAAGGATTTTTATATATAGAATAATACATAAGGAGTATATAGAACTATATCTGAATCTCAGCAATGTCACTTGTTGCTAAGACCTTGGTGGCACATGATCTGTGGCAGAGCAAAACACAGGATCTCAAATCACAGAAATGTGCATTTTAGGGTGGATTACATATTGATGGTGTGCATCAACAACCAGGTATACATAGTAAACTAAAGACAGAAAAACAAAGACTGGTTGCTGCATGTGCTATCGAGTAAGGTGGGGTAAGTGCCTCCATCAGGAAAGGTGGGGCAAGACCTCCCCATTTAAAGTAATACTACTACTGATACTCGCATCAGTTCCTTTCTCAAACACATCACCCCAGCATGTCGCGCAATCGCGGGTATGTATGTTGTCATTAATTTCGCGTTAAATCTGCTCTGGTGTCCCCTTTGTATGTTGATTGTAAATAATCATTATTAGGAATGTTCCCTGCTCGTTTTGTCTTTTCCTTCATTGATCCAGCATGTCCGAATCCTAGTTTCCGGGACTTTATTCCCAACGATCCATTCTTTAGCCGGTACGTCCTTGCAGTGTCGCTCGCTGCATCCGATCCGGTAAAGTGATCCGTTCGGACAAAGCGTACCGAGGGCGTGTTCCCCGGTAATTAAACCACGTGATTATTAGGTACCCGATTAACCATAGCGGGAGGACCCTAGGTCACGTTGAGTTATTGGCGTCCACGGTCGTTTAACGACCGCCGCGTCAACGGAATTATCCTGTGCGACGGCCTACAATCCGGGAGTCTGGTGGACAGATAGCTTCCCCTACTAGTGGTCTTCTTCACCCGGCCCGCAGACAATATATACATGGGTATGCTTACGCATACGAACTATGTTTCCCCATTGTCTTGGGTCGCTCACCTGCATTCCTGTTTATTTTTTGATTTATTTATATTTTCATTTATGGATGCTTTCCGATAGTTTGTGATTTTCCTGGTATATTGGCTTCGATGGTGTTGGTACTATCAAAATACCGTGTTTTCCCCATTGTCTCGGTTGCACACCTGCATTGGTTTTTTTTTCATTTTTTTTTTTCTCATTTATGGATTCGATTATTCTGTGATTTCTCTCTGGTGTCTGGCTTCGATCAAGCAAAAATTCAGTTTCCTATGTCACCAGAAGGTACAATATTTAATAATCAGTCAGTTGAGTCAGTCAGTCATTGTGGAAAGAGATGGGAATATTAAGACGGGGGATGGGGTGAGCGAGGATTGTGGACGGGGGGGAGAGAGGCCTCACACCTATACGCTATACATCTGGGAGACGAGAGGTGGGGGAGAGAGGGGTAGTGGGGAGGGAAGGGTATTCTGGACACGCGTTTGATAGTGGACTTGAGGAAATAGGGGGGGGTGGGATTTGGGGATGGGGAATGCGCTTATGCCAGAATTAGTGCAGATTCAACAAAGTTGGGTATGTTAAAACAGCACGTTCAAGGGGTCATACTAAACAACCCCAGACACCGCCCAGAGACGATTGGGACGGGGGCTTTGGAGGAGGTAAGCGTGAGGGAAGGGAAGGGAAGGAAGGTCATTTCCTTCAGTCCTCAAAAAAGCTGCACCGTGTTCGTGTTATATATTTAATTTCCACACATAAGATAAGCTCTAGAATCTCTTTACCTAGACGAATTGCGAATTGATCAGAGCTGCTAAAAAAAGAAGCTTTCATATTGTCTATTCACACATCTTTACACCCTTCCTCGTGCCGCTTCGAATGTGTATGTGGTGGTGGAGGGGGTTTGGGAGGGCAGTGTAGGAGAGGAGGGGGAAGGCAGTACGAGGGGAGGGAAGGGTGGAGGCAGCGTGAGGGGAGAAAATGGGAAGCAGTGCGAGGGGATGGGAATGGGAGGCAGCTGAGAGGAGGGAATGAGAAAGCAGCGCGAGGAGGAATGGGATAATAGCTGAGGGAGTGTGGAAAGAAGCAGCATTGAGGGAGGAAGGGAGACGCGAAAGAGGAAGAAAGAAAGCACAGCACGAGGGAGGGAAATGGCAAAGCGGCGTGAGTGGAGGGGAATGGGGAAGCCGCGCAGTGGAAGGAATGGGAGGGCAGCATGAGGGAGGGTATGGGAAGGCAGCACAAGGGGAAAGGAAGGCAGTGGAGGGAAAGAGGCAGCACGGGAGAATGGGAGGAGAAGCGCATTATTGGAGGATGGGAAAGAAGCAGCGAGATGGGAGGGAAGGCAGTGTCATAGATGGATGGTGGAGTTTGGATGTGGGGGGAGTACATGGTAAACATGGGCTACAGACGTCTTGCGGCTCTGATTGATTGACGTGGCTCAAGCCATATAGTTACAAAGCCCCACCGACCAAGGTGAAATGGTGTTTTCTATAACAACTCCCACCCCTCCCCTCCCATGCATATAAAACATATTATGTATTTACTGGGACA
>CM068959.1:53417665-53428542 GCA_035128595.1 Eptatretus atami | reverse complement strand
CAGTCCATTTGAGGGATGGCACATTGTGTGATGCAACACCCTTCTAGCGAAACACCAATCTGACAGTTTATCGTGGGGTTAGGAATCAAACCCAGACAAGATAAGCAAAAGGTAAGTATCCTCTGTACTATCCCATCGGTCTTTTGAATAGTGAACAAATTATTCCGAAGTGGAAAAGGTTTGGTTAACCCGTTTGATACTCCCATCCGATCAGCTAGCTCATGTGTGAGATCCCAGGTTCCAATCTTATATTTTGTTAATCTGTCCATTGTCCACTAATGTCCTTAAAATAGATGTAAAAGTATCCAAGTGATGTCTAAAAATGTCCTTGTCCTACATATGATGATATGTCCAAACGCCTTCCTGCACCTTGGCCACTGTCGGGGGGAAATTTGTTTTGAAGGAATGGACTGAACAAGCATTGATTGATCATCACATTATTAATTTCATCACAGTTCGTTGGACTTCGTTAATCAAAGAAGCAATGGTCAAAATTAAATGAACCAGGATGTGCGTAAGGCAGTTTGAGGGAAGGAATCTTCCTCGAGCTAGATGTGTTAAATGTTTAACTTGTGAAAGGCTCCCTTGGGATGGACGAATGTATCTGAAAAAGACAAAGGATCATGAAACTTTGTGAAGTCCTTTTTCCTCTCGAATGAGATATGGCTGCTGCTTCATATGTCCCACGGGTGAGGTCATGACATGTAGTCCACAAGGCTCACGTCTTTATAATAACAGCCACTGAGTGAAAGACATACTGAAGCAGTGAATGGACCAGTGGCCTATCGTTTTTCTTTTCTTCCTTTCATCAGATACGAGGACCTTTGGGGCCATTTCCTGCTTTCCTGTCTACTCATTCCCCAAGGCTTGGGCCTGGCGCATTTCCGCTTAATTCCAAGCTTGGAAAAATATTCTTATCTGCACTTCCACCATAATGTGTTTACTTGTTTTTTCAAACTATAAACACTGACTGTTGTGTGTTCAAGCTTGTGTGCATTTTATTTATCACTTTTACAAAAACAAAAATACTGAAGCTCGCTGCCATGGTCTTTTGCGCATCATAGCTGATGTAGCGTTCACATCATACTTCATTTTGCCGACCGAACTTGCATTTGTGGTGCAAGAATGTTTTATATTTTTTTATTTGTATATTTGTGCAGAAATATAGGCTCACAGAAGAGCTAAATGACAGAGGGCAGCAGTTCACAAACTGACAGAGGATCAGTGGGAACAGGGAAATAAAGACGTACATGAGTAGATAAGTGGCAGAAAGGAAAGGGTGGTGGAAGGGGGCCAGTGAGAATATAGGGGACCATCTGTGGGTATAGGAGAAAGCATGAGTTAACGATTGGACAAAACAATTCCCCACTATTTTGTCCTTCCCACTCCTGCCGCTCTTGTCTCATGCCCCCCCCCCCCCCCCCCCCCCTTGCTGTGTTAGCTCTCATACGAGCCTTGACAAGGTATACAAAAAATATATAGAAAAACTGGAGGGAGGAGTACAAGCCAACAGACACGGAGTTGGTCGCACAGACGAGAGGAAAGGGGGTGAAGGAATGGAGGTGAGCATTCAGCTTAGAATTGGGGACAGCAACCAGGTGTAGGATTTTGGAAGAATATGTGCAACCTGGCACGCTGGGGTGGGATGGACAAACAAGAGGGTGAGAGGAGTGAAGCCAGAAAGTGAGGCAATAGAAAATCCAGAGTCAATCAACCTGCCTGCAGCATGAGTATCAGCATGAGACTCGGCCTCCTGCCGAGATATACCGATTACATCGAGGGTTTACCTGTCCATCAAACTGCCTGCATTGTGAGAAACAGAGCCTGAGACTCGGCCTCCTGCCGAGATGTACCGATTACATGGAGGGGTTACCTGTTCATCAAATTGCCTGCTTTGTTAGAACCAGACATTGGGACTTGGACTCCTGCCGAGGTATACGGCTGACATGGAGGGGTTATCTTAATTTGATTTTTTTTCAAACAAGCAATACCTGTTTGCCTCGGTTTCTGAACTTTTTGTTTTACATCTGTACATGTACTAACCTGACTGGATTGATTTACATGGATATTGAACTTGGTGCATTGGAATGCCAAACCTTAAGAAAGTTATTTTTGTTTCATCTGTGTCATCTCGAGCTCTGTGATGAGTTTAAGGATTTAATCGGTTTAATATTGGGGCTGGTAGAATAGCTCAGAGTCTGCCTCGTGTACATTCTCAACTATGTGAATGTTCACGATATAGTTGCAAGGGACCCTGATGCCCCACTGAGTGGCACGGGAGCAATTATTATCATCGTTGTTGTTATTACTTTTATTTAATATTGTATATTATTGTGATTGAGTTCGCATACAAAACGGAGTTTGATTTTTTAAATACTTTTAAACTTCCTTTACTCAAATAACTGGCAATACAGAAACAAAGTAACCAGGTTGCTCCTTTTTGCAGGGATTACTCGTGGCAACCTTATTCTGCTTCTTCAATGGGGAGGTACGTGTCCACATTTCCAATATCTCATTAGATAAATGATTATTTAATGTAATAAGATGATTACATGTTAATTTGAATGGTAATGTACAGTGTTATGAATATTTGTAAAAGTTGAAGATTGGGCAAACTTTGGAAGTATTAAATCAGAATAAAAACGATTTAAATTTTTTTTTTTGCTTGCATTGATAACCAGAACGGCACTCGGTAGAGCACATACCTCTGCCAGGATGAACAGTTTACATTTTGTATCCCACCGATAGGCCTGGATCTGGATCCGGACCTAAACCAAAATCGAATTGGCTTTTTCTTGTCACCAAACCAACTCATCCACATACTTTTGTCATAATCCGTTCACAACTTTTTAATACTGTATATCTTGATATATATATATATATAGTTACGGTTGTGGGGGTAGATTGAGGAAATGTAGGAAAAGGTCACGGGGTAATCACATGCTGGGGGAAATTATCCTTAATCCCTATCTAATTAACACCGCACCACCCCCCATGTGGTGACACGCAACACTGAAGCTCACAGTTTCCTGGCTTAATTTACATTGAGATATCTCCTACACGTCCACGGACCAAGCAACTCTATACAATCCTATCTTTCCTATGAAATTCCTCAATCTACCCCCACAACCGTAACACAATATAATTATCATCTTTGGTCCCATCTCTCAATGGTTATTTATTCGTATGCAGCCTGTGGCTGCTTGGATGCACAATTTTCTGGGGACATGGCTGTGCCACTGATGCAATGCCCTGTTCCCAGCAAGCTGGTCCTCATTTTGTCGACCTCAGAAGGATAACTGGCCGAGTCAACCCACCTGGTGTTAATTCACCGGTTGAGAGGAGCTTGAACTCAAGACCCTAACATCTTAAACCAGCCACCTTAACCGTTAAGCGAACACCAGGCTTTATTAATGGTGAAGAATCACATTTAAAAAAACCTCAGATCCAGAGCTTCACCAATATTTATTCAATTCTTCCTTGTCGCACACCCAACCCGTCCCCACCACGTTTCATCCAAAACCATCCATAAATTTTTGAGATATCGTGCTATATATCGTTTTTGGCCCTATCTCTCAATGGTGAAGAATGACTGTGAAAATTCTAGTATCCGTATTCTCGCCAAAATCTAATCAATTTGCCGTTGTCGAACACCCAACCATCCATTATAACCACACTCTGTGCAAAGCGTTGGTGCTGCCTAAGCAGTCTCCTTGGCTATTGGACACAATCCTGGACGGGTCACCACTCCAACACAAGATACCAGCAAGCTGGCACTCATTTTGCCGACCTCAGAAGGATGACAGGCAAAGTCAACCCCACCTGGTATTAATTCAACAGCCGAGTGTGATTTGAACTCAGATCCTAGGATCCCAAGCCTACCACCCGAACCATTAAGCCAACACTAGACATACACAACCTGTCCACCAAATTTAGTTCAAATCCATCCATAAGTTTTTGAGATATCCTGCTCAATTACAGACAGACAGACAGACAGACAGACAGGAGTGAAAACATTACGTCCGTCCACCTTCGGTGAAGGAGTTAATAACAATACTCAAATTTATTTTTCTTTGCATTGATGATATTTGTTTTCTCATTATGGTTAATCGTGAACATTAAACAGAAACATGACAACAGGTTCCAATGATTGCTGAAGCTCCACATTAACCATTGCTCTACTTCAACACGTATTATTCTTACCGGATGTCCAACAGGTGCAGACGGTGCTGAAGAGACATTGGTTGCAGAGCCAACACCGGACGCGCGCTTCCAAGGATCCTTTCCGCTCACCTTCCTGCACTGCTACCTCAATCAGTGATGTGCCGAGCTTAGGGATGCACCATTGCAATGGGGGGCACATTAATGGGAACGCTTATGAAGAGGTACCTTTCCATGAGTAGCACAGCATTCTCACAGAACAATTTATTTCTGACAGGCCACCCTTCGCTCCCCCTCTCTCAGAAAAGAGCCATGCATAGTCACTGATCATGATGTTGCTGGCAACATTACATGTAATTGCACTTAGCAGGTGTTTTTGATAAACCCATTCCCTGTATTGAACATTTTCCTCCGAACTTAGTGGTTCATAATAGGCCACACTGTCCTAAGCTACATGCCTGTGGTACTGCCCTGTAGAGATCTTTTCCTACATTGATTATTCATTTTGGTCAAGGCTTCTCCAATTTTAATTTACCCTTCCATGTGAGTGCTTCATTTATTCATGATTCTGATAATATGCAAGGGATGTAAAACACATTTAACTTTTGCTGGCCTTTATATTTTATCCATTTCTTCTATGTATTTTAAGGCTCGTAGTGTGTGTGTGTGTGTGTGTGTGTGTGTTTGTGTGTTTGTGTGTGTGTGTGTGTGTGTGTGTTTGTTTTTAAGGCTTGGAGGATTTAAGGCACGTAGTGGAACACGTGGCACACACACACACACACACACACACACACACACACACACACACACACACACACACACACACACACATACCTTGGGGGAAAGTGGCATCACTTCCCGGGGCACTCTGGGTACCATCGACGTGTCCCCAGACTCAGCGGGCATTTCCTGAGGACGAATTTTCTCCTTCCCATGAATGGCAATCTATGAGGATTGTCCATGCTCTTAACCTTTTAAATGCTGAATGTCAAGCAAGGAAGCAGCATGTACCATTTTTAAAGTCTTCCGTTTGATTCGGCTGGAGTTTGAACCACTGACCTCCCAGACTCAGAGCGGATGCGCCAACCATTACACCACCAAGTCTGGTATTCTTGCTTCTAATTTTATTTATACCTTTGCTAGAACTGCATGTTTGAAGATCGTAACATTTTTTGTACCTTTGCCTTCATGGTGTCACTTTAAAGCTCAAGCATTGGGCTTTTTTGCATTGTATTGCTGATGAGGATATAATGTGGAAAATAGGGCTTTCCCTTCCTGTGATGAAGAAAAATAATTTTTACACATCCACTTGATCACTGCATACTGAGCTTCTTTAAGCACACTGTCTGTGGTACGTCTTTGCATGATAGGTTAAACTGCCCATCTTTTGCGCACCGACTGGTGGATGTATGAACTCTGTCACCATTTTGATTCTGTATCACAAACATCCCATAAGAAAGTATAATTTCACTCAAAACAACTTTCCCAAAAGTGCCTTTAACTTTCCCTCCTTGATTCCTACTCATTGTTATATATAAAAAAATATATATATATATAAAAAAATGTTTATTAACATTTGCATTCAACATTTTTACTAACATATATTAGTGAATATTTGTTACCGGATCGTATTTGAATTTTAATGACGGTAGTGAACACAGTTTAAATATCAATGCATCCGTTAGGGCCCTGTCACACCTTGACGTTTTAACCAGCAATGGCAACGTATATAAATGTATTGGCGTACGCTGAAATTTTGATGTTTTTTTTAAAGTTTTGGGCGTATTCATAACGTGTTGGTCGTATGCATAACATATTAGTAACGGGCACAGAACGTTTCGTTGTGTTATTGATAACTTTTACCAACTTGCTTAGCCTGTTGTCGGTGTTCACAACCTATGCCCAACGATAGTTTAACTTACGCATAGCGTGCTAAAAGTATCGCCGGCGAACTCGTGGCGTAGCCTGTTAAGAGCCTGCCGGACGCCGATTTAAATCATAACCGCCTGAGAATTTGAAGTGTCAACATCGCAGTCACACCTTGACGATTTTGCCAGCATATGCCGGCCTATGAAAAATGTGTCTAAAACGCTAGGCGCACGTCAAATACGGTATAGGTAAGTTGTGTAACGTTAAGAGTAGGCTGGAAAACAATGAAGTATGCTGTCATATTACGTGGTACGTGTAATACGTCGTGAAATTTCAAGCATGCTGAAAATTTTACGACGTACTCGGCGTATGGCTAACACGTTCCGCATGCGTTGTCATATGTTCCTGGCACGCTCCGCGATCGTTTACACACGACACTTGTAGGTTACTCATAAGTCGAAACACGTCAAGGTAATATTTAACATACCCGCAACCTAATTTTCAACCAATGGGTAACGTCCTTTTAACCCTATGAGTAGCGTGCTCTGAACCTATGTTTAACGTGCTTGAAACCTATGAGTAACGTGCATTGAACCTATTTGTAACTTGCCTTGAACCTATGAGTAACGTGTGTTTAACCTATGTGTAGCATGCTTTGAACCTAAGTTATAACGTGCTTCTAACCTTTGAGTAACATGCTATGAACCTATGTGTAACGTATCTCAAACGCACATTGTCGTATGTAGATGAATTAGATCGACGTCTTCCGGACGACCACAGCACTTACTGAACGTGTTTCTAACTTACATCTACCGTGTAATGGCGTATTGGCAGCGTTAAGGGGAATTGGTATATACAAATGGGCTTCAAAGAGGAACCCATCATTGTTCCAGACTCCATGTTGAGTAGATGTCAATGCCAGTAGTATCAGTAGTAGTAATACTATTAGCAGTAGTTGGTGTGCGTGACAGTAGTAATAGTAGTAGTAGTTGTAGTAGTAGCATTGGTAGTAGTAGTATGTCTATGTCAGTAGTAGTAGTAGTAGTATGTCTATGTCAGTAGTATTATTATTAGTAGTAGTAGTATGTCTATGTTAGTAGTAGTAGTAGTATGTCTATGTCAGTAGTAGTAGTAGTAGTTGTAGTAGTAGTATTGGTAGTAGTGTAGTAGGTCCATGTCAGTAGTAGTAGGTGAGCGTGATGGGGGGGTTGTGGGTGATGATGGATCCTCTTATCGTCCACGATAGGAACTACTTTGCACCATTGTTCGATGTTCTTTTCGGCTAATTTTTTTTCCTCATTCCCACGATGAAATATTTCTTGTTTTACTTTTTAAAGTATTAAAAACGACTTTGACAAATGCATAATGTACTAGTAATGAACAAAGAACGCTTCGATAACTTATACATAAGTTATACCAACGATTGTTTATCGTGTTTTAGGCGTCCACAACCTATGCCCAACGATAGTCTAGCGTATGCATAGCGTAATATTCCAAGCACGTTATTCATAGGTTATAAATAAGTCACGGGTACCCTAAACATTACTTTGATGTGTTTCGACGTATGAGGAACTTTCAAGTGCGTGTTGCGAAGTGTGAACAACGTTCGTGTAGCGTGCTTACAAAAGTTACTCATAGGTTAGAAATAAGTTTCGGGTACGCGAATGTTACCTCTACGTGTTTCGACTTATGAGTAACATACAATTAACGTGTGTCAACGATCGCATAACGTGCCTACAACTTATGGCCAGCGTAGCGGAACGTGTGAGCCAAACGCCGAGTACGTCGTAAAATTTCAAGCATGCAAATTTTTTGGACAACCAAAAAGTACAACGTTTTAAACCAGCGTAATACGACCTATGGTGTGTTTTTCAGTGTGCACCTAACGTACACAAAACGTACCATAACGTATTCGACGTGTGCCAGCGTTTAGACAAATTTTTCATAAATCGGCATACGCTGGCTAAATCGTCAAGGTGTGACAGCCCCTTTACAATGAATGTTTTCAGATTATATGGGAAGTTCTCCCATAAGTCACTGTAAAGATGTATTAATTTGCATGTTAGTACATCCATTATTTGCCATTCATTCTAATACTATCATCTTAAAGCTTAGTGCACGTTTTATATCAAACTATCTATCTATCTATCTATCAAGTCCAAATCACAAGATTAGATATTGTTCAGCCAGAGCTGAACATATTTTTCGGCATCTTCATTGTCGGCAGCGAGATCGGCAGCTGTGCATTGGTTTTCCAGTTGAAGGCATTTCAGCAGGTGTTCCATTGGTTGTGGTTCAGTACCACATTTGCAGGAGTTATATCCACACTTGTTTATCAAAGTTAAAATTGTGAAAGTTTGTCTTCATTGTAAATTCAGTCATTGTTGCAACTCCATGAAATAACTAACGCACTGATTATATATACATACATACATATATACATACATACATATATATATATATATATATATATATATATATATATTTCCACTGTACTGTGTACTGTATATGTATTTTGGGAGGGGTTTCCATGTTTGTCATGGCGATTAAAAAGAAAACCCATCAAACTGTCAAATAGGGCGGTGGTAGTGACGATTAAAAAGAATAAGTTCCGATTGTTAAAAGTTTTTTTTAAACACCATTCAAGTTTTTAAAAATAATTTTTCCTTTATAACGTTTGATGCAGTAATGGAAATGGTAAACATTTCCTGGTGAGGGAAAACGATGGATGCTTTTATTGAAAATGTAATCAATAACTTATTTTGCGAATCAAGAGAGTGGGACAGTATTAGTGGAATATTGTTTAAAGAGATTAATTATTTGCTTTTACAATTGTGAAGTCTCTGCCTCCCTCCCTACTTGAGTTCGAAAATAATTTGGCAGCTTAAAAAGTGTCCATTTAGACTTCACTTGCTTCAAGTGAGACCAGAATAAATTTAGCTCATTTTACCATCAATCAAACAGCACAATATAAGAGACTATATGTGGCTACGTTCAATGTGGCTTTACAAGGCTGCTTCGAAACACTACATGCTACACACTTTTTGCTTGATCGATAGACACAAAGTTTCAGGTTAGAAACACGAAGGGCCGACTTTTCCCGATACGCTTTTTAAGGACTTTGCATTAACATTTCATTGCACTGTTAAAGCATTAATATCATGACTTTTTGTGCCAAATGTAAAGGCGTTTTGCAGTACAAAGAACCTACTGAATTACAATTACATTATTTTTGTATTTCATATGATGTAAATAAAAGACGAAAAGCAGTTTTGAAATAATTTTATGTGCAAGTCATATAAAGGGAAACTTCTTCTTTCATATGCAGCACAAGGCTGTGGGGTGGCATCATTGGCTGAGGATGCAGTTGTGCTGCTGATACAGTGCCCTCTGTTGGTCAGGGCAGGAATTTTGAATTTGTTCATAGTGCCAGTGACGGCTCACCTACTCTTAGCGAAGGATGCCGTGGGATCTTTAAAGTCCACCAACTAATGTTGGCAGACAGGACACCCAGTTTAATTTCCATCTGAGGGACAGCACACACATTTTTGAAACACCGGGATAACAGTTTATAGATGCGTCAGGATTTAAATCCAGGCTAGACAGCTTAGAGGTGAGTGTGCGTACCTCTAGGCCATCCTGTCAGCCCAAAGGGAAACTAAACTCGTATCTTGTAATTTGAGAATGGCTTAATCTGGTTATTATTCAATTTTTTTCCACTTCACAGTTTTATATGAAAAAATAAAAATAAAGTGGTCAACGAAACTTGTGAATCACAGTAAAGGTGTGGCAGCCATTATATAAATTACTGGGAAACCCACAATTGAATCTTAAATTTTGTGCCAATTAAAATGTGTCCAAAATTCGACTCTGTTGATGCATGTGTGTGCAAAAATTCAGCTTTTATTTCGAGAGGTAGTCACCAACTTACTCAGCATATTCAATATGTCGATTGTGGCTCATACTTTAGTCACCACTGTGGAATATTGATTGGCTTTACCAAGCTGAAACAGATAAACACATCAGCTGTAGCACTGTATGCTTATAATTTTACTTGGAAACAGAAATTACAAGTTGCAACAAGGTAAGTTTTTACATTTATGTAAATGTGAAATAGATTCGTGTGTTTTGAAATATGGGGATATGTTAACACCTCATTGAGCAAATAATCAAAGTCAAAGAACATTAAGTGCCACGAGCACCTACCTGACTGTTTAGACTTGAGCACCTACATGTTTAAAATTGCACAATCCAAACCAGAACCAAAACCACCATGGCGAGTATCTTTGAGGATATATAAACCACCATGGTGAAAAGGGGTTCGAGCACCAAACTATTCAATTTGATTTGTTCTGAGAGTTCCAAAAGCAACCTGTATGCATATGCGATGGTTTGGGATACATTTGCTGCAATTTATATTTATAAATAACAAAAACTCATTTTGTCAACATGTATTGCATATCGGAGACAAGCTAAGAAAAGCATCCTCACTGTTATGATGAACGCATCCCCCAAAACCTTTCCAGAGAACGACTGTTCGGCTTTTGTGATTCGAGACATTTTCTATCAAGGAAAAGCGGTTATTTTGTGGTTACACAAGTGGCTGCAGAAACCTTTCTACTTTGGGGAAAACAAAGAAAGCACGATTTGACAAATCTAAAAAAAATACTGTAATCTTCTGGGTTTTTTTCATCTCTGTCAATCAAAAGGAATGAGCAGATAGATGCAAACAGCTTACACACCATACTCCTCAACATGCAATGTCCCTCGCTCGTACAATTCGGAACAAGCATGGACAGCCAGCATCGGGTACGATATACTTGATTTTTTTTTTGTCCAAAAACCAA
>CM068959.1:53398862-53417655 GCA_035128595.1 Eptatretus atami | reverse complement strand
TGGTGCTTACATACAATCGGATCGGCATTTTGCATTGTGCACCAATTGGCAAAAACATAATGAATGAAGAACGTTCAATCACAAAGTCAAAGCTGTACAACACAATCAGACACTGCATGAACTAAAAGTTATTTTCCCATTGATTGTAGAAACAGGTCTCTGTCACTCAGTAGATACTGATGAAACTGTAGAACTACCTGCACCCATGTAATGTTAGCGGTATGACCCAGTACGACCACAGCATTTCACCGGTCTGACCACAGCATCAATGTACAATAATGACCAAAGGGAACAAGTATTTAATGCCCAACAGGCAAAATATTAGTACCTCGGAGTTTGAGAAGATGTAGGACTCAGAAAAAGAATTGTGACCATTTTTTTTTTGAGATCTATCTCTCTGCAAAGGAAATGATAAATATTTTCCAAATATGCAATGAAAACTACGATGTGCGGATGAGGTTAAAACCTGCAACCATCTTTTATGCGAAGGGCAGGCCAATTATCCCAACAACATTGACAAACAATGCCAGCAGGGAAACAGCAACTGTGGCAGCAGCTGCAGAAATATGGAATGGTGGACGATGTTCTGTACAGTTCATGATTCAGGTCATCAAATGATGATTTCCATATGCAGGGTACACACTCATCAGTTCAGGGACCTATCTGTGCAGATTGACAAGTAAGCCAAGACGAGGAGGCCATGGAGCAGCGTTACCGGCGCTGTTTTTCATTTTCCTCAATGGCAGAGAGAAGCCGCTGCTTCGCACGTTTGTTGATGTGTGTGCCAATGCAGACATTCACAAGGCCGTTCAGCTGTCTCGATGAGTACTCCTAAAAAACAGAACAGTTTCAAATGAACAACTCGTTGTAAAATTACTATAAAGATTATTGTACAATTATATTCTTTGATTATGAGGTGGAACATCCCAAGAAACAAACGATATTCCTCATTCTGCATTTCATTTCTGTTCATCTCCTTATGCAACTTCCTTAAGAAATTTCCAGAGAAAGCACAACTGTCACACAAATAAAATTTAATCGACATAGAGCTGTCATTCAACAAATATATATTTTAACCAATTTATTGTTGCAAGATAATCTAGGCCATGAGAATTAGAACCTAAAATCAGAGAAGCAACAAGAAAAAGAGCAATCGGAGATTGCAGACCCTCACCAGCACTTGTTTTGTGTGGTGTTTGTGTCCTGGTGTGTTATGTAATTAATGAGACAATTAGAACTGTCACTTTATACCTGCTGGCAGTGCTAACCGGGTACCAAGATGTTCCGCTTTGATCGGACACCTGACCCTGACCCATGACGTTATTTATTATTATTTAATTTAATTTAGAATGGGTTTAAAATAAAAAAAATTCAAATGAAATCAAATGGTAGACCAAGTAGGTACAGTCCTGCATGGGACTAATCAGAAGGAACCCAAACAAACAAAAAGCAAAGATGAAGTCATCAGGAGGAACCTGGATAGGATTCACATTTCAGCTGCTCCTACTCTACCCTCAAACTCATCCAAGCACAGCCAAGTGAACCTGATTCAAAAAAAGAAAGAAAAAGAGAACCCAGATTCAAAATATTAAATAATTATGGCTGCCAAACCATGTGTCTGATCAGGTTGAACTTTAAAACATATCTTCCCCATCATTACTAGATCATAATTGAGAAGTTTCACGTCGATTGATAAAGCGGTTCAAGAGAAAGAATTTTTAAAAAATTTTTCCGCTCAATTCAATATGGCTGCCAGACCATGTGACATCAATTATTCGTGAATACCATGGTATCCCCAAGGCTTGGGGGAACATTTGTGTAAAGTTTCCCCTCGATCTGTCCAGCCGTTCTGGAGAAGAAGATTTTTTTATATGTTTTTGGGTAAATCCAATATGGCTGCCAAGGCATGTGACTTACGACATCATATTATGAACCTTTTGCTCCTCGTGGACAGGTTGTCATATGTGTAAGTTTCGCCTCGATCTGTTCAGCCATTCCAGAGATTTTTGAAGGTTAAAAAAAAAAAAAAACAATATGGCTGCCGAATCACGTGACCAATGACGTCATCAAATTTTTTTTTTCTGTGGACTATTTTATCCCGAGATTACACTCAAAAAATTTCATACTGATCAAATACAGCATTCTACATATGCAATGATGACGTCATAACGAAGGCACCTATGATGTCATTTTTTAAAAATCACATTTATTCCCTATGAGGAGTACTTGCCGTGTGCCAAGTTTCAATTTTTTCCTTGGTGTGGTTTCAGAGATACAGAAGTCCAAAGTTTTTCCAACATGGCTGCCACAACACGCAACCTATGACGTCATAATTATTTTCAAAAAAACATTCGACATGAGTCGTCGCTCCTATAGTGAAAATTTCGTCTAAATCGGACAAGCAGTTGCAAACAAAAACACTTTAGTTCTGTGCGGACAAACGAACAAACAAATGAAAAATAACTCAGAGCGACAAGTTGCCAAAACGGAACTGCACTCGGTAGAGCACATACCTCCGCCAGGATGAACGGTTTACATTTTGTATGTCACCGATAGGTCGGATCTAAATCCGGACCTTAACCAAAATCGAATCGGCTTGTTCTTGTGACCAAACCAACTCATCCACCTAGTTTTGTCACAAGTCGTCCACGTTTAGAGATAACATGCTATACATCGTTTTTGGCCCATCTCTCAATGGTGAAGAATCACTTGAAAAATTCTCGAACCCGGATCCATATTTTCATCAAAATTGAATCGATTCGTCCTCGTCACACACCCAACCTGTCCACCAAGTTTCATGTGAATCCATCCATAACCTTTTGAGGTATTGTGCTATATGTCGTTTTTGGCCCCGTTTCTCAATGATGAGGAAATACACAAAAAAAATTCAGAATTGCTTGAAAATTATGGTAAAAAATAGTGTGACTGACAAACACAGACAAACGCTACAGACCTACTGGGCGAAAAAAAAAATTTCGCCAAGTAACAAATGAACCAAAATGCAATACCCTTTCCTCCGGAGAGGGTAACGAGTGGTTGGGATGCATTACATTTGAGATGTGTGTACATGGCAAAATGAACTGAGCCTTCAGTCTCAGAAACAATACATCCGATGGGTCATTTTTCAACCTCCAGTCCATACATTTTAGATGAAAATGGAGTCACATATTTTGCGATTTGCAAAATGATCGGTTAAAACTTTACCAAAGACGGTTATTGAGTCTGTCTCAAAAACCAATACTTCTGGAAACTTAAATTTGATGGCATGAAAACACAGCATATTAGAGGTGAGAAAATGTATACAAAAGCACATTGCAAGTTACGAGCAGGACAATTCAACATGACCATGATCACAACAGCACGCCATGATCACTGCACACTTTGAAAATGTGTTTGGTAGAGGAAGACTAAGGTGCAATGATATGAGCAGATCAGGTACGCCATACACGGTGCTCCTTTATCCATCGCTCCATGTCGTTCTCAGTCAGGTAGTAAGCCTTGATGTAAATCTCCACGAAGTCACGATCAGGGATGGGCCGCAGGTTTGTAAGCCTCTCGAGCTGAATCAGGAACTGCTGGAAATCCAGCTGCATAAGTGCACGACCTTCCGTGCTACATTTACGTGCACTTGCAAATCTGCACGACAGAAGCGTTTATAAAATAAATCATCATTAAAATAAAAATTATCAAAATTATCACATTGTAACAGGTACATGGTATCTTTTAGGACAATATGCTAGATATTGTAACGACATTGTTAATATACATTTGACATGTTACCTACTGTAGATGAGTTTTGCTACTCTCACTAACCATACCTCCACCCGAACAAGCCACCCCAACATTTGTTTGTACGTTCCTTATCTGCCTGTTCCTTTTGCACACCACTGTTGGTTTGTAAACCATCCACAATCTGTCGTGCAGCTCTTCCATGAGCCTAAACCTCTACTTGTTGTGATAAAATTTAATGAAGCCGAACAACTTTTTCCAACACAACTGGAAAGGTTGCGCCAATTCAAAAAAGGGCAAAAATAAGTTATTTCTCACTTCACAAATAAACAGCATATCGGTTACATTTGACTGCAAGGGGGGGGGGGGGGGGGTGATCAAATTTTCAAAAAATTATTCACTCAATTCAAGTAATACCTGGGATTATGTTGGCATTTCTCGACGTAGATAGCTGCTAACTCTCCTTCAAACACTTTGTTAAGGTTTTAACTATTGTCACAGATTTTTGTTTGTTGCATGTGCTTGACATGCTGATGTTGGTGCAACCCAGGTCAACAATTGTTCAACTAGAGATTTTAATAATATATTTAAATGTTATTGAACTCAAAAAAAAATAAAAATGTAACACTCGTTGAATGGTTGGAGTGAATCCCATTTCAGAGGCCACTGAGGAGTTTCCCCATTTGGTCGTGAGAGTGGTGGTGGCAGCAGTGACTCGACAACACCAAGAACTGACTGGTCCAAATTATGTGCATGAGAAGGATTGTCAACTATGACATCCTTGTCATCAAGCAATGGTGCATCCATTTATCCTTACAATCTTGCTCCTAAATAGTCGTGTAGTGCAGGACATAGTGCACTCACCCCTCGACAAGTGTACGATTTGCAAGACGGATGCAGTGTTCCCAAAGCACGGCGGAGACAGCAGGCGGCACGCGGATCCGCTTGCCAACCTCAACAAGGCGTTCACTGAACCGCTCAAATTCCTGGTATCAACACATGTTGTCAATGAGATTTGTGTGAACTAATATATCAATTTCAGTTTTCCAATTTAAGGGGTGGCCTTAAAGTGTTCCCACCTGAATCCCCAAGCTCATGATGCAGGGAGCCCCAGTTCAAATCCCACATATCATATGTGTTTGCTAATTGTCTACCAAGATCCGAATTGGTGTGTAAAAGTACAATGATGCCTACTAATGCCCTTGTCCTAAAAATTTGTTTACTCTTTAAAAAAAAAAATATATATATACAATCATTTTGGAGGCATGGTACTCCAAGGAAACTAGTACAGCACATCTCTCATAGAGGAGAATATGGTCTTGCTGCAGGCTTGTGACCCACTCCTGCGTAAACACATCAGGAATGCATGATTGGAGAACGGGCATCAGAAGATACATGATTATCCCTCCCCCCTCTCCCCCACAGCCCTTACTTTCACACACTATCACACCCTTGTCACTTCTCTGCTCCCATAGTCACGCTTCGATGCATTACATTTTTCATGAGACTGCAAGACATTACAAGTCTGGAGACGGCGATTGTTCACGAGCAATGTACACGGTTCGCCTTTTTTATTTTTTGACCATCGAGGGGACGCCACGGGCAAACTGGCGGGAATCGGGAAAAACGTAAATGATGAAAGTTGTAGTACTTGTTCGAAGAGCACTACTTGCATACCAACTTTCATTCGAAACAGTTGAAAACCCTAGGAGCTCGATGCCCAATTTATTGATTTTTTTGACATTTTCTGAGTTCGTGACCTTGTGACCTTGACCTTGGGACGAAAATGAAAAATCGAGCTCCGTGGGGCTATGCAGGTGCCATTGGGCTAACCAAATACCGAAACCCCTGCCAAATTCGACAAACCCCCTCGGAGAAGATGTAACTTGAAATCTCTTGGTTTTACTCGTAGGATACGAGGATAATTTTTCACTCTTGAGAAAGGTTATGGGACGCACATTTGTTTTATGTTGCTAACCAAAACGTTGTCTTTTATGAAATGAAAGGTTGCAGCATTCAAAATGGTTTAATCATTGCTAATAATTAATAGTATAAATATATATATATATACACTAATAAAAGTGTGTGTGCGTGTGTGTGCGTGTGCGTGTCCTCCATAACTCAAACCATGAAACCTACCAGCCTGAAACTTTGCATGCATACTAAGAAAACTCCAAGGAAATGCACGATTGAAAATTTGGTGTTTGGGTTAATTAAAACACCCCCTTTTGAAGATAATAATGGCCTTATTCAATTATATCCTTTATTAGGCACACCCCCTGCCAGCTCACTCTAAATGGGGCCTTAAGGCATTTCCTGGGTAACCCCACTGGGGTCTGAAACCGCCATGTTTTTTGGCCTGCTCAACCATACCTTGACTTGGAACAGGCTGCAACGATTTTTAACGATAAAGTTTTTTTTTTTCACTTTCCTCACTCGCATTATCGAATGCCTGTTCATCGTAACTACGAATCGCTGGGTACATTGGGTAAGTGCTATAGTTTTCAAATTAAGAGCTTGGAGCGATTTCATGCATTATAAGAGTATGATGGAATTTTCCACGATCTACTCTCACGGACCAATTAAAGTATATCATGGAAATATTATTTCGCCCTTGAGGATTGGATATCGTCCGGACTGAATGAGTGTCGAAATCTGGAGTGAAATCTGATAATTTAAAGAAATATCGAGTCTTATTACTAAGCCAATTACCTATTTACTCTAAGCAAGCAAGGCGATGTTACCTCCTTCTCCATAGATACACAAGAAAACGTGAAATTTTCAAAGCATTAAATTGATCTTTTTATACAATTTGGAGAAGTATATTGAGTGAATAAAAGACTGAGGAACATGCCAAAATTAACCAGCTTTATTGAGCTCTATGATTTAATGCATTCCTTGCTAGACCTCACACCCTGTCCCGCAGAAGGACGGCCTGCCTATCCACCGCGTCTGCCAGATCTGTATCTATTTTCGGAGTTTTCGCGAGGTGCTCTTCAGGGAATCAAAGCGAATTTGGTGAAAAATGGACGTTTTAAAATAAAGTTATAACGTTTGTGCAGACCGCAAACCGAAGTACCACGTGATTAGTGCACAGGCGAGCAGGCAACGTGGCGGATTATCTGCAATATTTATTTCACGGGCGATTAAACTTTGTGATGTCTCCAGGGTTGTTTTACGTTAAACAGCAACTTGTTTGTGGATAAAATCATTATTTGAACGAATTCATTTAATTTATTTAACTGCTACGGGTGCGGTGAAGACCGGCTTTAAAGTTAGGGGGATCCTATATGGTATGCAGCCACAGCCTGGCCAGCCGTTCCTGATCAACCATTTAATTGGAGTGCTTGCTTGAGGGCTCAAGTCACTTGCCCGAGCACCCTAGTTGATAGCGGTACCGCGCTACGTCATTTTGAGTGAATCGTTCACTCACTGCAGATGTTTTTTCTGCGCTACGTCATTCAGAGAGAGTGATTTGTAACCCGTCATCCTGAGCAAGTTGTTGTGAAATAACACCCAATTTTCAAGCCGTTTGCCGTATTAACATGTTTTATAAATCACCAAGCCAATGTTTTTTTTCCACCCGTCACACACAGCCATTTAAAAAGATGAACGTTTGTGAAAATATCGCTGAAATGTCTATAAATATGCCACATTGTTTTTCGGTGAAAGCTACTGAAGGTTTTTGGGTTGTATACAGTACATACTGTAGTTGGTAATCACACCCACTCCAACTTGCCGATTCCCAAAACATTGCCGATATTGGCCAAGCACTAATGTGTTGATCAGTGCCCCAGACGAGATACACTTCTAGTCTTGGGGGATTTCAATGCATCGACTGGAACTGATAGGGATGGTTATGAGACATGTGTTGGTCCCCATGGGTCAGGAACTATGAACCAGAATAGCACTAAGTTCCTTGACTTTGCAAGAAGTCATGGACTTAGGGTGGCTGGTTATGGTTCAGCGCCCACAAGCTCATCGCTGGACTTGGTATTCCAACGCTGGCGGTGTGGCAAAGGAGATTGACCATGTCCTCGTTGACGGTCGCTGAGGATGATCCAGAACTGCAGGGTCTACCGGAGTGCTCAGTTCCTCAATACTGACCACCGGCTTGTGTAGCAACTCTAAAGCTGCACCTTAAATCCTGGAGATGGTACCATCCCAGCCTAGGCTGGATGTTGGCAAGCTCAGGATGAGAGAGTAGCTGAGGAGTTTGCAAACAGGCTGAGTGGACATTTGGAGTGTCTGGGTGCTTTGGGGGTCCTGAGAGTTGTGGAGTGCCTTCAAGACCACCGTCCTTGATGTGCCGGTGGATGTCTTGGAACTCAGTGCAGGGCAAATAGAATTTTGTCTCTCAAGGGAAACTGGATACCATTGACCAGAGTCGCAGGCCAGGCTGAATGGCAGAGCTGAGCTGTTCAGGGAGCGAGGCGTAAAACTGTACGTGCACTAAGGGTGGACAAGGAGGCCTATGTGCGAGGAATCTGTGAGGGGTAGAGCATCACCTGTGGACAGGTTATTCTCGTCCCGCTTACAGGGAATTCGCGCATTGCGTTCATCCAAGCCCATCCCTCGGAGCACTGCAGTTAGAGCAGAGAGTGGTAGGCTCTTGACAGAGGAGTCTGAAGTGAAGGCCCGCTGGGCCGGTTACTTTGAGCGGTTGTACCAGCTGATCCCCCGCTGTCGAGTTGGACGTTAAGGATTGTTACAATCCCTGTTGCTGACCCTCCAATCAACTGTGTGCACCTTCGCTTGTGGAAACAGGGCTGCGGTGAACGGTTGAAACGGGGTAAAGCTCCAGGGATTTGTGGCATCCATGCTGAACTTCTCAAGGCTGGTGGAAATGCTGCACTCGTGTCGTTGCATGCAGTTTTGTGCTCTGCCTGGAACACAGGCATCATCCCAACTGATTGGAAGAGGGCCTTGTTGTCCCTCTCTGGAAAGGAAAGTGATCGCCAAGACTGCAACTACCGAGGGTGACGCTGCTCTCCAGTGCCGGGCAAGGTCTTTGCTCGGATAATTCTTGATAGGTTCGCCACCATCTGCTTGAGCAGTCAGGCTTACACCAAAGAGGTCAACGATTGACCGTATCCTTGCTCTTCGTGTCCTCACCGAACGCAGACGAGAGTTTCGGCAGGGGCTGCTTGCAGCCTATGTTGATCTCTGTAAAGCGTTCGATTCAGTGAATCGGATGCCCTCTGGAGGATTCTTGGTCTTCGTGGGTGCCACCAAAACTGATCATCTGATGTCTGAACTCTAATCTGGTACTGAGAGTGCTGTGAAGTGTGGTGGTACCATCTCTACTTATTTCCAGTTGTTACTGGAGTCCGTCAGGGTGTGTACTGGCCCCACACTTTTCAACACTTGTATGGACTGGATTTTAGGGAGGATGTCGGAAAGATCAAGCTGCGGTGCATCGTTTGGGAATGTCAAGATCTCGACTTGATTTCGCAGAATGATGCAGTCATCTTTGCGGAGAGTTTAGATATCCTTTTGGGGGCCTCGAGGTGCTGAATGAGGAGTCGGAGCTGCTGGGATTACGGGTTTCTTGGGTCAAAACTAAGATCCAGGCTTTCAATGACATCTTGGATGCTGCTGTCCTGTCTGTGTCTGTTGTGGTGAGGATGTTGAGGTCGTGGAGAGATTCACTTACCTTGGCAGTGATATTCATGTCTCTGCTGGCTGTGAGTCAGAGGTCATAGACGTCTGGGTCGGGCCTGGGAAGTCATGGATTCACTGGATCATGGGTGTGCGCTGCCGGTACCTGTGCGGTAGGACGAAAGTCCGAGTCTTCAGGTCCTTGGTGCTTCCAGTCTTGCTCTATGGATGCGATACCTGGACTCTGACCAAGGATCTGAGACGGAGACTTAATTCCTTTGGTACCAGGTCTCTTCGGAGAATCCTTGGCTATGGCTGGTCAGATTTTTTGTCCAACGTGCGGTTCCTGAGAGAGACTCGGATGAGATTGTTACCTGCATGGTCCGTGAGCGTCAGTTGCGGCTGTATGGACATGTGGCTCGTTTTCCTGACGCTGACCCTGCTCACCGGATTCTCTCAGCGAGGGAGTCTCGTGAGTGGAGGAGGCCAACGGCCGACCACGTGCCTCGTGGTTGCAGCAGTTGACCAACATCTCAAGGAGATGGGGATGGCCTGGCATTTGCCTGGGGGAAGGCCAGACGAAGGCCCCTGGAGTACCGGCGGAAAGTGGACGCAGCGACGCGCTGTTCTGGCACATGCTCCCATACCTGACCTGACGTGTGTGTGTGTGTGTGTGTGTGTGTGTGTGTGTGTGTGTGCGTGGTTGTGCGCCGCGCGCATGCATATGTGTTGTTCATAAAGCACATATTCTCTCTGCATACTCCCCTACCCCACCCCTCTCTGTTTGTCCCATCGTTGCTTTACCCCCCCCCACCAATGCAATACAGCACCCTCCTCCACCCCTCTCTCTCTCTCTTCTCTCTCTCTCTCTCTCTCTCTCTCTCTCTCTCTCTCTCTTTTTTTTTTATTATATCCAGATGGTGTTTATGTCTAAATGGGGTTTGTCTCCGGACGGCTTGGCTCCGAACGTGCCTGGGCGGTGTTTGTCTCTGGGCGGGTGTTTGTATGTTTATATATATATATATATATATATATACAAAATATATAGCGCACACAACACACACACACACACACCACGAACACACACACACACACACGGTTGCATTGTAATTATTAACACCAAAGACCTCAGGTTTAATTTGGACTTGTTTGTGCACATTGTTTATCAAGTCTTTAAAATGGTTCTGCACAGAAATGAAGTTGAAAACAAGAGGTGAGGAGGAAATAAGGTGAAATGTCGAGAGAAATTTGATTTTAGGTTCTTACTTTGATAAGCACGTCCACATAGGAGCTGTGCTGGGACATGATTTCACGAACATCCCATTTCACAGTGATCATCAGCTGTAAGGCCTGTTCGTAATCTAGCGCCCGTGCCGCCACCATCCAATAAACCGGCTTGCGCACCTCTGCCGCTATGCTCACCGTCTGTGGAAAGAGGTGCAGCGAAAGGTCAGTTGGGGCGGGAAAAAAAAAGGAACAACAATTTCAAACGCAAAGGGCATCAAAAATCGGTAAATTAAAGTACATTTAAAGTAACACCATCGCTCTCAATATGTGAATGCATCAAGGTAATTAGACATGTTTTGTATTTACAATACAAGTCCAGTTGGCCACAATACTCGTTGCAGTGCAATTATGGATGTACTGCGTGCCAAAGACGCCACATATCAATGGCTTCCATTCCAAAGCTCAAGATGTTATAGTTATATACTCCAGGCAAACATATCCATGAACCCATCTCCCATGACATTCAGTGCAAATTCCGTGAACGTAGAAGAAAGGCACAAAATATATTGGCTGCAAGAGAGAGCAAGATGGGTGTGACAGTCTGGGAAACACCAAGTCAGCAACTCGGGTCAAGCATCCTTCTCCTTATGGGAGAAGGATGCTTACATGACTGCAAAGCAAACCCGAGTATCAATATTTTACACTGCTCCGCGGGAGCCATTTCACTGGCTGGTATTGCGAACCTTAACGACATATTAAAATGCAAAAGATGAAATTATTTTGATGAGCATGTCGATTTAAGAAAAGACACAGCTCTCCCTTTTTTCTTTTTTTTTCAACCCATTCATCCTCTCGAGTCCATTTATGGATCTAGACGAGAAAATCAAGATTTCCCTCCAAACATGACGAATGTTCCTTCACCATCAAATATCAGCATAGATGTTAGTCCTTTTCTACATACCTGCCTGTTTGGCCAAGCTAGTTGTGAGTTTCATGATGGCGTTGGAATGTCTGTTTTTGGCTACAAAACTTTATCAAAAGGAAAAAAAACCCCAAAAACCATCGATTCTTCCTCGTACATGAGTTTACATTTTGGTGAAGTTAAACATAAAATGTTTCACAACTTTGGTTTCAGTAAGCCCTTTCTTCCCTCCCCACGCCCTCCTTTTTATTTAATCACGACATTACATTTTGCAAGAGTATAGTCGAAGAGTGTTAAGAGGAGCCGCATCCCCTTGTGGCCAATTTCGGTTGTCTAACCAGGACATTTCAGAGGCAGCATACTCAGATTTGAGCAGTCGGGTTTGGGTCGATTCCTGACTCAAATAAAATGATTAGAAACCCACCTTAATGGTTCTTTGTAGGAAGTGTGTTGCATCAATGCACTATTCTAAAGAGAGACGTTATAAGCCAGATGTTTGACCAACTAGCATTTTGTGGTGTATGTTAAAGACCCCGCAGTTCTCTTGAAAAGTGTTGGCTATTTTCTACCAGTATCCTGACCAAACTCCTTCTGGAAAGAGCAATGGAAAAACCACCCAGTGTATTATTTTCGTAATGACTGCTTTGGCAGCAACAACGTGATGGGTAGAGCATAGCAATGAATGGAACTTGGATAAAATATGCTAATAAAAGTACAGGAAGAGCAGGAACAATGCCAGCCTGATTGACTCATTTTCAAACAACATCAATGGAACCCTCTCCTCTCCCAGTGGAGGCTAGACAATCCCCGGCGGAGTGTATTGGGCCCAGTTTTGTTCTTTATTTGCATAGACGACTTCTCCGATACTCTGGAAAACCCTTTCTCTTTTTTGCAGATGACTCCCCATTGTGTCGTATGGTGCCCCAACCCAATGAAAGGCAGAGAGCAGCTGCCTCACTCTCTGCTGTTGTAGAATTAATTATCTGCTTGTCTGACAAATGGAATATGTCTTCAATCGTTGCACATCATGGTCTCACCCCATCGCAATGGGAAGGATCGTCACACGCCTATTTCCATGGTCAGCCACTGGAAGCGGTTTGGTCTCATGAACTTCTAGGCTTCACCATCATCCTGACCTCTCCTGAACCACCACTTGTTTTCTTTTCCTGTTCATTCATTGCAATCCTTGTGTCAAACTGTGGACCCGCTGCCAGTACCATGCTTCTCGCTCTTCCATGAGCCTCGATTTTGTATACAATAAAATATAAATAAATACAGAGGTTCAGTCTATTGAACTTCTGGCCACCACAATAAACCCTGACCTCTCCTTTGCCGACTTCAAAAGGTTGCCGCAGACTGCTCATCCTCCATTGTTCCTTGGCATTCCCTGAAAAAGCCGATCTACAAAGGCCTTTATTCATAGCTCAATGGAGGACTATATTCTCTCTTATGGACTAATGCCCCAGCATCACATCTGTTTATCCTGGATTCTGTGGAATCTAAAGCTCGGAACATTATTGGCATCTCCTGTACGAGGCCAGAAGAGCAAGGCCTGTTACTTACACATCACATTCGTCCAATAAAATTACTCTCCTGGTTAAACCTCAAAAGTCCAGGCTTACCATCAACTTCCACGCTTTTGTTCATCTTTTACTCCCGTTTTTGGAATTGCTTTGTAGAGACAGTTCACTTGCACGCTTCTCCAGGGAGCCACGCAGGTGGTGCACCATCATCTCATGTCATCACCCATTCCTTCCCCCGATCTTTTATACTCCCATTAACACTATGTAATGCAAACAGCTTACTTGCAGGTTACTGTGTTTCCTCCCCTCAGTCTCTCCTTTTTTCCTGTTTGTTCATTCCCTTGCTTGTGTACATCTAACTGTTGCTCAACCACTCAACTATCAGTGCCTTGCCTTTTTCAAACCATCACCTTACTCTTCCATTAGATGATCTTGTATATAAAAAAAACAAGTCAATAAAATGAAGCAAACTCATTCCACTCACCCATGGCATTGTATTCCGAAAAATAAGCGAACCATTGTCTCCTTCTGAAATTAATGTGGGAAACTCTGTTGAATAAATAATGTTTTTAATGCTTGCTTACGAGTAGTTTCCCAGGGTTTCTGCCATTAGCCGCATGTTCAAAGCCCTTTAAAAAATCAAAAAGCCATAGCATTATTTTTATGGACAAAATTATGAACTTTTACAGCCTACAGAGAGATCTGGCAAGTTGTATCTGTGAATTATAGATCATTATAACTTGTATGGCAAGTTGTATCATTATAACTTCTAATTATTTTGCAACTGTGCTTCAGGAAATGACAAGGCCAGCACCATGTGGTACTGTTTCATTCTTGGAGATAGGGTAAGCTCCCTTGAGAGTGCTTATAGCATCACTTTTCCAGAAACATTCAGACAGTGAGAAGCAGGTCAATGTTAACAATAAACAGAGCCAAGGAAGAACAGACCATGAGAATATTTTCATGGGGTCTTCTTCACTACACTGCGGAAGGACCTCAGGAAAAAGAAAGGTGACTGGTCCATCCCCGCATACTCAAGATAAATTTGGTGACCGTCTCCGCTCAATACCCTCGGGACTTTAAGCCTGGTAACTAAATGTATTGCCCTTTGCACTATGGGCACAATGGAGGAGGAGGCATGCCCAACCTGGGAGTAGAACTGCTGTAGGAAAGGCTTTTTGGTTGCAGGAATCATGGCCTCAAGCTGATTCTGTAACATCTCAAACAGTTCTGCCAGAAACACCCTGAAAGCAGCAAGGGCAGCACAACACATACATGATGAGTTTCATATGATGCTAAAAATAAGAAGTAAAAATAAAAGACATAAAATTTCATAGCCCCCGTTGTTTTAAGAATTTTGCTGTATGGAGATAAAGGGCAAGCCCATATTTATGTACAACTAAAATGGCCATCAGTCTACCAGTCGGCCATCTTTGATCAGATCACAAAATAAAGTGAGGGGCATGTGTATGCCACAACACATACTGTATACTTTTGCCAAGTTTGAACAAAATCGGACCATGCATGTCTGAGAAATTATTGGGGACACATTTAAGTAACAAAATGGCCACTAGTCGGCTATATTTGATCTAATGTTGAAAACAACATGATGTGCATATGTAAGGCATCATTCATTATCTGTGTGCCAAGTTTGAACAACATCGGTAAATGCATGTCCGAGAAATGGTTGAGGACGTGTTCGACACTGTTTATTTTACAATTAAAATGGCTGCCAGTCTAACAGTCAGCCATCTTTGATCAGATCACAAAATAAAGTTAGGTGCACGTGTATGCCATTGTGTGCTGTGCTTATGCCTAGTACCCTAGTTTGAACAAAATCAGACCATGCATGTCGGAGAGATGATCGGGGACACGTTTAAGTAACAAATTGGCCGCAAGTCAGCCATCTTGGATCTGATTTCGAAAAAAAAAAATGACAGGCATATGTAAGCCATCATTCATTATCTGTGTGCCAAGTTTGAACAACTGGTAAATGCAAGTCTGAGAAATTGTTGAGGACGTGTTCGACACCGGGTTTTTGTTTTTTTAAACAACTAAAATGGCCGCCAGTCGGCCATCTTGGATCTGATGTCGAAAACAAATGACGTGCATATGTATACCATCATGTGTTGTCTTTGTGCCAAATATGAATAAAATCAGTCTATACATGTCCAAGATATGGTTGCAGACGCACGCACACGAAAATCCAGAAGTCCCCACGAAAAAACGAAAACGCACACCAAAAGCCCCCTGTTTCGGACCAAGTCCAATGGGGGCAAATGATAATTTCCCATAAAGACATAAGTAGGTTTTCAAGACAGCTGTTCACCACCATCTCAGATTATCCCCAATCCAAAACCAAGATATTTTCGACCCTCGTTAACACCACCCAAATCCCTCCTAATGTTCCAGTTTTTCCTCCTTGGAGTTTCCTTCTCAAGGCATATGCGTATTTTGCGTCCAATTTTTGTCTTTTCTGTCCTGATCCGTTCAGTGTACCACTTGCTCTTCCACGAGCCTCAAATCTATGCACTGTATAAACAAACAAATAAAGAAATAAAGAAAAGTATGTGAAGGATGTTAAATATCAGGAGTAAAAGCTTTTGCTCTCCAAATGGGTCATTATACAAATATATTGTTGCGAATTCGCGCCCGCCGGCGTGCGAACGGCCACGTAACTCGAATCGCGGCACGTCGCCCACCGGAAGGACAATTCAGTCGTGACCCTCTCGGACCAACGCCGGGAGCTAGTCACGGGTGGGGGTTTAACCTCACCACGATCGTGCCAATTGCCCACCCGCACAGGATAGGGTTGCTCGCCAAATTCGATCTACCTAAGTACCTGCGCGAATGGTCGACCGGGCGATCGTACACGCCACAGGCCGACTCCGGACACGAACCGCTTAAGCGGTCCGTTCCGTGCTACAGTGATAACCGAGCGGTGTTATCGTCGGCCTCGACGGTTCCGATTACTTAACGGGCGTATTAAACCCACTACGAACCCCTTACGTGAAGCAGCATGGAGATTCAATTAGAGAAAAGACGAAGCGAAACGGGAAAACAGTTCACACAATGCACATTTATTTCCCGGCACACGGAAAGCACGTATATACAGCCATACAGTCAAAATGCACATAAGCAACCAAAACAATAAAAGCAACAACGAAGCAGAGTTAATACCGACTACGCGCACACACGGCAACACTTATACAGTTCTACTTCACAGACGGCGCCAACACACATTTACACAAAGCAAAGGAAAGAAGCCACCCTCACAGACAAGGAGGCAGACAGGCCCGTAGGCCAAATGTGCGCGGGACCTAGAGGAGCGGCCAGGTCCGCGAGACCGGGTGGGTCTTACCCGCGTCCTCGTGACACGTTGGCGGGCCAGCCGCAAATGTGGCCGCGCGCTGTGCCCCGACTCCGTGCTCCTTGGCGGGTTTCGTTGGCACCACGTGTGGGGTGGGGTGGGAACGGGGCCCCCTTTTGCACTATCTCAGCGCAGGGAAAGGGAGATTGTTGATGCCCTGGGGGAGGGGAGTGGCTGGCTGGCTTGGGTCCGCGACGAGATGAGCGATCCCACACCGCAACCTCGTCACGACCGCCTCGGACCGAGCTCCCTTGCCTGCAGTTCCACCCGTCTCACCGCCCGACTCTTCTGCAACTCTTCTCCGTTCCACACTCTCCTCACCCGACTCTTCTGGACCCGACTCTTCTCCGTTCCACACTCTCCTCACCCGACCCGCCCAGCAACCCGCCCAGCTTTTTATAGGCGGGCAGGAGCAGCCAATATGCAAATTTTAGGATCAGAACGCGATTGGAGGCGGGGCCACGCCGCCCCCCCCCCCGGTCAGCCATTGGTCGGGCAAAAATGGGCAGGAACCTCTCCTGATCCTAAAATTTGCTATACGGACTTCACATACACATGCTTGGAGGCGGGGCAAGCCGCCCCGCGCTCGCTAATTGGACGGAGGAGAAGTGGGCGTGAAGCGTTTCTGATCCGACTTTTCCCTCGGAAAGGCCGCCATTCACGCTCGCGGCTCGGTGCGTTCGGCACCAAACGCCGAACGGGCCCGAGACAGCCGACGTTCAGTGTTCACAGGTGGTGCGGGAATGGCCGTAGAAGGAGAGAGGTGAAGGTGTGGAGGGTTTTCGGTGGTGAGCGTTGATGGTTATGGTGCCGTTTGGGAATGGCGGTGATGCGATGTTTGCGGGATTGAGTTGTGAAGGTAAAGGTCGTAGCTGTTGGCGTTGTGTTTGTTGTGAGGTTGGAGCGTGGTTGGTTCAAAATAAAGATAGAACAGAAAAAATGGCTAACTCAAAGCGTCGCAGCCCGAATGAATCACATAAATTCCCTCTATACAACGGGCTTGGGCTAACTACACATGCACCTATCAAGATATCTCACCTCCGGGCCCTTTATGGTGTAATGCGAATTTCCACAGCCGTAACACTACCCACTCCCCTTTTTACAGACTCGTCCCGAGTCGTCAAATTCTCGTGTGCCATCATGTGTAGTTCTCCCGAGTACGTTTTACCTACGGATCCCTGAGTGCGACATTCATGGTATTGTGTCCCCAAAATAAATAACCTACGGGCTGAGTAACTAACGAAACAAACCCACTCATACAGATGACATAAATAAAATTGCCGGCGCTAGACAAACATGCCGGGGCGCACTCATGTACAATTACAACTTAACAACTTATAAATTTACACTAACCATGGCCCAGGATCATGGACTCTGCAGGAAGAAAAAAAAGTTAAAAGTCAACGGTGAACCGGCGCACGGGCCGCCACTGCAGGCCCGTGTTGTAGCTGCCAACAGGACAGTCCTTGCAACTTCCCGACGATCCTGGCGCACATGGTAATGAACAAGGGGTGGGGAAATCAAACAGAACGGGGCAACATGAATGTGGGCAGTAGGCATGGCATGGCAAAGGCAGGCAGGCAAGGCATGGCAAAACAAGGCCGCTGTAGCAAACAGCCGGCAGATGATCGACGGCACAGGCCTTGAAGCAAAACACCAGCAGACGATCCGGCCGGCACAGGCCTTACAGCAAAACACAGCCAGCCGATGAAGTTGGCCGGCACAGGCCTTGAAGCAAACAGCCAGCCGATGAAGTTGGCGCCTCTTGCCATGCAGTGCAGGTTGGTGGAGGGAGTGCGGTGGTGCTGGCCACACAGAAGGCGGGCTCGGACCTACCACCTGTCTCCCTCCCACCTATCGCCTTTGCTGTCACTGTCCATACCCACTCCCTTAATTTGTAAAAACCCAATTTAGCCCCAATTAATATATATATATATATTTTTTTTCATCCTTACTTCCCCACTATAATTTCGTCCCTAACCCCCTTTACTGTCTCTGTTCGGTAACCTAATCGTCCCCTAGCCTACTCCCAACCCCTACGTTCCCTTCCTGGAGGGGAATGAGGGAGGGCTACGGGCCCTTTATGGTGTAATGCGAATTTCCACAGCCGTAACAATATTTTATCATTCTTGTCTTTACAATAATGCTTCAGCTCAGCTCGCTACACTCGCCTCCCCACACGTCGTTGCAGATTTACGCCACAGATTTGCTGTGTTGTCATGATTTACACCAATCATAATAAAAAAATTATTTTGTCCAAATTTATTTGTAATATTGATGCTTTATATCAATTTGAAATGTATTCGTAACTAGCAAATACCACACGTCGCTTCGAGAACGGGAATAGAAGGAGGGAGGTAGGAGAGAGAGAGGGAGGGAGGGGTGAGAGTGAGGAGGTGGAGGGAGAAAGAGAGAGGCGGG
>CM068959.1:53379084-53389398 GCA_035128595.1 Eptatretus atami | reverse complement strand
CAACAAGCATTTATAGAAAAATGGACAAAGAGCAGATGCTTATCACTCTGCCTTACTTAACAATTAAACATGAGACAAGGGTACCCATCAGATCATTCAGGGAGGAAAAGAAATCCGGTCTCGGCTTTCCAAAGCAGAAGTCGTCGTGCGTCTAATAAAATAACCCAAAATGTGTGAACGTGCCTTAGTCTACCTCTTTAAATGAGCTCTCCGCAGCTTGGCTCGTTTCTGTTGTTAACGCTTTGCCTCGCCGTGCATCCACCTGCAAACAGGCTCGAATACAAATAGATGTAACGTCGTCATTCCCAGGAACCAGGAACGCCAAGAACCAGTCTGACTGAGCAGAACCAGCAGGAAGAGTCCAACTGTCACCAACCGTCGTTGCTGCCGTCTCCAACTGTCAGGAGCTGCCACTAACCGTCATCAGGATCTCTTACCAACCGTCATCAGGGCAGTCCTGCCGTCCTTTTATAAGCGACCAGTGTCGGCGGAGCCTCAAGCACGACTTCAGCCAAATTGAGCTTGCTTATTGGTGCATTCCTGCACGAGACCTCCAACCGTCCATTCTCGCGCTCATTCTCTCCCGACCATCGAATGAGAGGCAACTCCCAATTAACACAGACCTGGTTTACGACGCCATGTTCGGGGCGCTGGACGAATGCCAGAAAGCAGCCATTTGTCAGAACAAATGAGTGGAAACACAAAGCGCCCACAGAACGTCAACGGGCAATCATCTCCTCCGTTCAGCCCGACCCGAAGAAGAGCCGGTTAGCGTCCGTAGAGCTGCTGAACGAGGTGTCGATTGCCGATGGAAAAAGGTGGGTGTCGAACATCAACAGAAAAAGGAGGGTATCAAATGTCAATGGAAAAAGGTGGATGCCTGAGGTAAATGATCCGAGACCACAGCCATGTTTGATCGTCAGAACGAACTGTTCGAGTGTGATTACTGACTCAAATGTCCTGCAAGTCCAAAATGTGTAAATAAATTGTGCATTTCCAAGCCAGTGTGTCTTGATGAAAAGGGAATAGAATGAGTATCTGTTGGGCAAACGGCTATCTTATTGCGTGCACGAACGGTGAACATCGCTCATGCAGAAATGAAAACCCACGTAAAATCATACGTCATGAACGTGTCGTAAAGAGGAAAAGGTTATCCCCTACACTCCTACAGTACGAAAGAAAGGGAATCTATTCCATACCCTTCTCCAACGAATCCCACCAGACAAGGGGATGGGTCTATTCTGAACATGCATTTATGGAAATAACTGTCCGAGGACCTGGATGGTGTGTGCATTACTCGGATCCGATTCTGAAATCCACAACAATATAATACCCCACCACTCCCCACCTTCCTTTCATTCTCTTTCCTCCAGAGCATACACATGTTATACTGGAAAACACATGTTTTTTTTTTCTAAATCATACTAAAATCATAAACTAAGAAGATACTGAATCATAAAGCAAAATGCAACAAATACGAAACTCTTCCTGTGATACACCTAACTTGGCAACGCAATGAGGCTTCTGTCCTGGCCCTTCAAATAAATTGTCACTCATATATTACGATAAGTCAGAATATATTGATGCTTAGAAAAGTAAATGCACTAAAAGCAAACACCAAACAAAAAGATTATATGGTTGCGGGGCAGTGGGGGTGGTTGGGGTGTGGGGATGAAGGGTGTAAGGGTTACTTTCCCTTCTCAGTTTTCATATATATTCAATAAATTATCTCTCTCACAACCTTGTTCGAGGCACAGGCTATTCAGAGGAATGTGTGATTTACAATTCATTGCCTATATATACCTCCGCCACCGAAGGTGAAGGAGGTTATATTTTTACCCCTTTCTGTCTGTTTGTCTGTGTACAGGATATCTCAAAAAGTTGTGGACGGATCCGGATGACATTTTGTGGGCAGGTTCGGTGTGTGACAAGGACGAACTGATTAGATTTTAGTGAAGATCCGGATCCGACTACTAGAATTTTTAAGTGATTGTTCACCATTGAGATATCGGGTCAAAAACGATGTAGAGCACGATATCTCAAAAATGTAATGGGCACGATATGTTCTCGTCGATCACGAATTACAGGGCGGGGGTACGCGCTCTAGCGAGTGCCCTTTGAGTTTATTAGTATTTGGTATGCAGCCTGCAGCTGCTGGTTGCATCATTGCTGGGAGCACGTCTGTGCCGCTGATGCAGTGCCCCCCTATTTCCAGTAAGCTGGTACTCATTTTGCTGACCTCGGAAGGATGACAGACTGAGTTAACCCACCTGGTGTTATTTAACGGCACGACAGGGGCTCAAACTCAAGACCCTAAGACCTTAAGGCAGCCGCCTTAACCGTTCAGCCAACACCAGGCTTATTGCCTATATGAAGCAGCAAGTACTCTACTGGAAGTGTTGTATAATATTATAATAATCATATTATAGTAATGGTCATCAAAACGGAGTGGAATGTTTGATAGATAGAGGAACGGACGATGTCAGTAACAAACTGATGGAGTAATGACAAAGTGGATTGACGAAAATGGAAGTCCTCCAGAATGGCGCAATCAATTTTCGATGAATGTTACAGCAGCCAACAGATGGAGTTCCAAGAGATCGGGAGTAATGCAGAGGAAACAAGCTGCCTCGTCTTGGCCTGGCTCCGTCAGCTGCTTGGAGAGAAGCTCCTGAGGGTGCAATTACCTGTTGGAGGCTTCTGCCCGGTCCAAGTAAGAACACTTCCTAACTCAAGCTGAATGGCAAAAACCAATGAAAGGATGGCCACCTGCAAAATCTTATCCCAGCTGGCTGGCTTGAGCATGCAGTCTGGGTGGAGAGGAAACGTCCACCCTCAATAGGAACATTGGTTTAAATGCCTTAGTTAAGTGCTTTTGTATGACCAACGCCTGATCCTCTAGTGTGCAATAAAAGAGAGCATCATAAGCCTTAATGATTCAAAGATTCAAAGTTTCCTGCATACGTGTGTGCTTGTGTATATACGCGTCCGCATGCATGTGTGATACGCATCATGTACTCCTGCAAGGTATGGTACTGTTTTAATTGTGTAAGGATTGAGATCAGGACCTTATTATAATTACTTCTGCCACCAAAGCTGGACGGAGGCTATCTTTTCACCCATGTCTGTCTGTTTGCGTACAGGATATCTCAAATAGTTGTGGACGGATTCAGACGAAATTTGGTGGACAGGTTATGTGTGTGACAAGGACGAAACGATTAGACCTTGGTGTAGATCTGGATGAGGATACTAGAATTTCTAAAGTGATTCTTCACCATTGAGAGATCGGGCCAAAACAAAATGTAGCACGATATCTCAACAAGATTCGGACGAAACTTGGTTGTCCCGGATGGGTGTGTGATAAGAACGAATCAATTCGATTTTGGTTCAACTCCGGATCCAGATCCAGCCCATCAGTGGGATACAAAACGTAAAGTGTTGCAGCCTGGTGGAGGTATACGCTTACAGAGTGTCATTCAGTTGTACTTTGCATTCATTTTTTCAAAAAAAGTTTCATCAATGAAGCGGTGCTGCAATTGTTGGATGCACATTACATCAAGTTAACCACAACAAAAATTATCAGGAAATAAATGACCAAAAGTCCACCAAGGTGAATATTAAAGGTTAAAGGAGAATGAATGCACTTGGGAAGGAGGAGCGAGGAGGATGAACGAAGTATTTCGCGTATTAATGATTTCATCGGATGCAAGAAAAATTCACAACAGAAAAATGCAAGGCTGTGGGGGAGGGGACCTTTTTATGTAATCAATTCACTTAATAAATATAATTCGACAAACGAGTATAAAAAAATATTCGCAATGTTTCTGCAATTTATTTTTCATTAAAGAGATGACAAGACAACAGGAAAAAGATTACAGCATCCCTTCCACATAATGTTAAGTGATCTGTTTACAGGACCCTGCAAATTTTGAAACTATCTTCTCAGATTTTTTTTTTACCTATAAATTACATTATCTTATTATATATATATATATCAATATAATATATTATAATAAATATATCTATGAAAATATATCATATATTATTATACTATATAATTATCAATAATAAATATACTAATATATCTCAAATATCAATATATCTATATATATATCTATAAATATAACTATATATATCTATTGTTACGGCTGTGGAAATTCGCAACCACATTCAGTCCCGTAGGTGAGGTATTTCTGAAGTACATGTGTAGTTAGCTCCAAACCCGTTGTATAGAGGGAATTAATGGTGATTCATTCGGGCTGCGACGCTTTGAGTCAGTCGTTTTTCTGTTTCTTTCTATTTTTGAACCAACCACGTCTCAACCACAACCACGCCATCCCCACAACAGCGGCCGACCGTGCTGCGGCCGCGTGCCGCCTCCGCCATCTGCGCTACTGCATCTTCGCCACCCCCATTCATTCTCACGCTTCGGTGGGAAGAAAACGAGAGCGCATCTTGGCGCCCATTGGTGGCGGCCGGTACAGGGAAATATGGGGAGGGCGCGGAGGGCACGGGGCACCGCCAGGGAGCGAGGATGCCCCTCTTCGAGACCTTTCTCGAAGGCCTCGAAGGGGGTGGAGCGGGGAAGGGCGGACAGCACAGGCGGAGCGTGAGGCTATAAAGGACGCCACGGGTGAAGCAAGTGAGGGGCTCGGAGGAGGCTCGGTGGAGGCTCAGATGTTCTTGCTCGCGCGGTGAATCTGGCTCTGTCTTCCGGCTCGCTTTCTGAAGCCGCTGGCCTGGTCTTTGGTGGGGAGTCGCAGGACCCCGCTGGCGGGAAGGAGCGTCCGCCATACCCCCCCCCCCTCTATCCGCGCTGGGATAGCGCCGAACATTCGGTCCGGGGCGTCGAGTGCTCAACACGGGCAGGCGCGAGGCACGCAAGAGAGGACTCGCCTGCCACGCCAGGGCACGGAGTCCGCGGCCAGGCGGGACCACCGTCGGCGGACTTCGGAGTGGGGCTCGACGGCCCACCAGGGAAGTCACCCTTTTCTTTTGGTTTTGGGCAAATGACTGTGGAGGGCGCCTTCTTGTGAAGTAGAACTGTTATAAGTGTTGCCGTGTGTACGCGTTATCGGTAGATCTCTGCTCACGTTCTTTTGTTCATTGCTATATAGTGCATACTGTATGGCTGTATATGTGTGCTATCCGTGTGTGTGATAAAATGTGCTT
The DNA here is from genome assembly GCA_035128595.1 of Eptatretus atami. Taxonomy (NCBI): domain Eukaryota; kingdom Metazoa; phylum Chordata; class Myxini; order Myxiniformes; family Myxinidae; genus Eptatretus; species Eptatretus atami. Next base: position 53,384,226 of record CM068959.1, on the reverse strand, counting down.
TTGTGTTAATTGTTCCCCGTTTCGCTGCGTCCTTTCCTTTGTTGGGTCTCCATCTGCTTACAGTAAGGGTTCGTCTGGGCTTAATACGCCCGATAATAATCTGAACCGTCAAGGTCGACGATAACTCCGCTCGGTTATCCCTGTAGCACGGAACGAGCCCTTAAGCGTTCGTGTCGGAGTCGACCTGTGGTCTGGTACAAACCCTCGGTAGTTACCCGTGCAAGTACTTAGGATATACGACTTTCGGCGATTCACCCTATTTCGCGTGGGTGAATGTGGACTGGTTGTGGTGAGGTTAAACCCCCACCCGTGACTAGCTCCTTGGCGATAGTTCCAAGAGAGGTCACGACTGAATTGTCCGTCCGGTGGGCGAGACGTGCCGCGATTCGAGTCACGTGGCCGTTCGCACGCCGGCGGGCCGAATTCGCAACACTGGTGTCAGAGAGAGCGAGGAAACGAACTCTCGGTCTCCAAGCTAAATTCACGGCGAATCGTCCAGGAGGTGAGAGGAGCGACCCCCGATTTCCTCCAAATTACGAGCGATTTAAAATTAACCCCTACGAGAAATAAGATGGAGTCTCAAGGCGAGCGGGAGCCGGGGTAATAGAAATGGCTGTAGAATTTTAGAATCCATGGCTCAGGATGGAAACCCGAGCAGGACATTGGTGTGCAGGAACAGTTTCCCCCCAAACAACCCAGAGCCCTAATGGGCGCGGCAGCGGCAGAAGGCCGCGCGTATGACACCCCCCCCTCCCCACCTCCGTCAAATCCCCTCCCCGGCTCCCAGCACGAAACCGGGACCGATGGTGGCGGATCGGTCCTGCTTTCGCCATTAGTCATCACACAAATGATGGAGATGATCACACAAGCAATGAGGGAGGGATGAAACAAATGGGAAGCAAAATAGATGGAGTGAACAAACAAATGGATACAAATACAAATGATAATGAAAACGAAAATGGATGGAAATACCAACAAATGAACGAAATAAAACAATGTGTGCAGGAATGATAATATAATCAAATGAATGCGAATTTACAACAGTGAAGAACGGAATGGAAAACAAAATGGAAGAATGCGGGGTGAAACGCAGAACATGGGAATGAGCCTAAAAGGAAGCTTGGACGAACTAAAAACGAAATGAAAAAGGAAGTCGACACGTACGAGCGGAGGTGACCGGGTTAAAAGAGAAAGTAAAGGAGTGGGGGTCGCCAATGGAAGAGAGCAAACAAAGAGAGGGCAAACGAATAAAGACGGTGGTGGGAAAGATAGACAAAGTAGGAAAAGGACTGGGAGAAGTAAAAAAAAGGACAAGGCCAAATAAAGAGGAGAATAGGGAAGAACTCGACGGCGATAGAGGAATTAAAAAGAGAACAAGGAAATAAAGGAGGGATTGGGAGCCGTGAAGGAGGACTGTGAGAAAAGACATCGGGAAATGACAGACAGAGTTGAAACCTGCGAAAGGAGGTGAAAGCGGAGACACAGAAAGGATAAAGGAAGTGGGGGAGGAATGTAGAAAGAGACATGAGGAGGTAATTCATGAAATGGAGAGGAAAGCCGGAGAAAAGACAGAGGAAACTGTGGGAACGGATAGAAAAAAACCGGCGGAGACGAAGAGCAGTTTTAGGACAACGGGGGAGGAAATATCCAAGACAAATAAGGTGGTGACACGGTAGAAGGGGAAGTGGAGCAAATAAGAAGAGAAAGTCGGGAACTATCGCTGGGGACGCAAAAGGGAAGAGAACGAGGAGAGGGGGAGAACTAAATGAGGTAATAGAGGGGAAAATAAAGGGAATAGGAGAGAAGACTGGCGAATGTGTGAGACCCGGTGTGAGAGGCAGGGTGACTCCTTCGGAACAGGGGGAGAGGATAAACTCCCTCGAGGCGGAACGTGCCCAGGTGGGGGCCGGTGTCACAGGCGGAGAAGAAGAGCTTGCCCGATGCAGGGTGAGCATGCCAGCTTGGGAGGTAGAGGCGAGGGGTCTTTTGGCCTAAGAGGGGGTACCCAATATGACTGTCCAGTGGGTGTGCGCAGGCGCAGTCCAATGGCTTGGAGAGTAAAGGGGCTGCACACCTTGACGATTTAGCCAGCTATGCCTATTTATGAAAATTTGTCTAAAACGCTGGCACACGTCGAATACGTTATGGGTACGTTTTGTGTACGTTAGGTGCACGCTGAAAAACACTACCATAGGTCATATTACGCTGGTTTAAAACGTTGTACTTTTTGGTTGTCAAAAAAATTGCATGCTTGAAATTTTACGACGTACCGGCGTTTGGCTCACACATTCCGCTACACTGGCATAAGTTGTAGGCACGTTATTGCGATCGTTGACACACGTTAATTGTATGTTACTCATAAGTCGAAACACGTAGAGGAACATTCGCGTACCCGAACACTTATTTCTAACCTATGAGTAACGTTTTGTAAGCACGCTACACGAACGTTGTTCACACACTTCGCACAACACGCTACTTGAAAGTTCCTCATACTCGAAACATCAAAGTAATGTTTAGGGTACCCGGACTTATAATAACCTATGAAAACTGCTTGGGAATTATATACGCTATGCATGCGCTAGACTATCGTTGGGCATAGGTTGTGGACGCCTTAAAACACGATAAACAATCTTTGGTATAACTTATGTATAAGTTATCGAAGCGTTCTGGTTCATTACTAGTGCATTATGCATTGTCAAAGTCGATTTTAATACTTTAAAAGTAAAACAAAGAAATATATTCATCGTGAATGAGGAAAAAAATTAGCCGAAAAGAACACTCGAACAATGGTGCAAAGTAGTCTCCTATTCGTGGACGATAAGAGGACCATCTCACCCACACCCTCCATCATACGCTCACCTACTACTACTGACATGGACCTACTACTACTACCAATACTACTACTAACAACTACTGCTACTACTGACATAGACATACTACTACTACTACTACTACTACTACTACTACTACTACTACTTGACAATGACATACTACTACTACCAATGCTACTATTACTACTGTCACGCACACCAACTACTGCTAATATATTACTACTACTGATACTACTGGCATTGACATCACTCAACATGAAGTCTGGAACAATGATGGTTCCTTGTGAAGCCCATTTGTATATACAATCCTTACGTAACATCGCCAATACGCGCCAATTACAACACGAGTTAGATGTAAGTTAGAAACACGTTCAGTAAGTGCTGTGGTCGTCCGGAAGACGGTCAATCTATTCTCTACATACGACAATGTGCGTTTGAGATAACGTTACACAAATAGGTTCATAGCATGGTTACTCAAAGGTTAGAAGCACCGATATACTTAGTCAAAGCATGCTACACATAGGTTAAACGCACGTTACTCATAGGTCATAAAGCACGCTAGTCATTGGTTCAAGGCAAGTTACAAATAGTTCAATGCACGTTACTCATTAGGTTTCAAGCACGTTAAACATAGGTTCAGAGCACGCTACTCATAGGTTAAGAAGGACGTTACCATTGGTTGAAAATTAGTTGCGGGTATGTTAAATATTACCTTGACGTGTTTCGACTTATGAGTAACCTACAAGTAACGTGTGTCCGTCGTGTGTAAACAATCGCGGAGCGTGCCAGGAACAATGAAAACGAACATGCGGAAAAGTTAGCCATTACGCCGAGTACGTCGTAAAATTTTCAGCATGCTTGAAATTTCACACACGTATTACACGTACCACGTAATATGACACGTACTTCATTGTTTTCCAGCCTACTCTTAACGTATACACAACTTACCTATACCGTATTGACGTGCGCCTAGCGTTTTAACACATTTATTCAATAGGCTGGCATACGCTGGCCAAATCAAACCGTCAAGGTTTGACTGCGATGTTGACACTTCAAATTCTCGAGGCGGTTATGATTAAATCGGCGTGCGGCAGTTCTTAACAGGCTACGTCACGAGTTCGTCGGCGATACGTTTAGCGCGCTATGCGTAAGTTAACTATCGTTGGTTCATAGGGGATGAACGCCGACAAGGCTAAGCATTCGTTGGTAAAAGTTATCAATAACACAACGAAACGTTCTGTGCCCGTTACTAATACTTATGCATACGACCAACACGTTATGAATAGCCCAAACTTAAAAAAAAAACATCAAAAATTCAGCGTACGCCAACGTTTTACTACATTTTTATACGTTGCCATTGCGTGGTTAAACGTCAAGGTGTGACAGGCGCCCTAAGCGGACGACGCGGGCACGAACAGGGGTAGGTAAAGACACCCGGGCAATGGCTGCGACCCTGCGAGTGAGCACCGTTCGGACTGAAGGTAACCTCCAGGAGTCCTTGGAACTGGAGGGGGGAACCTAAAAAGGACACAGGGTGCCGCTACCCCCGTACGATGGCAAGACGACTTGAGGCGTAACATGGCCCAGATTCCAGGTGTTGCCAGAGGCAATGGCTGGAACGAGGTGCAGGGGTGGAGCACAATCACGGCGGCCCTGCATGGCGCGGCCTTGGAAGTCCTGACCACGTACCCATGAGGGGTGACCCTGGAGGACCTCCATTCGGCCCTAAAACCCGATTTGGCATGGACCAGCAGAGCGGCTTGTAAAGCTCAGCTTCACGGGCGCAACGACGCTCCCAGGAACCACTGGAGAATTGGCACACGACATTCGCCGCTTGGTGGGGATCGCGCACACAAACATGCCGCCGAGTACCAGAGAGATTGCCCTGGCATTTTCTCCGAGCGTAAGGGCACATGTCGGAGCAATTGCTGACCGATATGGCGCCCGGACAACCTCCAGAAGGCGAGTGATACTGCCGCCTGCTGGGGGCCGCCAGAACGCCATTGGGAGGGTGGGCGGCATGCGGTGGCAGTCCGACAGGTGCGCCCCATGAGCGACGGTGCGATGGAAGCCGGAGTGGCTACCATGGGCGACGGGCGCGCATCGAGAAAATGGTTCCAGAGGGCGGTGGACAACCGGTTGGCGAGAGCTGGACCGAGGCGGTCGGCCCCGAGGGGGCGCGAGAGAGGCCTCAGGGTACCCCAATTCGGAATGGAGGGGTATAATTCGTGCGTACCGGAGGCAAACACCTTACCAGAGGAGAGTGTTATAATTGTGGCGCAAGGGACCACCGTGCAGCAGATCTCTCCTT
>CM068959.1:53362775-53378084 GCA_035128595.1 Eptatretus atami | reverse complement strand
GGGTGGGAAAGAGAGAGAGATATACATCTAATACATCCTATACATCTATCATCTATATGATCTATCTATATATATACCTATAATATATATATATATATATATATATATATATATATATATATATATATATATATATATATATTTCTTCTTATTCCATCAGCCTCAACAAAATACAAAAGAACCACCAAGTTTATTACTTATTCAGAGAGACAATCATGTCACAATTTGCAAATTGCAGAAAACAAAGCGATATAATATTTTAAAGCAATCACACTGTACAGAAAATGTGCCAGGCCACTACAACGACGACGACGACGACGACACTTTCACCATCCGTGCAGAAAATCAAAGCGTGAGACAAACCATCTCTGCTTCTACACGTCGGAACGGAAAAGACAAAAGGGACTCATTTCCTGCAACCTGACCTGCACAAATGTGCAGACCTCAACACATTACAAAAGAATGACAACACCCACACCATCACCCCCCTCCTCCAGCATTCTGTTTGTTCACCCCGATTCCATAACAACCGAAGAGATTCAAGTCGGGCTTAAAGCTCACATGATGGTTTGCAATTGTTATTGCATTTTTCACATAAAACCAACAGTTATTTGTATTATAGCTTAAACGCTGAGATGGCTAACGGTAACCGTCGAGGTAGCCCTCTTACAGGCCAAAAAAGCACAAAGTTACCGATTGTGATAGATAACGCAGCTTAGCCGCAAGACATATCCTTTTTTATTGCAGCTATTTTTGACCCCTCCACCACTGAGAACTATATTTTAATGTTCAGTCGAGCCAAGAGTGTTTATATGAAAATACAAAAACTCCTTCACTGCTGAAGGATCAGGAACAATGTGCCACACTGGCTACTGCTGCATGTTATCCTGACCAACAGGATGCGTCTGTCACACGCCGTCCTGTCCTGCAGGTGGTCCTCACAAAGTACGACAATAATACATTATAAAGGATAAGCTCTTCCAGCCTTGCGCAGACTGAGATCTGATTTGACAGCCGGCACAAAGTCAGAAGAGCTTATGCTATTTAATGGCGAAGGTATTTGTCCATTCTTTCGCTAAGACCAACGGTAAAATATCTAGAAAACATGATCATGACACATTTTCTAGGTATTTTTTTGTATTCGTTTTCTACAAAATAACTGTGGCATATGGGGGGTTTGCAACAACAAAAAAACAACAACACTTACTTTTACACAAGTATATCTTGCCATTGACCGGACAATTGGTACAGATGATGTAGCAGGACAATGATATCAGGACAATGATGACAATGATGTCACAATTTTAGACAAACTTTGTGCTTCAGTTGGTCTAATTTAAAATGTGGAGCTATTTCCGGTGATGGCGACGCTTCAATCTTACTTGCTTTTTCGCCAACTTCATACAGTACATCTTCAAATTTTCCACCAATGAGTGAATTTTTATGTAAAGCTCAGTCGGTGAAAATCAAACATTTGTATGTCTAATTTCAGCATCACATGAGTATTCTTTTTATACTATGTTCTTCGGCTCGAAGTGGCACTGACACACACACACACACACACACACACACACACACACACACAACTCGAGACTGCTGGACGAGACAAACACAGCCACTGAGGTTGGGGGAAATGCCGTCACTTCCCGGGGTACTCTGGGTACCAGTGACATCGCAACAATGGGTCTTAATCGCTTTTCTCACCGCACTCGGTGAGGAATTTCCTCAGGATGAATTTCCTCCTCCTCATGGATGGCAACCTATGGGGATTGTCCGTGTTCTTAATATTTAAATGCTGAACATCAAGCAAGGAAGGAGCGTGGACCATTTAAAAGTCTTTGGTATGACTTGCCTGGGATTTGAATCGCCAACCTCCCAGACTCGGAGTGGAAGCTCCAACCATTACGCCCAATGAAAGGGGCTGTCACACCTTGACGATTTAGCCAGCGTATGCCGATTTATGAAAAATTTGTTAAAACGCTGGCACACGTCAAATACGTTATGGGTACGTTTTGTTGACGTTAAGAGCACGCTGAAAAACACTACCATAGTCGTATTACGCTGTTTAAAACGTTGTACTTTTTGGTTGTTCAAAAAATTTTGCATGCTTGAAATTTTACGACGTACTCGGCGTTTAGCTCACACGTTCCGCTACGCTGGCCATAAGTTTAGGCACGTTATGCGATCGTTGACACACGTTAAGTATGTTACTCATAAGTCGAAACACGTAGAGGTAACATTCGCGTACCCGAAACTTATTCTAACCTATGAGTAACGTTTGTAAGCACGCTGCACGAACGTTGTTCACACTCGCAACACGCTACTTGAAAGTTCCTCATACGTCGAAACACATCAAAGTAATGTTTAGGGTACCCGTGATTATTATAACCTATGAATAACGTGCTTGGGAATTATTACGCTATGCATACGCTAGACTATCGTTGGGCATAGGTTGTGGGCGCCTAAAACACGATAAACAATCGTGGTATAACTTATGTATAAGTTATCGAAGCGTTCTTGTTCATTACTAGTACATTATGCATTGTTTTAATACTTTAAAAAGTAAAACATAGAAATATTTCATCGTGGGAATGAGGAAAAAAAAATTAGCTGAAAAGAACATCGAACAATGGTGCAAAGTAGTCTCCTATTCGTGGATGATAAGAGGATACATCATCACCCACACCCTCCGCATCACACTCACCTACTACTACTGATATGGACCTACTACTACTACTGACATAGACATACTACTACTACTACTACTGACATAGACATATACTACTACTACTACTGACATAGACATACTACTACTACTACTACTATTGACATAGACATATACTACTACTATACTACTACTGACATAGACATACTACAACTACTACTACTACTGACATAGACATACTACTACTACTACTACTACTGACATAGACAACTACTACTACCAATGCTACTACTACCACTACTACTACTATTACTACTGCACGCACACCAACTACTGCTAATATATTACTACTACTGATACTACTGGCATTGACATCTACTCAACATGGTCTGAACAATGATGGGTTCCTCTTGTGAAGCCCATTTGTATATACCAATTCCCCTTAATGCTGCCAATACGCCATTACACGGTAGATGTAAGTTAGAAAACACGTTCAGTAAGTGCTGTGGTCGTCCGAAGACGTCAATCTAATTCGTCTACATACGACAATGTGCGTTTGAGATACGTTACACATAGGTTCATAGCATGTTACTCAAAGGTTAGAAGCACGTTATACTTAGGTTCAAAGCATGCTACACATAGGTTAAACGCACGTTACTCATAGGTCATAGCACGCTAGTCATTGGTTCAAGGCAAGTTACAAATAGGTTCAATGCACGTTACTCATAGGTTTCAAGCACGTTAAACATAGGTTCAGAGCACGCTACTCATAGGTTAAAAGGACGTTACCCATTGGTTGAAAATTAGGTTGCGGTATGTTAAATATTACCTTGACGTGTTTCGACTTATGAGTAACCTACAAGTAACGTGTGTCCGTCGTGTGTAAACAATTGCGGAGCGTGCCAGGAACATATGACAACGCATGCGGAACGTGTAGCCATACGCCGAGTACGTCGTAAAATTTTCAGCATGCTTGAAATTTTACGACGTATTACACGTACCACGTAATATGACAGCGTACTTCATTGTTTTCCAGCCTACTCTTAACGTATACACAACTTACCTATACCGTATTCGACGTGCGCCTAGCGTTTTAGACACATTTTCATAGGCCGGCATACGCTGGCAAAATCGTAAAGGTGTGACTGTGATGTTGACACTTCAAATTCTCAGGCGGTTATGATTTAAATCGGCGTCCGGCAGGTTCTTAACAGGCTACGCCACGAGTTCGCCGCGCGATACGTTTAGCACGCTATGCGTAAGTTAAACTATCGTTGGGCATAGGTGTGAACGCCGACAACAGGCTAAGCATTCGTTGGAAGTATCAATAACACAACGAAACGTTCTGTGCCCGTTTCTAATATGTTATGCATACGACCAACACGTTATGAATACGCCCAAAACTTAAAAAAACATCAAAATTTCAGCATACGCCAACGTTTACATACATTTTTATACGTTGCCATTGCTGGTTAAAACGTCAAGGTGTGACAGGGCCCTAAGTCTGGTCTGATCATGATTTGAAGCTTATGGGTGGGGGGTTTTACAAGGCAAAATAATTGCAGGTGGGGGAATCCAGCATGAAGAAATTACTAACATAGCAAAGGGTCATACCTCACTCCAAGAAAAATAGAGATTTATGTGCTCAAACATTGCTAAATTTGAGTCAATCTCTCAATAAAAAAAATTAATAAGGCATTAAATCACAGTGGCAAAACAAACAAAATACAAGTTCCAAGAATCTAAGCCTGAAAGTACGACCAAAATGCTGGGACTAGGGTTAGAAAGGATGAAAAGAAATGCATTGGCTGTTTCATGCTGGCAATATGTTGTGTGTGTGTGTGTGTGTGTGTGTGTGTGTGGTGTGTTGTGTGTGTGTGTGTGGTGTGTGTGTGTGTGTGTGTGTGTGTTGTGTGTGTGTCCTCCATAATTCCAAAACTATTAAACATAGCAGCCTGAAACATTGCATGCCTACCAAGGGAACTCTAAGGACATGAATAATGAAATTGGGTGTTGGGTTAATTAAAACACCCCTTTTGAAGATAACTAATGACCTTATTTAATGATATCCTTTGTCAGGCGCCATCCTCGGTCACTGCTCTCTATGGGTTTTAAGGCGTATCCTGGTTTACCATGCTGTGGTCTGAAGGGCGCGTGGCGTGAGGGAGGGCAATGTGGCGTGAGGAGGGCAAGCGGCGTGAGGGGAGGGCAAGGCGGTGTGAGGGAGGGCAAGGTGCGTGAGGGGAGGGAAAGGGCGGCGTGAGGGAGGGAAAGGCGGCGTGAGGGGAGGGCAAGGCGGCGTGAGGGGAGGGCAAGGCGGCGTGAGGGGGAGGCAAGGTGGCGTGAGGGGAGAGCAAGGCGGCGCGGAGAGGAGGCAAGCAGCAGAGGGAATGGAAGGCAGCACAAGGGGAACGGAAGCAGCACAAGGGGAACGGAAGGCAGCAACAAGGGGACGGAAGCAGCACAAGGGGAATGAAGGCAGAGCACAAGGGGAATGGAAGGCAGCACAAGGGAACAGAAGGCAGGCACAAGGGGAACGGAAGGCAGCACAAGCGGGAACGGAAGGCAGCACAAGGGGAACGGAAGGCAGCACAAGGGGAATGGAAGGCAGCATAAGGGGAATGGAAGGCAGTGTAAGGGCAAGGGAAGGAAGCATGAGGGGAGGGAGGGTAGACAGCATACCAGGGCATTACTGGGGAAATAAAACGTGCCCAAACAGCGTTTTCTTTTTCACCGGCGTGTTCTATATAAAACCGGGCGGAAAATCTCTTCCACCATCTTCTTCTTCACTTATAATAATGTGAATCTCATTCAATCTCATTTCTCATTTTGATTAGATTCAGAAAACGCTGATTATACACCACCTTTTAAAACCCTGTTCTTCATTACGTGGCCCGCGAGCCACTGGTGGCCCTAGTGGCCTAAAGTGAGGCCCTAGACATGCGGCCGATATAATATACAAATGTGAAAAAAACCCATCATAATCCACCATAAATGCTATCAAATTGACCCAATGGTTTCAAATGAGTGTTTCAATGGGAAGCATAAAAGTATCACTACATCATAGATGAGTATGGCAAACATTATATGTTTGCACCTAATAGCAGCCATTTGGAGTCCTGCAGGCGTTGTGGCGGCTCTCACACTGATGTCTTATTGGCAAAATGCCCCCCCCTCTTAAAAAAATAGTAAAGATCACTGTTTTAAAGCATCACAAAGCAGGTTGCTCGACTTGCAAACACAGGTGAGAAAAGGATACGAAAAAAAACAGCTGATATTTCAATAATTTATTCGCATGATTTTTAAAGGGTGAAAGTTCATTATTATTCCATTTTTTTTTTGTAAGCAATACGCAAAGATTGGTATTTTCATCAGCAAAGCAAAGGGTCTTACGTCTAGTGGCTTTGAAATGAACAACCAAGCAGCTTGGTGAGCACTCGCCGAGTGGCTTAAGCATTCAAACAAGCATTCCAAATGGAACACCTGGCTTGGCAAGCGATTACCAATTGCCGTTTGGTCATATAAACACATGTACTCGGAAACGCTCAAGCAATGCCCGAATTGGACAAATGAACACTTTTTTTTAGGAGTCGGAACTGCTGCTAAGTTCAATTCTGGAGCTTAAATTTTGCAATTCAGCTTAGTTGAAGAGATTTGCGAGGTTATGGCATGCGCAGAAATGAAATAAAGCCATGAACGCTGGCGTCTCCGGTCGTTTATAAGCATTGCAATGTATCCACCGATTCGTAGGTATGATGGATGATCAGGCATTCGATGACATAAGTGAGGAAAGTGAAGAAAAAAAAACTATCGTGTGGAAATCGAGGCGGCCTGCTGTTCCAACTCAAGGCATTGTTGAGCAGGCCGAACAAAATGGCAAATTAAACCCAGCGAGGTAATGGCATGCGCCTTAAGACCCCATCGAGAGCAAGGTGGCCGAGGACGTGCCTGATGAAGGATATAATTAAATATGGTCTTTAACTATCTTCAAAAGGAGTGCTTTAATGAACTCAAACACCCAATTTTCACTCAAGCACTTCCTTGGAGTTTTCTTCGTGTGCGTACAAGGTTTCAGGCTGATAGATTTCATGGTTTAGGAGTTATGGAGGACACACACTGACACACACATTAGGATAGATATAAAAAGGTCCAAGTGGTCCAAATGGTCAAGGAGATTACGACATCAAGACAAACATGTGAAGGCTTCTTCGACGAGGATGTATTACAACAGGTGGCTGGAGTCATCCAAGCTAAAGAACAACACAAACAATTTCACAAAGACCGTTTAACTCGCAAACTGGCAAGCCTAAGCGGCACCGCCAATGACACCGCCAGGGCCTCTACCAACCGCTTGGTACACAATTTATCCGACAGGATACTGACTACCACAGAGCACCAACTCTTAGAATGGGGATTAAAGTTCAACACATCCAACGCGAAGGGAAGAAATTTCATCGCTGCGTTGGAACCAGCTATCAACACCCTCCCAACAGATGACGATGATAAAGAATGGGTACGCACGCAACTTATAATGGCACTCACTGGGCAGAAACCACATTAATTTATTACCAACAATGAATGCCTTGTGCATCGAAATTTGCACAAAGACAGCTCCACCGTCATCGGTCCTGCAGACAAGGGTCGATCAACGGTGATATTGAACAAAAGTGATTACACCAGGAAAGCGGCAGCTCTCCACGATGACAAATGTTCAAATGAAGTCGTCACCAAAGACCCCACGCAAGCCATTGAAAGACAGGTATTACAAACCCTACATAAATTACGTCAAAGTAAACTTGTGACTGAAGCCGAGTTTTGAGCCATTCACTCCACGGACTCACTCCGACCTCGCATCTACGGCCGACAAAAAATCCACAGAGAAAATGTTCCACTACGACTGATCATATCACTCCGATGAGGACCAACACACAACCTTGCCAAGCACCTATTCCAACGCTGGAAGCACCTGTCCCACAACTTATCGCGCACTATCTGCAAAGCAAATGATTTCCTCAGGAGAATCAAGGACATCCACCTGCAGGACGACAATTTAATGATCTCCTTTGACATCACCTCATTGTTTACGTCGATTCCCACAGGACGAGCGACAAAAAACCTTGTATAATTAAAATCGACAAAGACACAAAGTTAGCAGAAAACAGCAAATTCCGTTCTGTGCAGATCATGTCCCTTGTGAGTCTGTGTATGAACTCGACATACAGTACTTCACCTTCAACGGAACAGTGTATCACCAACGACGGGGAGCACCAATGGGGTCACCAATCTCGGGCATCGCAGCAGAACTCGTCATGCAAGCCTATGAGGATGTCACCCTAATTGATGACCACAGGCCCACGTTATGGCTACGGTACATAGACGATACATTTGTGATCATAAAGGCCAACCAATTAAAAAGCTCCACACCCACCTAAACTCGAGGTTACCCGAGCTCTAATTCACTTGTGAAGTTTAAAAGGAAGGCTCACTGGCATTCTGAGATGTCTTACTCTCCAGGAAACCAGGTGGTCAAACAGGCTCAACAGTATACTGCAAGCCCACACACACGGACATGATACTGGACTACAACAGTGGCCATCCATTGTGTCACAAGATGAGCTGTGCAAAAACACGACTGGACCAAACTCAGTCCCATTGTGGGAGTTGGGCAGATCGATGAAGCGAAATCCAAAGAGTCCAACAAATGCTACGATTCAATCACTATCCTCGACAGATGATCACGAAATGCCAGCGAAAAACAAGACCAGGGCAGGACATAACAACAAAGCCCACAAAGACAGTCAGTACCCTACATCAAAACAGCATCTGAACTTGCTAGTCGACTGCTCCACTCCCACGGTGTCCGCATTTCCCACATGCCCAACTCTACTCTTCGGACAATGCCACCAAAACTGAAAGACAAAAGACAGATAAGACAGATGTCAGATTGTTTATGACATCCCCCATCATGACTGCAACGCCCACTACATCGGTCAAATAGGGAAAAGGTTGGCCACCAGACTGACTGAACACCAAAGCATGGAAGCCAGACACGACACATCCTCCGCCATGGCCACACGTAACAGTACCCTGCACCACACCTTCACGTGGGAACAAGCCACAGTCATGGGGACAGCCCCCTCCAAGGCAAGCTGTGAGGATGTTGAGGCATGGTGGTCTAGTGACCACTCAATCAACAGGCATGTTGACCTCAACCCAACTTACCAAGCCCTACGCAGACACCTACGCAAACACTGCAGGCCCACGACAATGACCACACTGGATACAGGCTTCAATCCAGAAGCCAACACGCTGATCCAAACTTCTGTTCCCTACCCTCAACCCATCCTCAACCCCAATGGTTAAATGACAGCCAATCAGGCATTCAGACATGTGCACACAGGACAATAATAATAATGTAAACTGAATTTTGAAATGTAAACCATTTTTAGCTCGCCTGTTCGAAGAACAGAGAGCTATAGCGATACCCCGGCGTGAGCGTGAAGCGTCAGCATGAGCGTGAGCGTGAGCGTGAAAATGTTAAATTTTTTGTATTACAGAAAAACTCCTCGACAGATTTCGACGAAACTTGGTGGGGGGGTTAGGTATGGTCCAAGGATCATGCCATTAGATTTTGGACTTGGTCCCCCCCCCAAAAAAAAAATTGTTCGAGAAATTTTTTTTTGCATTTCTACATGTTAAGTGATTTCCAACCCCCCCCCCCCAAAAAAAATTTAGAGAAAAATAAAAAAAAATTTTTTGGCATTTCTACATGTTTTGTGATTTCCAACCCCCCACCCCCAAAAAAAAATTGAGAAAAAAAATTTTTTTTTGCATTTCTTTACATGTTATAAGTGATTTCCACACCCCCCACCCCCCCAAAAAAAAAAATTTAGAGAAAAAAAAATTTTTTTTTTGCATTTCTACATGTTTTAAGTGATTTCCAACCCCCACCCCAAAAAAATTTAGAGAAAATTTTTTTTTTTGCATTTCTACATGTTTTGTGATTTCCCAACCCCACCCCCACAAAAAAGTTAGAGAAATTTTTTTTTTTTTTTGCATTTCTACATGTTTAAGTGATTTCCAACCCCCACCCCCCAAAAAAAATTGAGAAAAAAAATTTTTTTTTTTGCATTTCTACATTTTTGTGATTTCCACCCCCCCCCCCCCAAAAAAAATTTTTTTTTTTTGCATTTCTACGTTTTAAGTGATTTCCAACCCCCACCCCCCAAAAAAAATTGTTAGAGAAAAATTTTTTTTTTTTTGCATTTCTACATGTTTTAAGTGATTTCCAACCCCCCCCCCCCAAAAAAAATTTAGAGAAAAAAATTTTTTTTTTGCATTTCTACGTTTGATTTCCAACCCCCACCCCCCAAAAAAAGTTAGAGAAATTTTTTTTTTTTTTTTGCATTTCTACATGTTTTAAGTGATTTCCAACCCCCCCACCCCCAAAAAAAATTGTTAGAGAAAAAAAAATTTTTTGCAAATTTTTTTTCAACAAATTTCGATTTGTTTTTTTTTGCATTTCTACATGTTTTAAGTGATTTCCAACCCCCCCCCCCCCCCCCAAAAAAAAATGTTGGAGAAAGAACTATAACTCTGTCACACTGTTGACATCATATTTAATGAATAAGATATAAGGTTCACTTGAGTGACCCAGCAGTATTGGCGGCGGAGGTTTTGCACTCTCCTGAGTGCTCCCCCTCTAGTTTCCTTTCTAATGTTTTTATCTACCACACTATTTTTTATACGCCCGATATATATATATATATATATATAATATATATATATATATTATATATATATATATATATATATATATGGGGCGTATTATGTGATACCGGTCGTCCGTCCGTCTGTCTGTCCATCCGTCTTGTCTGTCCGTCCGTTCCTGTCCGCACTCTAAACTCCCAAAGTTTTCAACTTTCACGTTTCATATTTGGTACATAGGTACAGACTGTGGAGCCGTTGTGTCACGACATACTTCGTCATCTAAAGTGGTTGCCATAGCAACTGGATGCTGTTTTCCATCCGTTCCTGTCCGCACTCTAACTCCCAAAGTTTTCAACTTTCACGTTTCATATTTGGTACATAGGTACAGACTGTGGAGAGGTGTGTCGGACATACGTTCTATCTAAAGTGGTTGTCATGGCAACCAGGATGCTGTTTTCCATCCGTTCCTGTCCGCACTCTAACTCCCAAAGTTTTCAACTTTCACGTTTCATATTTGGTACATAGGTACAGACTGTGGAGACGGTGTGTCGTGACATACGTTCGTCATCTAAAGTGGTTGCCATGGCACCAGGATGCTGTTTTCCATCCGTTCCTGTCCCACTCTAACTCCAAAGTTTTCAACTTTCACGTTTCATATTTGGTACATAGTTACAGACTGTGGAGATGGTGTGTCGTGACATACGTTCATCATCTAAAGTGGTTGTCATGGCAACCAGGATGCTGTTTCCATCCGTTCCTGTCCGCACTCTAACCTCCAAAGTTTTCAACTTTCACGTTTCATATTTGGTACATAGTACAGACTGTGGAGACGGTGTGTCATGACATACTTCGTCATCTAAAGTGGTTGCCATGGCAACCAGGATGCTGTTTTCCATCCGTTCCTGTCCGCACTCTAATCCAAGACTACATATTACTTTTCTTTTAGATGCATTTCTCATGGCAAGCAAGTACCATAAAATTTGGACCATTGAGCGCATCGTTATATAAGCCGCATCCCCTAAATTTTAAAAAAATCTGGAATTTAAACACACACAAGCCGCTCTGGTTTATAAGCCGCAAATGTTGCACAAAAAACCAAGCGCAAAAACGTCCGAAAATTAGCCCAAAAAGTGATCGATCTTGCTTGAGTCTAATCTGAACAGTAGAAACACCCCGACCATCCATGCCATTGGCATTTCCGACCTCGAAAGCCTTTGTTGACTTTTTGCAGCGAGAAAGTTCGCCCCTCTGTGAGTTTTGAATTCCTCGTTGGACCTCTTGTTTCTTCATACCGTACTCTTACCAAATCAATATCTCTCTAATATATTCTGAGGTCGCAAACTCATCACTGAAGAAAGCAGGGAAACACACAAACAGCCGCGGCGATCAGGGAAGACACTTGGGTGTGGATTGAACTTTTTCTAGCTCAGCTGTGGTTTACCTCGCTCATTCTACGTTTTTCAAGTTTCGGTTAACAATGCAAGGTAATAAACGTAAATATAAATACCATATAGATAAATAACGACGTCGATCCAAGTAAGAAGAATAACCTCTCTGCGATGAGTCAGGAAAATTAATTGACTTTCTGCAGGAAGAGACTTTTAACGTGAGTTTTTAATTCACGAAGAGTCAAAACCAGTTTTGAAACCTAATGTGAATCTAAGCATAGACTGGGACTGACGACAACAACTTGATTTGGCCTGAACGCGTCATCGGGAAACCCGCAACATCAGAAGATTTTGTCATGTTTTCATTTTTTTTCCTTTCTGTTTTTATTCTACCACTATTTTTTACTGATTACAATATACAAATACATATATTGCTTTAAAATTATTTGGATCAGACTTCACTGCAATGCTTTAAAAAAATATTATTAGACGTCTTTTAAAAACGATAATGTATAAAACAGGCGAGCATTAGGTGGCTTTGACACCAACTCTGGTAATAACTACCTCTGAGGACGGAAGCTAGACAGCTTCTGAAATGAAGTCAGACTCAATATAGGTTTTTTTTGTTCTCAGTCTCAGTCTCAGTCTCCGTCACACACACACACACACACACACACACACACACACACACACACACACACACACACACACACAGATAATAAAATATATAATATATATTAGCAGGGAATGCTTACACATTGTAAGCAATAATGAACTGTGCTTCCCCATTGTCTCAGGTCGCTCACCTGCATTGCTTTTAGCTTTATCTGGAATTTACATTCCAGATAAAGTACTATTGTCATTGCGCACAGTCTGTCCGTCTCCTTTTTCAACTTCTCTGGCCAAATCGCTGAGCCGATCAGACTGAAAATTTTCAGCAACGGTCCTCTCCTGACTGATAACAGAAAGCTTGTTCCAGTCACATGACTTTACGAAGGTCAAAATGGACTTAGTAAATTCCTTCAAAAATCTTCTTCTTCAGACCTACCGGTGAGAATGCTACCGAATTTTGGTTCCAACATTAGGCTAGGGGAGCGATGTTAAATTGTGAAGGTCATGCCGATCACATGACCGGAAGTGTCAAAATGACCGACTTCGTCAATTTTTGGGAAAATCGCATAAATTCCTTCAAAAATCTTCTTCTCCAGACCCACCAGTCAGAATACTCCCAAATTTGGGTAACAACATTAGGACAGGGTCGTGATGTTAAATTGCAGAGGACATGCCGATCACATGACCGGAAGTGTGTCAAAATGGTGGACATGGTAAAGCTTTTGGAAAAACACGTAAATTCCTTCAAAAATCTTCCTCACCAGAAGCACCAGTCAGAATTCGACCAAATTTGGGTTACAACATTAGGCTAGGGCCCAGATAAGCTACAAGTCCAGTGGTCCTATTTATTAATTTACATTTTTATTTACAGATGCTTTCCGACTGTTCTGTGATTTTTCCTGGTGTATCGGCTTCGATATCCGTCGGCATGGAAAATTACCATGCTTCCCCATTGCCCTGGGTTGCTCACCTGCATTTTTGTTCATTTATTTATATTTTCATTTATGGATACTTTCCGACATTTCTGTAATTTTTCCTGGTGTATTGGCTTTGATGTCCGTTGGCACGTAAAATTTCAGCTTTCTACGTGACCCGGAAGGTACCAAACAATATCAGTGAATCAGTGGTTAGAAAGAGCTATATATATATGATAATAAATAAATAAATAAATAATAATGATATATTGTTGTGGGCTGGGGTTCGGTGGCGATAAACGACCACTAGGGGGAGCAGTAGGGTCGTCTTCACCGAACACCCCGGAATTTAGGTCGTGACTCTCGGATAAGTCCGAAAGGTCACGGGTCCCTTTGCGGGACCGTGGTCGCCAATATTTTGACGGCGTGGGGTAGGGTTAATTGCCTAACTTCAATATACCTAAGTACCCACGTCATCAAATTACCAGGGAAGTCACACCTCCGAGGGACTCTGTCGAACCGGTCGCTCTAGCGACCTCGGTCTGGTGTAACCGAGCGGAATTACCAGAGTCCGTCGGTCCAAACGACAACTTATGGCACACGGCCTCCCTAATTCTCAATACGCACCGTGCTGGGCCAATGGTAGAAACACAGGCAACGAACTGGAACATTTAACAGATTTCTATTTACAATAGGAGGGGAGACACAGAGCAGAGTTATCCGAATAAAGAAATGCAACTTACAATGAACAAGGCACTTATACAGTTTCTACTTATAGGACGGCGCCACACACACACACACACACACACACACACACACACACACACACACACACCCAAAAGAAATGGACCCGTGGGTCTTTATTCGGTCCTCCCGCCGAGGAGGATAGTTCAGCTGGGGGACCAGAGCCTGGCCAGGTACCTTCTGCCTCGTGCGTCACACCGGACTCCAACCACCACGGTGGGACTCGAACCCACGTCCCAAAATCCACGGCCACGACCCTAGCTGCACGGTCACCACCACCACGAGGAGCCACCATGAAGGACCGCAGACACAACCGAGACCAAGCCACCACGCCAGACCAGAAGCAATCGGCACAATGACTGCAGTACACACTGGTCCTGACAACCACTCCACTCTTCTTGCCAGGTCCGAGGGATTTCTTCCCCTCCACTCGCTCCTGATTGGACGAGGCGTCTCGGGGGGGGGGGGGGTGTCGGGGCATCTCAGAGCCTGCCCCCCCCCCCGAAGAGGCTCCGTAGTAGTTCCCGGCACTCTGGCCTCCCATTGGCCGGAGCGCCTCGGCTCTGCTCGCCTTCACCATTGGCTGGAGGAAACGCTCCATGCCCTTCCTCGGAGCGGAGCCTCGATCTGATGCGATGGAGGCTCCGCCCACGACTTCAGCCAAAACACAGTGGGCAATGGAGTCGTGGTTTGAAGAAGTGAAGGGGATTTGTTGTAAAAAATTAACTATAAGAAAACTTCGCAGCGCACACATGTAATTCCCGTTAGACATAGGGGATGGGACCCTAACTGTAACACATACTTATCAAAATAACTGAACTGCGGGGACTGCTGACTGTCTGTGTGCACAAGGTTTCCAAATCCATAATATATATATATATATATATATATACACACACACACACACACACACACACACACACACACACACACAACAGGGCCGAAACAGGGCCGATAGAAAGTCTACACCCCTTTTCAAATTTTCACCTTTTGCTGCCTTATACCATGGAATGAAATTGCATTAAATCAGACTTTTCCACCTGTATTTACACATCGTAACCCACAATTCCAGTGAAAAACAAATTCTACAAATTTCAGAAAAATAATTAAAAATACAAAACATAATATCTTGTTTGACAAGTGTCCACCCCACTTATAATCACAATTGTAAATTAGCTCAGGTGTAACAAATCACTTTCAAAAATCACACACCAAGTTAATTGGCCTCCACCCGTGTTAAGTTTTAGTAATTCTGATTATTTCAGAATAAAATCAG
>CM068959.1:53338975-53359184 GCA_035128595.1 Eptatretus atami | reverse complement strand
GGGGGGGGGGTAGTAGGATCTGGGAAAGCAAGTGAGAGAGGAGGAGCAAGACCACCACCACAAAACCGGGTAAAAGACCACAACGTCACCAACTTGACTGTGGTGAGCAAGAAGCAAACCCTAAGACGGCCTCTGAATTCACAGCCTCATGGAAGGGATGGTGGTTAATTTTTCACAGTCTCATGGAAGGATTAATTGTTTTTCAGTGGGTGGGTGGAATTTGGAAACAAAAGCATCAGTCCATTGGAGGTAAGACACTTATAAATCGAGGACAGCAGATAGAGTGCATGGCCCTGTGGAGAATCCCAAGGCAGCAGCAGCTGACTTTGGAGACCAGCTTGAAGATACATTCTTCCCAAGAGAGGTGAGAGCTAATGGCGAGGCCCAGTAACTCCAGAGACAGCATTTCTCCAAGAGGTCTGAATGTATACATGCAGGTTGTATACAGCTGTTATAAAAAAGACTGACCACTGGAATAAACTGGGGAATTTGACCCCTGATCTTTATTTGGGGGGGGGGGGGGGTCAAGAATTATCCTGCACACAGTGTTGCCATTTGGAAACTGATACAATTTACTTTTCAGAGATGATGAAAGTTCATTGAAGTACGCCAAGGACAATATGGTCCGAGACCACAACCTTGAGGGACACAAAACTCGACAGGTACAGAAGAGGAAACAATGCAATCTAAAGTAATACACTGCATTTGAGTGCACAGGAAACCTGATAACCAGTCAGGAGCAGACTGTTACCATTTGTTACAGTTTGGAAAGCACGGTGAGGTGCCAGATATAATCCAAAGTGATGTCGAGAGACAGTGTGCTGACCTCTCATTTAAGACTGAGGGCATCCATCTATTGTTGACAGATAAGCAATTGCATAACTATAGTGGAATGAGCTGGGTGGAAAACAACCCGAGAGTCAATGATGGAAAGCGAGAGAAAAGATGAGTCTTAAGGCCTGCTGCAAAGAATGATTCCATTATTTTTTGCAGTCAAGCAGCTTGCTTTCGCAAAATGGAAAGCAAACTCGAGGGCAACATTATTTCATTCTGTGAGGCTCACAACAAGAGTGTGCCCATCCTGAAGTATGGCAGAAAACAGACTTGCAAATCTCAAGGCTGAACTCTCCAACCAGTCTCCTTCCTCCAAGTTATGGTGGCACCTTGTCAAGTCCATCTCTGCTGTATGCTGAGACAGCGTGGGGTGTGGTGGCAATTTCCAATGGTCGTGGGTTTTGACTCACTCACGCCGTGGTTATAATTCTCCAAATGCAAACCATGGATAGGTCAACACACCAGTGGTGGAAAACAGGTTTATTGAAAGAAAAATGGGTGGGAATCACAAAAAAGCAAAGGCACTGATCAGTAATTATTTCTCTATAATAGTTTCTCAGTACCCACGATACTGTCAGCTTAAAGCAAAACCATATCCACTCATACTATGAAGAGTAAGACAGAAAGATATCACGAGACTGAAGGAACCTGGTTCCTTAGTGATGCTTGTGTCAGATGGCGATGTCTAGCAGTGATGGTCCAGGAAGAGGAGAGAGAGAGAGAGAGAGAGGAGAGAGAGAGAGAGAGAGAGAGAGAGAGAGAGAAAAAGAGAGAGAGAGAGAGAGAGAGAGAGAGAGAGAGAGAGAGAGAGAGAGAGAGAGAGAGAGAGAGCGAACCTTAGTTGCATCTGGACTTGTGGCTACTGGCAAACGTGCACGTGAGCTTCCCCCTGCACGAAACTCGGAATGCTGTCTTCAGTCATTTCGTCCACCTCTCTCTCCTCTCGCATCCCTCTCCATCGTCAAGCTAGCTCCACAGGACTGGAACTGCATTCTCGAATGTTGACTCGACTGGAGTTGATGAACTGGCTCTGGTTCCCACTCCCCCCTGGCCATTTATTACCTCGCAACCGTGCTTTACTGCACACCAATTAGCTCACTGCCCAGGTTCTCATCACTTCTAGAGGCTTACAAGGTTCCTTGCAGCTTTGAATACCTGAGATTGCCAGTTTGGGTGTGGCTCTTACCCAATGCACAGCACAGGGTCCTGCTTTTAACCTTCATTTAGGGGGGAATTCGGTGACTTGTGGAGCTGGTAAAACAATTTATGAAAAAGCAACAGATAGATTATGGCGAGAACGATTTATTGGATTAATGGGGAAGGAATGGTGGGAGGGCTTTTGACACATGCTGTATCAATTTAAACAGAAACCACACACTTATGGCCGGTTCTATATTTTATGACATACTCGTATATCTTACTCGGGTGACCATTCCCACAAATATATATATATATATATATATATATATATATATATATATATTATATATAGTATATATATAATTGTTACGAATTCTGGCCGCCAGGCGTGCGAGCGATTGCATTAACTCCAATCGCAACAGCGTCGCCCACCGGACGGACAATTCAGTCGTGACCCTCCTGGAATCACCCAGGAGCCAGTCACGGGTGGGGTTTAACTCACCACGATCGTGCCAATTGCCCACCGCGCAGGATAGGGTTGCTCGCGAATTCGACCTACCTAAGTACCTGCGCGAGTAGTCGACCGGGGCGATCGTACCTCGCCGCAGGTCGGCCTAGGACACGAACCGCTTAAGCGGTCCGTTCCGTGCTACAGTGATAACCGAGCGGTGTTATCGCCGACCTCGACGGATCAGATTCTCTTCTTTACCCGGGTGTTCAAAACCCACTACTAATTTATTCCGCGATTCAAGATGGCACTTTCAAAAGGGAAAAAGACGACGAACGGGATACATTTCACACAAGGAATTTTTTCAAGCAAGCACATATTACACACACAACACAAGCAAGGATTCATGCACGTATTTACAAGCAAGAAATCGAAATGAAACACGGATAAGGCAAGAAAGCAATGAAAGCATAACCACCGACTATAATTAATTAGCAATTTAAGGCACTTACACAGGTTTACTTGTCGGACACGGCGCCACCCACACACACAACACAACAAAGAAAAGACCTCCTTTAGTGGTCGTCACATCCTCTCTCCCCGCGACCGTCAGCGTGGTCGCGCCTGGTCGCGCCTGGTCTCGCGCGCTCCCACTCGGCCGGCGAACCCCTCTCCGGCACAGCCTCGCCGGACGCGCAGGTCCAACAAGACAGCTGGCACTGCTGCGCCTCCCGTCCGCGTCTCCACCAACAGGCCGCTCGCCGGACCACGAGCGCAGGACCGAGAGAGGGAGAGAGAGAGAGAGAGAGAGCTGCACGAGAAGAAGGAGAGGCAGAGAGGGCTTCCGGACCAGAGAGAGAGGGCGAGCTCGACCCTGGCCACCAAGTGAGAGGAGCACTCGACCCCGACAGAAGAGAGAGACTCAGAGATGGACCAGAGAGAGAAACGGCGTCGACGACAGACGAGAGAGCTCCTGGACCAGAGAGAGAGTGACGCGATGACCCAGACAGAGATGAGCTCCTGGAACTCGGAGCGGGTCCGCCTTATATAGCGGGGGCTCCGCCTTCGCTCCTCCTCCGTTTTCGGCTCACCTCCCTTCGAGAAGGTTCCCGAAAGGGGCGTTCCCTACCACGACCGCCTCACGCTGTTCATCCACCAATCGGCGGCGAGCTGCCCCCCCCCTTTCCTTCACACCAAGCGCGGGGAAAAATAGGGGGAAAAAAATCCGCGCGCCCAAAAGGAATCTTTGGTTCCTTTTTCGTTCGACGGTTTTCAACGCGGCTTGTTGCTTGCGTGGAGGTTTGTTCAAATAAAAAAGAAAAAGAAAAACGGCTATCTCAAAGAGTCGCAGCCGGTGAACACGAAGAATTCCTTAAACAACGGTGGGAACTATCTGCACATAAAGTTAGCGTCATAACGATCTAAGGACTCTTTATGGTGTATTGCGAATTTCCACAGCCGTACAAATATATATATAATATATATATATATATATAATATATATATATATATACATACAACACACACACACACACACACACACACACACACACACACACCACACACACACACAACACAACTATCGGTCAAAAGTTTTCGAACACCCCCATTTTCAGTTTTACTGAAATTTAAGTAGATAAATGTTTCAATGTAATCTGAAATTAAAGCAGAGAACAAAATAAACATTGCAGATAAAAAAGAAATCATGGAATATTTTTTTGAACAAAATTTAATCTATAAATTTTTGACTCATCAAGTAGCCACTTTTACAGATATAACAGCCGAACATAACTCGTGGCATTCTTTCCACAACAATGGAAATCAAATATTGGTTCGGAGAGTTCTTCCAACATGGTGCAGATTTTCCAACAAAGTTGTTGCACTTGTCGGTTGCTTGCTTTCACCTTTGTCCAGTTCATCCCAACCAGCTCGATGGGGTTTAAGTCTGGAGACTGGTGCCTGGCATTCCATTATTTGAAGCGACCGTCTTGTTCTTTCTTCGAAGGTAGTTCTGACATAGCCTGGAGGTGTTTTGGGTCGTTATTCTTCTGGAGGATGACCCCCTGACCAACTAGGCATCGACCAAAGGGTTTGCATGGCTGCTGCAAAATGCTGTGTGTCACAATTTTGGTTCAGGGTGCCAGTCACTCTATTACAAGTCGAAGACTTGATATATATATATATATAAACAGCACACACACACAACACACACATTTATATATATTATACTATATATATATTATTATTATATATATAATTAAAAATATTTTAATTATATATAGATATATAGTTTATTATATATATATAGACACACCCATACATATATACAGGGTGAGTCAAAAGTAGCTGCCCGATTTCTGTTTTTTTGGCTGTCAGATTCTTTCTGGGAAGTCATGTGTTTTAATAATTGTCTTGCAGATTAATTATTTTCGTAATTTATTTATTTTTTATTTTGTTTTGGCAGGTTATTGCTGCGAGTTTGGAAAGCTACTGAATTTGCACCAAATTGAGCTTAAAAGCACAATTAACAGACACAAATTGTGTCTACTGGGCTGCGAATAACCCAAGAGTGACAGTCGAGAAGGAGGTAAATTTACCTGGAGTGACAGTTTGGAGCAGCCACATCTCCATTAGGGATAATTGGATCCTTTTTCTTTGAGGGATCTGTCACTGCAGAAATTTACCTGGATATGCTGCAACCTTCTTTTGGCCCAGGGTACAAGAATCAGGACGTTATTTCCAGAATGATGGAGCTCCACCTCATTATGGACGTTATGTTTGTCAGTGGCTTGATGAAAAATTTTCCCAGAAAGTGGATCGGCCGCCGCGGTCCGATCGAGTGGCCGGCACGCTCCCCAGACCTTACACCTCCAGATTTCGTTCTTTGGGGGCTCATGAAAGACCTGTTTATCGTGAAAAGCCTCGTACCATTCAGGAATTGAAGGCTCAAATCACTGCAAAGTTTGAGGAAATTGATATCGAACCTCTGCAGATGTGTGTGCCGCTCTGTGCCCACTCAGCTGCAATTGTGCATCGATCACGAGGGAGGGCACTTTGAAAATTGTGAGTAAAAAGCTTGGTACAGTTCCGTAATTTTTTTTCTTGAATAAATGGTTAGATAAATATGTCATTCTTTATTTCTACCTTCTTGTACACTGTAATACAAATGGCAAACAAACAATAACTGACAGAAATTGGGCGCTACTTCTGACTCACCCTGTGTGTGTTGTATATTATATATATATATAATATATAGTAATACTTACATACGAATGCACTAACTTACGATATTCCGAGTTACGAGCCGTTGCTCGGACGATTTTTTGTGCTTTGTGTTACGAGTCTAGATCCGAGTTACGAGTGGAGCGAGCTTGAGACGCGCGCAGCCAAGCAAGCGAACACCGCGATCTCCCACCTTTTCACGCATCTCCGCCACTCACTCGTTCAGCTTCTTGGTTATCTGTTGAGTAGGGTCGTAACCGTAGCGATAAGTGAAGTGAAAAAACAAATGAAAAAAATTGTAGCAATTAAGTGTAACGGCAAAGGGAATTAAAAAAAAATGTAAAAAAAAAATTGTACAATTAAGTTTAGCGATAAAGTGAATAAAAAAAAAATTGTATCAATTACATTTAGCGATAAAGTGTGATGAGACCTTCAATCTCCTCCGCCACCACCTCCACCACTGCCGCACCTCCACCGCCACCTCACCAAGAATCTTCCGTAAGCCGAAGTCGTCTCATCTCCAAGGTAAATACACTTTATAAAACCAGTTTATTTATTTATATTTCTTATTATTATCTTTGTATTTATGTTTGTATTATATTATTTATTATTTATAATATTTTCACTTTTTTAAAACTACGTAACAAAGAAATTAGGGTGTTTTTGGGGGGCTGGAACTGATTATGATATTTTAATTAATTTCAATTGGGAAAATTGTTTTGATATACGAGCAAACCGAGTTACGAGCTCGGTCACAGAAACGAATTAAACCTGTATGTCAAGGTATTACTGTATATATTGTTAGGGGCTGGTGGAATTCGCATTACACCATAACGGGCCCGTAGTGAGATATCTAGATAGGTACATGTGTAGTTAGCCAAACCCGTTGTATAGAGGGAATTTATGTGGATTCATCCGGGCTGCGACGAGCTTTGAGTTAGCCATTTTTCTGTTCTATCTTTATTTTGACCAACCGTCTCAACCGCCATCACACAACAACCACTTTAACCACCAGCGCAAGCCATCGTCACACTAACACACCACGCCTCCAACCCTCAGACAACAACCACAACGCCAACCCTCACACAGAAGACCCTCCACACTTCGCCTTTACCTTACGAATTCATCCCACATCATCGCTTCTACGGCCATTCCCGCACCACCTGTGAACACTGAAGGTCGGGTTGTCTCTGGCCCGTTCGGCGATTGGTGCCTGAACGCACCGAGCCGCTAGCGCGAATAGCGGCCTTTCCGAGGGGAAAATTCGGATCAGAAAGCGCTTCACGCCCACTTCTCCTCCGTCCATTAGCAAGCGCGGGGCGGCTTGGCCCCGCTCCAAGCGTGTGTATGTGAAGTCCGTATATGCAAATTTTAGGATCAAGGAGAGGTTCACGCCCATTTTTGCCCGACCAATGGCTGACCGGGGGGGGGGCGTGGCCCCGCCTCCAATCGCGTTCTGATCCTAAAATTTGCATATGTGGCTGCTGCCGGCCCGCCTATAAAAAGGCGAGCGCAAGGCGAATTGGAGCGAGTTGGTTGTAAGCGTGTTGGGTTTTGGAGTTGCTTGGGAGAGTGTCATCGAGAGAGTTGGGTTTTGTGGAGTTGCTTGGAGAGTGTTCATCTTGAGAGTTGGGTTTTGGAGTTGCTTGGAGAGGGTCGTCGAGGAGTTACTTTTCGGGACAAGGAGCGTTGCGTTGGTGGAGTTGAGGCGAGTGTGCGCGTGTGGAACTGCAAAGCAAGGGAGTCTCGTCCGAGGCAAGAAGGACGGCGGTCGGCCGACGAGGTTGCGGTGTGGGGGATTGCTCGTCTCGTCACGGGACCCAAGCCAGCCAGCACCCTCCCCCCCGGGCATCAACAATTTCCCTTTCCCCCGCGCTGAGATAGCGCAAAAGGGGGCCCCGTTCCCACCCCACAACACGTGGTGCCAACAAGCCACGCGCAGGGGCCCGGAGTCGGGACACAGCGGGCGGACACTTTGCGGCTTTCCCGCCAACCAGGTCACGAGGACGCGGGTAAGACCCCCCCCGGTCTCGCGGACCTGGTGCTCTTCTAGGTTCCCCGCAGACATTTGGCCTACGGGCCTGTCTGCTCCTTGTCTGTGAGGGTGGCTTTTTCTTTTGCTTTTGTGTAAATGTGTGTTTGGCGCCGTCTGTGAAGTAAAAACTGTAATAAGTGTTGCCTGTGCGCGTAGTCGGTTTTAACTCTTACATTTGCTTTATGTGCATTTTTGACTGTAATGGCTGTATATACGTGCTTGTCTGTGTGTGTGTGAATAAATGTGCATTGTGTGAAACTGTTTTCCCCGTTTCGCTTCGTCTTTTCTCCATTTGAATCTCCAACCTGCTTCACGTAAGGGGTTCGTAGTGGGCTTAATAACGCCCGGTAATTAATCGGAACCGTCGAGGCCGACGATAACACCGCTCGGTTATCACTGTAGCACGGAACGGACCGCTTAAGCGGTTCGTGTCGGAGTCGGCCTGTGGCGTGGTACGATCGCGGTCGACCATCGCTGCAGGTACTTAGGTATTTCGAATTGGCGAGCAACCCTATCTCTGCGGGTGGGCAATTGGCAATCGTGGTGAGGTAACCCCACCCGTGACTAGCTCCTGCGTTGTTCCGAGAGAGTCCAGACTGAATTGTCCGTCGCGGTGGGCGACGTGCCGCAATGCAATTCGAGTTACGTGGCCGTTCGCACGCCGGCGGGCGTGAATTCGCAACAATAATATATATATATATATATATATATATATATTATATATATTATTATATATAAAACATACACATATACATATACTATATACACTATACATTTATATATATATACACATACACATACTGTTATATATATACACATATACATATACATATATACATACACATATTGTTGCGGGCCGGGGTTGGGTGAGAAGACCACCAGGGAGGGAAGCTATCTCGGGTTCCCACCAGACTCCGGAATTGCAGGCCGTCGTACACGGATAATTCCGTGACGCGGCGGGTCGCGAACCGACCGTGAACGCCAATAACTCAACCGTGTGACCTAGCATCCTCCCCGTCTATTGGTTAACCGGTTACCTAATTAATCACGTGATTTAATTACCGGGGAACATGCCATTGGTACGCCTTATCCGAACAGGATCACTTTACCGATCGGATGCAGCTGAGCGACATGCAAGGACGTACCGGCTAAAAGGAACAGATCTTTCGGAATAAAGTCCCGGCTAAGCTAGGATTCGGACCATGCTGGATCAATGAAAGAACAGACAAAAAGAGCTAGGAACATTTCTAATAATTATTTATTTACAGCAGGCGAGGAAGGATATGTGGCACAGTGAATAGTTTTTATTGTTGTGTGTAATGCAGGGATGGAAGATAGTGAGAGGTGCGGCTTACACCTTAGGTGCATACTAGCAACTAACAAAGCGACAAAGAGCAGATTTATCCCGATATAATTATTGTACAATCTTAACTTAAACGAGGACAGGCAACCAGGGCAGGCACCAGGACACCACACCACACACACCACAAACACAACACACACGAAGAGTTTAATGAGAGAAAGGAGGAGTGGAGATGAGGCTCATGGTCTCTCAATACCTTGCACGATTGCCCGATCGTGCCACAAATACGCTTTTGGGGATGCTCCGCTGGGCGATACCTCCTGACAGCTGGCACGCGTCTCTTGCTTTTGTGGCACTTCATGCAGCAAGCCGTCGTCCAGAGAATGAGATGCCACCGTCGGGCGTGAAGGGAGGGACTGGGTGGAGAAGGCGAAGTCGAGAACGAGTGGGCTGAGTGTAGACAGGAAGGTGGGTGGGTGGAGTCAGCGCCGTGTGGGCGGAGAGAGGCGGGAGGAGGAGGCGGAGTCGCAGGCGATGACGACAGAACGGCGGAGTAGAAGGCGGAGTCAAGAGCGAGTGGGCGAAGACGGGCGGGTGAAGAAGGCCGAGTTAGCAGACGTGCGGAGAGATCAATCCAGGACGGGCAGAGGAAGGACGAGCTGACAGCAGCGATGGGCAAGAACCACAAACGCAACTACAGGCGGCCTCGCCACCCATCCTTTATATGACGCTGGGGTGCAGGGTGGCGGCATTACCCCCGAAGCGGTGTCCTCACCCGAATCGGCCGCTCTGATTGGGGCGGGACCACGCCGTGATGGCCGAAGTGGCTCCATCCACTTCCGAAAGATAATTCCAAGCTGCGGAATCGTCTCGCTCCGAGCCCCATGATATGAATCGCCCCGCACCGAACTCGCGCAGCTGATTATCGCTTGCACCGACCTCCGGACCAATGCCCCGGTGACTGCAGCGCACGCCTCTGCCTGATCGCGGCTTCGCCGGGCGGAGAGGCGAGAACACATCCGCTGTCCGTGGGGAACACCCGTGGCCGCCAGCGAGGACCGACGGTAAGGTGTTACGGTAAACCCATGCACAGACGGTAAGATGTTAGGATAAACCCGTGCACAGACCAGAACAAGATGTGTGCCATCCGTGCCCTGCTCTGTACAATAATAAGGTGTCACGAGCTAAACACGGGTCCGACTGCCATCGAGCATGTTTCGTACAGTACGCGCGGATCCACCATGGCCCACGTGGTCAGCGCTCGCGTTCACCCGATTCTGCTATCGTGTGCGCAGGGCCAACCCCGATCTGTGTCAGGAATTGAGGGGAACAATCGGATATAATAATTAGATGGAGGTTTGGAATGAAAAATAATATAGGTATAAGTATCATATGGAGAAATGGAGGGAAAAGAGGATGCCGATATAATTAAATCCAGAAATGGGTTGAAACGAACGTGCCGCCCGTATCTTGCACACTTGTGTCCTGTACAATGTGGCGTGGTTGTTGTTTTTCTATTATCGGCCTCTGACGATGTAGTTATTGGCACCAAGCTGCCAGCCACGCTCTCGCCGATATTGGGTCATTTGCTTTTGTGTTGTGAAAAACAACATCCGTGCAGCCTCTTTAAGAGATATTAGTTCGTATGCCTTTTCAATGCAACCAGCAATCTCATCCCAGATCATTGGAAACGTCAGACGATCATCTCGAGCTTGCGGCAGAGGTTCCTTTGAGGGTATATAAGACTAGCGGTAATTACTATCTCGTGTCTACCTCCTCTGCCAGCACTGCTTCAACAGCGATACGTATGTAGTGCTGATCGTCTAAACGTCTTTGTCACGCTCTCCCATCCCCTCCCCGGCCACGGCACGTGCTCCACGTGTTGGCCTCCGCGAGGACCACAAATCGGATTTTACCTCAGGAATAAGCAGAAAAGAAGGTAGAAATGAAGTTGGAGTAGTGTAAACAGACCAAGCATGAGATCCACACAACGCACTGTCCCATTGTCCCACGGAAATAAAGGGAAGGGACTATCTGAACATATATTAATGGAATAATTGTCTATGGAACGCTGTATGATGGGAACCGCAACACTATAAACACACACACATACACATATTTTACACATACACATATAATACATATTGTTACGAAATTCCGCCGCCCACCGGCGTGCGAACGACCGCTTTTTCACTAATATAGTAGCCGCTCGGCCACCGGAACGGACAATTCAGTCGTGACCTTCCGGAACAACGCCGCGAACCTGTCACGGGTGCCAGGTCTCAAACGGTACCACACACGCCAGACGATAGCCAATTTTCTACCCGCGCAAAATAGGGTCAATCCCGAAATAATCATATACCTAAAGACCTGCGCGGGTAGCCAACCGGGAGACACAGTACCTCGACGCAGGTCGCGTTGGACGACGAACCACTCAAGCAGGTTCCGTTCCGTTCTGCAGTGATACCCGAATAGCGTAGTCGCTATCAGCCCGACCTCGCCTGGATCCGATTCTATTCACTGAGGATTTACAAACCCAACTACATATTCCGAGATGCAATATGGCGTTCAATGGGGGAAAGACAATCGACGAACGGGTAGATTCAACACAAGCACATTATATTTTACACAGCACACACAGTATACAGCGCATGCAATCAATGCAGTATTCAAAAACACGTATACAAGAGCAAACAATCATGCACAAGGGACCGGGGGCAAAGACACGAGCAAGGTGAAAGCACTACGACCATCTAAGTCATGCAATCATCTAGTCACTTAACAGTTTTTACTTACAGGACACGGCGCACAGACCAACATTCATTCAAAAGAAAGGAAAGGCCACCTCAAGACTGGAGAGGCGACAGACAGGGTCTGTCGAACCTTATATAGTATGAAGTGAAGCGCTGATTCCTAGTGAAGTTATACTACCCATTCCGGACATGGATCCCATCGAGCAACCCGATTGCAGCGTTCACCTCGCACCCTCGGGAAGGCGATGAGTGGCGAGGAGGCAGCTCTTTCGCGCTACTCCCTCCCCGGTAGGTGGCGCCAGGCTGTTGAGACAGAGCTGCAAAGCGGCAGCCTATGGACCCGTCACGCAGCCTTACGAGCGCCTCGAAACCGGACCACCGCACAACAACACACACGACTTGCTCGCGCCCCAAAGAGAGGCACCACCTCGACGACGACAAAAAGCCCCACACAACAACCCTACTTGGCGTCCTGCGCGCCCTTATATCCCCCAGTTCCAATGCCCGCTCCTCCCCGTTTATCGCTCCGCCCCCCTCCAGCTCCTGCGGGAAGCTTCCAAAAAGGCGTGCCTCTCGCCCCCCTCCCGCGCGCCTCGCGGGGGCGAGAGAATCATTCTTGCACAGGTCCAGGGAGATTCATTCCCCAAAATCAGGCCCTCCTTCACATGACCTTTGACCTTTGACCCGCATCGCACTTCCCCACACCAAAGCCGGGAAAAGCAAGCGGCGGGAAAATTCGCGCACCATCGGAACTCCTCTGTTTCCTTCGCTTCGTAGAGACGTTTTACTATGGCGAGAGGGTTGTGATGTGTTTGTGGAGAAGGGGATCAGCATGGTGTAGCAGGGAGAAGTGTGGTTAGGTGATGGTTTTTGTGGTTATGGCGATCGTGTTGTTGTGGTTGAGTGATGTGTTGGATTGTGCGATCTTGGTTGTTGTGGTTTGAGAGCGATCGTGGTTGTTGTGGTTTGAGGCGATCGTGGTTGTTGTGGTTTGAGGCGATCGTGGTTGTGGTGCCAAAATAACGATAGTAAGAAAACGGCTATCTCAAAGGATCACAGCCAGTGACACGAATAATTCCATTAAACAACGGTGGGGAAATCTAACTGAACACAGAGCTATTCGATTCTAACCTGAACTACGGACCTTTATGGTGTTCTGCGAATTTCCACAGCCGTAACAATATATACGTCTGTACAGAGACACACATTGCTCGCTTACATTTGTACTCTTGTGAGAATATGTGAAGCTGTGATATGAAAATAGTAACTTCAAACACACGAGAAAGGAATTCATACTATTTTGTGTTCTTATATGTTCATACGCAAGAAGAAGGTATCCAATCAAATGCCGCGTTAAAAAAAACACAACATGTTAAGAAGTATTCTTCTCCACAGATATATTTTGTTATTCTGATATACAGTGGGGTTAAACAGCCAAAATTTAAATTGATCTTTTCTCCATGTCATGTTGTGCAAAAGCATGTGAACAAAGACTAACATTTTTCATCACTCTTTATGCAAGTCATTTGTTGGTTTATTCGGATGTCACTGTCATTATTTGTATACATGCCCTTCCCTTACATCATGCCCGAGGAACGCCTCACCTGACTGATGAGGTTTTCTTGAATTCGGCTCAATGTGGTCCGAAGGCGATTGCTGATCAGACCAAGGCTCGTCGACTCGTACTTCACACGCATATATGCACACGCACGCACACATGCATACATATAGCGTTATTCAGATTTGCTTTTTGTATTTTGAAAGGTTGGTCATCACAAAGTGCATCAAATTGGATGTCACAAGACTTGTGTAAATGCATCACACTGAAGAATCACGTTACCCCTGGGCGCTCACCTGGTAGTGGCTGGATAAGAAAACCAGGGAAACACTGGTAGGCATGGATGACACACAAAATATTGTTGTGGGCCGGGGGTCGGTGGCGAGAACGACCACTAGGTGGGGGAGGTTTGCGTCGTCTCCCACCAAACTCCCCAGAATTGTAGGCCGTCGCTGGATAACTCCGCGAGCCGGCGGGTCGTTTAACCGACCGTGGACGCCAATATTTCAATTGCGTAGCGTAGGGTCTATTTGTCTATAACCAATTTACCTAATTAACCAAGCGATTTCGACTACGGGGAAACAGCCCTCGGCACGTCTTGCTCGAACCGGGTCACTCTACCCGACTGCGTAGAGTTCCAACTACCGACTACCAACTCCGGTTCAGGTGCAGTGACGGAAACTGCCAAAGCCGTGCCGGCTGAATGAACGGATTATCGGGGATAAAAACCCGGCTAAACTCAGATCCGAACCATGCTGGACCAATGAAGAAGAGACGGAAACGAACTGGGAACATTTCTAACAAGTTTTATTTAGAGTAATTAAGCACAAAGCAAGACTTAACGCGAAATGCAAGAAGTATTTACAATGATCCAAAACACTTATTCAGTTCTACTTAAAACGGGCCACAACGCAGACACACACAAAATAAAAGAAACCCAGAGTTTTTATTGACCCTCGCAGCCGTGGAGAGAGACAAGCTGGGGGTCAGAGTTCGGTGGTGTACCTGACCGTCAGAGGAAGGGCGTGCTCCGCGATGCGGCACCTGACAATGGTCGCTGGTTTGGTCCCCAGTCACATGTGTGGGACTCGAGGTTCGTGGTGGAGCTCAGGTGGTGAATGGCCGGGTCTACGGAGGGGGTCGGGGTCGCTCTTCCCTTCCTCGTAGAGGGCCAGCAGAGACACGTTCGCCGCCTGCACGCCCACCAAAACTATTCAAAAGAACTTTGAAAAGACTCTCCAAGACCTGAAAAAGACCCTCCAGACCTCAAAAAGACCACTGCCTCAGAGAGTGCTTGGGAATTATGGACCTCCCTCAGTGGGGAGGGCCTTGGTGAACACCTCGCTGTCCCCTCTGATTGGACAGGTCCTATGCCCACCTTTCGCGGCGGGGCCTTGGCCCCTGCCGGGAAACCCCAGCCACTCCTCCACGCAGGCCCACACTCGACGAGTAACAGTATCAACGCTGCAACAGCCCTGCTGGGAAACCCAGCCAGTCTTCCACGCGGGTTCATACTTGACGAGTAACAGTATCAATGTTGCACAGGCCGTCGTGAAAGAGTTACAACGTTTGTGGAAGAACAGTTGGTAGAAGCGGCAGGGAACGGCTGCAAGACCCTGCCTTGGCAAGTCAGAGTGCTTGTAGACAGCGGGTGTGTAGTGGGTCGTGATGGGGAATGGAATGGTTGTTGGTTGTTCGTTGGAGGGTTCGTTGGATGTAAAGATTTAATAACCAACAAAAAAATCGCAACGCATGCCTTTGATTCTCCCAGAGACAAAAGGAAGGGGATCTGACTACACACACATACTTAACGACATAACTAACTTTTGGACATCTGTATGTTGAATGCAAATGGTTTCCAGATCCATAACAATATGTAATGGAGAAGAAAGTAAATCCTGTGGAAATTTTTTTTTTGAATGCCATGATCAAATTTTGGTACATCAAAGGTGATGAAGGTTGTGGTCAAGTTTCATCGGAATGGTGTGTATAGTTTCTGAGAAGAAAGAAATACCTCTTGGGGGGGGGGGGAGGGGGGGGCTCCCGCCTCGACCCCTTTAGACCCAATCTATTAAAATGTCATAAACAAACTTAAGCTCCTGACACATACAAAGCTTTCGTCCGCAGCCTGATGGAGTACTGCTCTCCCATCTGGGCTGGTGCTCCCACCTCTCACTTTTCTCGGCTTCACGCTGTGGAAACCAACATTTAGGAACATTGGTATCTCCCGTTATGAGGCTGAGTCTTTGGGGTCTCATTCTCTCACAGCAGGAGGTCAGTGGTCTTTCTGTCTTCTATCGTCAGCAACCCACTTCTGGTAAACTACAAAATCAAAGATTACTGCTCACCTTCACTCTTTCATTCCTCTTATTCCCACCTTTGGAACAAAGTCCCACATCTCTCAATCCCACTCTTCCCTCCATGTCTTCAAAACAGCTGTTCACCACCATCTCTAATCTACCCCTACCATAAACCATGATCTCTTCTACCCCATTAATCCACCCCAAATCCACCTCCTTAAAATTCCCTGCTTTCCTGCCTGAAAGTCCCTGTAGTGTCCATCGTTTTACCCCTGTATCCTACCCTCACGTCCCTCTCCCTTTCACAGATCTCCAATGTCTCTGGCCCCACTGTTTTGTGCTTCCTCTCCTGTCCCTCTTGTCTCCTGCTCCCCTTGTTATATGTTCTGTGTGTTAGCTCTTAAGTTGACATTGTATATATATATTATTATATATATATATATATATAATATATATTAAAATATAT
This sequence comes from Eptatretus atami, assembly GCA_035128595.1. NCBI lineage: Eukaryota > Metazoa > Chordata > Myxini > Myxiniformes > Myxinidae > Eptatretus > Eptatretus atami. The sequence continues at coordinate 53,343,125 of CM068959.1, read as the reverse complement.
ATATATATTGTTACAAATTCTGGCCCCCGGCTGCGAAGCGCTTGCATAACTCCAATAGCGCACGCTCGCCCACCGGACGGACAATTCAGTCGTGACCCTCTGGAACACCGCCGACTGTCACGGGTGGGTTTAACCCACCACGATGTGCCAATTCCTACCGCGCAGGATAGGGTCATCGCCGAATTTCGATACCTAAGTACCGCGCGAGTAGTCACCGGGGATCGTTACTCGCCGCAGGTCGGCTGGACACGAACCGCTTAAGCGGTCCGTTCCGTTGCTCAGTGATAACCGAGCGGTGTTATCGCCGACCTCGCGGATGTATTCTTTTACCGGGCTTCAAACCCTCACTAATTTATTCCGCGATCAAGATGGCACTTTCAAAAGGGAAAGAAGACGACGAACGGGATACATTTCACACAGGACATTTATTTAAAGCAATATTGCACACACAATACCAGCAGGCAGTCATACAATATACAAGCAAGATAGAAAACAAAAGCAATCGACGACTAAAAAGCAAGGATCAATTACATGCCAGTTACTTACACAGTTTCTACTTGCAGACACGGCCACAGCATGCATACAACAAAGAAAAACCTACCATAGGCAGGGAGGTAGACAGGGTTCGTAACCTTTATGGCACGGGACCTGGAGACCGAACGGCGTCCCGTGAGACCGAGGGTCTTACCCACCCTCGTGGCGCGACGGTGGCAGGTCGCGACGTCGACTCCCATGGCCTTGCGTAGCCGCGCCTGACCTCGGGCCCCTGGCATGGTCAGCGAGCTCTCTCCTGGCGTTGCTGCTGGTGCTTCCACGACCCACGACCAAACAAGCAAAAGTCTGAAGGGCAGAAGGGGCTTCAGGACCAGAGAGAGAGAAAGCCCAAAACGAAGAGTTCCAAACGAAGGGAGGATAAGAGAAGCCCAAGGGGTGACCAGCGCCCCGAGACCAAGAACGAACGAGCCAGCATGAACCGAGAAGAGACCCAGAACGAACGAGCCAGCATGAACCGAGAAGAGACCCAGAACGAACGAGCCAGCATGAACCGAGAAGAGACCACGAGCCTCGCGTCTGTTCGCTTTTGTAAAGAGGGCTCCGCCTTTGCCCAGCCCCGTTTCTGGCTGCACCTCCCTTCTGGAAGCTTCCCAAAATGGGCGTGCCCTCTCGCTCCCCCTCCCGCGCCGTGCGGGGACGAGGAAAGTCAGTTTTGGCTCGGGGCCAGGGAATTATTCCCCCAAATCAGACCCCTCCTTTACATGACCTTTGACCCCTGCTCGGATCGCACCCCCACACAAGCGCGGGGAAGAACAGCGGGAAATCAGGCGGGAAAAACCCCACAGGCTTCACGAGTCCTTTTGTTTTGCCATTCGGAAGCGGTTTGTTGAGAGCGACGATTGGTGGTGGTGGTTGTGGGGGTGGTGTGAGCATGGTTGGCGTTGTGGCGTAGTTGGGTGGCGGTTGTTTGTGTGGAGGTTTGTTGCAATGGTGGCTCAAATAACGATAGAAAAGAAAAACGGCTATCTCAAGCGTCGCAGCCCGATGAATCACACGAATTCCCTTTAAACACGGTGGGGAACTATCTGCACATAAACTTAGCGTCATAACTGATCAAAGGAACCTTTATGGTGTATTGCGAATTTCCACAGCCGTAACACTACCCCCTCCCTTTTTTTACAGACTCGTCCCGAGTCGTCGAATTTTCGTGTGTCATCATGTGTAGTTCTCCCCTAATACGTTTTACCTTCGATCCCTGAGTGCGACATTCAGTGTATCCGTGTCCCCAAAAATAACCTACGGGCTGAGTAACTAACTAAACAAACCCACTCATACAGACGACTTAACTAAATTGCCGGCGCTAAGACATACATGCCGGGGGCGCAAAACACATTTACAAGTACTTCTTAACTTAACAAATTTTACACTCCCCATGGCAGGATCGATGACTCTGCGGAAAAAACAACAGTCACAAGCAGGGGCCAGGCTGCATAAACGCAGTCCAAGGCCTCCCCCCCTTAAATGAGCGCAGTGAACGACAAAACGGTGCACGGGCTGCCGGTGCAGTCCCGTGTTGCAGCTGCCATCAGGCAGTCCCTGCAATTTGCGCGATGATCCTGGCACACATGGTAATGAAAAGGGGGGGGGGGAATGCAAAACAGAACGGCGCAAAATGAACGAGGCAGCAGGCATAGATGGCAAAGTGGGGCAGGCAAGGCATGGCGTGACAAGCCGCTGTAGCAAACACAGCCGCGCAGATGAAATGGAGTGGCGGCCAGGCTTGAAGCAAAACAGCCAGCCGATGAAGTGGCCGGCAACAGCCTTGCATAAAAACAGCCAGCAGAGAGCTGCGGCACTTGCCTTGAGATGGAGGTTGGTGGAGGAAGTGCGGTGGTGCTGGCCATCAGAAGGCGGGCTCGGACCTACCTGACTGTCTCCTCCCAGCCTATCGCCTTTGCCTGTCTCTGTCCATACCCACCCTTAATTTGTCAAACCCAATTTAGCCCCACTATTTTGGTTTTTATTTTTTATTTTTAACTTCCTTCCTATAAATCGTCCCTAACCCCCCTTATGTCTTTGTTCGGCTAACCTATCGTCTCCTACCTACTCCCACTACGTTCCCTTCTGGAGGGAATAAGGGAGAGCTAGCGTCCTGTGTCGAGGCCCAACTCAAGCCCCAGCGGCCTCCTCAGATTTCAGCGATCTCAACCCAAAATGGGTCCAGCGGCCCACAATGAGAGCGAGGGATGGATGTGCGGAGGGGTACACTTCCTAATCTACCTAACCATTTACCTGTTAACTACCCCGGGACTTTCCAAAAGGCCTCTCGCTTAAACTACTGGTTCTAACACCCAGATTCCCATCGCTGTGTTGGTGTCCTCACATTTTGGGCCTGCCCCCAATTTTCTCCCGTGCCCACACGGTCTCTCACGGCTGGGATGGCGTGGCTCCCTTGGCAGGAACTACCCTCTGCCGATTCTCCGACGATGGCCCCCGGCACTACACTGCCTCCGAGCCTACCAGCTCCCTAAACACGGAGTGCCCTCTCTGGCGCTCCCCTGAAACGCTCACGTGGCAGGCTGGCGCCCGGGCCCCTTTCCGAGGGTCACCCGTGCCCAGATCACTGCCCGTGGCAATGGCGCCCCGGGCCCCCGCATCATGCGGGTGCACCCATGCCCACTCACTATCCCGGCCCCCCATGGGCCCTGGCCTACCGCGCCGACTAGCCCGGTGCCCGGGTACCCACTCAGCGATATTCACCTTTCGCAGCCACGCTCCAGCCTGTCAACAGGGCTCCTGCACCCTCCAAGCGGTATCGAGCCTACTTTCCCACCAACACAAAACGACCTCCATTTTTGTCAATTTGACTAACCCACTAACTCACATTACTCTGACCCGGGGTCCCTTGGGCGGAATCACTCCCCCCTCACTCATCGCACCATGCATTCCACATTCACTCCATACACACACAGACCCGCTGGCCTCACTCACTCAACATGTTTCCATTCTCTCTCCAACTCACACATCGCTGAACTCTGCCATTCTGTTCACTAAATCCCCTAACTACCTCGTGCTCCCTCGTCGTCCCTTAAACTATAGCACGTTCCTTTTAACACTACGTAGCTAAGCCTACGTCCCCTCTACACACTCAAAAGTCTGTCTCTGTCCTCAAAATAATTCCCCTCCTAAATCTGAACTGAATCCTCTACCTAATCCATTCCAGGGCCCCATGAGACTTATCCCTGCCCAAGAAGCCAGTCTGGCTAGCTAACCCATCCCCTAACTAGTTGGTTCTGTGCCTAGACAGGGGACTCCACCCTTGCCCAGGGAATCCTGTTCACCCGAAGCGAGGCTTGCTTTTTTATTTTTTTTTTTATGCGCCGCAACAGTGCGGCAACTCGCAACCTGCGCACCTTTTGCGGACGTCATGGCGCTGTTGTACCTCGTCCTCTTGTGGGTACCATCCGGCAGGGATCTCCCCTCCTGCCGGATTCCAACCACGTGCAGCCATGACGTCACCTGCGCATCAAAAACAAGCCTGCGTTTCGAGGGGTTCCCCACACGAACACATGTGCTCTGCCCGTCGGAGCTTAACACACACGCTCGCGTGGAGAACCGTCCGGTCAAATCCGTAATACAGCCTACCTTTGTCCGT
>CM068959.1:53278333-53338950 GCA_035128595.1 Eptatretus atami | reverse complement strand
GCTGGTTTGGTCCCCAGTCACATGTGTGGGACTCGAGGTTCGTGGTGGAGCTCAGGTGGTGAATGGCCGGGTCTACGGAGGGGGGTCGGGGTCGCCTTCCCTTCCTCGTAGAGGGCCAGCAGAGACACGTTCGCCGCCTCGACGCCCACCAAAAACTATTCAAAAGAACTTTGAAAAGACTCTCCAAGACCTGAAAAAGACCCTCCAAGACCTCAAAAAGACCACCTGCCTCAGAGAGTGCTTGGGAATTTATGGACCTCCCTCAGTGGGAGGGGCCTTGGTGAACACACCTCGCTGTCCACCTCTGATTGGACAGGTCCTATGGCCCACCTTTCTGCGGCGGGGCCTTGGCCCCTGCCGGGAAACCCCAGCCACTCCTCCACGCAGGCCCACACTCGACGAGTAACAGTATCAACGCTGCAACAGCCCCTGCTGGGAAACCCAGCCAGTCTTCCACGCGGGTTCATACTTGACGAGTAACAGTATCAATGTTGCACAGGCCGTCGTGAAAGAGTTACAACGTTGTGGAAGGCTTGGTAGAAGCGGCAAGGAACGGCTGCAAGACCCTGCCTTGGCAAGTCAGAGTGCTTGTAGACAGCGGGTGTTAGTGGGTCGTGATGGGGAATGGAATGGTGTTGGTTGTTCGTTGGAGGGTTCGTTGATGTAAAGATTTAATACCCAACGAAAAAGAAATCGCAACGCATGCCTTTGATTCTCTCACGAGACAAAAGGAAGGGGATCTGACTACACACACATACTTAACGACATAACTAACTTTGGGACATCTGTATGTTGAATGCAAATGGTTTCCAGATCCATAACAATATGTAATGGAGAAGAAAGTAAATACCTGTGGAATTTTTTTTTTGAATGACATGATCAAATTTTGGTACATCACAGGTGATGAAGGTTGTGGTCAAGTTTCATCGGAATGGTGTGTAGTTTCTGAGAAGAAAGCAAATACCTCTTGGGGGGGGGGGGGGGGGGGGGAGGGGCTCCCGCCATCGACCCCTTTGGACCCAATCTATTAAAATGTCATTAACAAACTTAAGCTCCTGACCACATACAAAGCTTTCGTCCGCAGCCTGATGGAGTACTGCTCTCCATCTGGGCTGGTGCTCCCACCTCTCACTTTTCTCGGCTTCACGCTGTGGAAACCAAGGCATTTAGGAACATTGGTATCTCCCGTTATGAGGCTGAGTCTTTGGGTCTCATTCTCTCACCGCAGGGAGGTCAGTGGTCTTTCTGTCTTCTATCGTCCAGCAACCCACTTCTGGTAAAACTGCCAAAATCAAGAATTACTGCTCACCTTCACTCTTTCATTCCTCTTATTCCCCACCTTTGGAACAAAGTCCACACTCTCTTCAATCCCACTTTCCCTCCATGTCTTCAAAACAGCTGTTCACCACCATCTCTAATCTACCCTACCATAAACCATGATCTCTTCTACCCCATTAATCCACCCCAAACTCACCTCCTTAAAAATTCCCTGCTTTCCTGCCTGAAAGTCCCTGTAGTGTCCATCTTGTTTACCCCATGTTATCCCATCCCGTCACGTCCCTCTCCCTTTCACAGATCTCCAAATGTCTCTGGCCCCACTGTTTTGTGCTTCCCTCTCCTGTCCCTCTTGTCTCCTGCTCCCCTTGTTATATGTTCTGTGTGTTAGCTCTTAACGAGCTTTGACATTGTATATATATATTATTGTTTTAAAAATATATATATATTGTTACGAATTCGCGCCCACGGCATGCGAACTGCCGCTTTCACGAATAGTAGCAGCTCGCCCACCGGACGGACAATTCAGTCGTGACTTTCCGGAGCAACGCCGGAACCCTGTCACGGGTGGGTCTTCAACCCCACCACGGCTAGCCAATTTCTACACGCGCAGGATAGGGTCAATCGCCGAATTTCGATATACCTAAGTACCCGCGCGGATAGCTAACCGGGAGACTGTACCTCGGCGCAGGTCGGCTTGGGACACGAACCGCTTAAGCGGTCCGTTCCGTTCTGCAGTGATAACCGAGCGGGTATTATCGCCCGACCTCGCCCGATCCAATTCTATTTACCGGGTATTTAAAACACCACTAATTATTCCGCGATGCAAGATGGCATTTCAATGTGGGGAAAGGAGGACGCGATGAAAGGGGTGCATTGAACAAAGCACATTTATTTTACACGTACACATATACAGTCAATCATGCAGGCAAACAAAAGCAAGGGAAGCACTACGACCGAATATGGTTATTATTAATGTACAGTCACTTAACAGTTTTTACTTGTCAGACTCGGCACCACAAGATTCACTCAAAAGAAAGGAAAGGCCACTCTCATAGACGAGAGTGACAGACAGGGTCCGTGGACCTTTATATTGCGTGGGCCTTTGTTGACCGAATGACCCACGAGACCGATGCGGGTTACCTGCACCCTCGTGGTGCGATGATGGGCAGGTCGCGACGTCTGTTCCCCACGGCCGCTAGGACAGCCGCGCCTGATTGTGGCCTTGCAACGATGGGCAGGTCGCGACGTCTGTTTCCCACGGCCGCTAGGCAGCCGCGCATGATTGCGGCCTTGCCAAGGCGAGGTGATCCGGGCCCGGCTGGCAACCCGGTTGAGAGAACGAACGGGTCTTTTAGTGCTCTGTCAGAGTTGATGCTCTATAAGAGTTGAATGCTCTAAGACCCCGTCCGTTCCTCAGGCCTAGGTCACATTGCCACGGCGGCCTGGGGTCTCCAAAATCTACGGCCACTAGCAATTATACGGTGGCCGCAGTATTTCGACGGTCACACAATGTAGCAGTCACATATGTTTTTATTTTTCGGGGAGCCGCACGGCGTATTTAGGCCTAAGTCACATTTGCCACGGCGGCCGTGGGGTTTCCAAAATCTACGGCCATTAGCAATTATACGGCGGCCGCAGTATTCCACGGTCACACAATGTAGCAGTCACATATGTTTTTATTTTTCGGGGAGCCGCACGGCGTATTTATAAATTGTGGAGACCGAAAACGTGGGTTGCCGTACGGTCTTTGATTTGATGTCCGCACGGTGACCTTAGGGCGTTCCTGCGGCGGCCATAGATTTTTCAAGGCAGATGCAAGGTGCCCGCAAGGCGACCGCAAGGCGACCGCAAGGGACCCTAAGGCGAACGTGCGGCCAGACGGACGGTAACAATGGGATAATGTTTTTTGTTTTTTTTTCGGCTTGTCGAATTGCTACGGCGAACGTAGAAATGAAAAAAGTTATAACTCCACGTTATAATTCCACGGCGACCTTACGGCCTGTAAAATATAGCCAAACGGCGTAGGGCCACCCCGAGGCCACCTCAGAAACTCTGCGGCCGCCGCACGTTTCTGTCAATTCAGAGGGCGTACGGCCGCCGTATCCTCGCCGTAGAGCAAATGTGACTTAGGCCTTAGGTCTTAGAAATTGTGGAGACCGAAAACGTGGGGTTGCCGTGCGGTCTTTGATTTGATGTCGCACGGTGAACTTAAGGGCCATAGCGGCCTGCAGCGCCCGCACGTTTCTGTCAATTCAGAGGGCGTACGGCCGCCGTATCCTCGCCGTAGAGCAAATGTGATTTAGGCCTTAGCGATGCGCGAACTGTGCCGAGGTCCGATAACCTCGGACTGCCTTGGCGCTGGCAAGCTCTCCCCGGCTGTGGTCTCCACGCAGCTCCTTGGCTTTCCCCGACTGACTCTCTCCAGACTTCGGGCTCCACTCGGCTCTCCGACCCCTCCAGACTGCCTGAACCGGTGCTCTGCACGGCCTTTTATAGGGCTGGTGAGACGAGATCTGATCTCCGCACTCTCACCTCTGCCCAGAAAGCGGACGTGGAAGAAATCAACACCCTTCGACCCCCACAGGCCCCGCCCCTTCTCTCCTGTGATCCGTTTTTCGAGGCGAAGCTTTTACACAGAGCGGACGTGGTGGAATCACCGTCGCTTGTGCTCACAACGAAACCCCTCGCGTCGGTTTGCAGCGACGCTGTTCGCTGGGACTCGCCGCGGCTGGTGCAAAGATGGCGTCGTTTCGGAGACGAAGGTGAGGCGATGTTTGTGCGTAGATGTTGACGGTTGCTGGCGGAGTGGTGAGGATGGCGTGGTTATTGAGAGGCAGGTGTGGTTGTGGTTGGTGTTGTGGTTAAGGGGAGCGATGTTGGTTGTTGTAATGGTGGTGGAGATGTGGTTGGTTCAAAATAACGAAAGAAACAGAAAAACCTACCTCAAAGGATCACAGCCCTGTGACACGAATAATTCCATTAAACAACGTGGGGAAATCTAACGAACACAGATTATTGACTAACTGAACTACGGACCTTTATGGTGTTCTGCGAATTTCCACAGCCGTAACAAATATATATATATATTATACAGTAAGTCGTCGACTTACGACCGCGATCGGTTACGACCGACCAGTTGTAAGTCGATTTGGTCGTAAGTCGGCCAACCTTTAGCGGCAAAAAAGCCACTTTCACATCAGGATGGAGATCAGCTAGATGAGGTGGATGTCCAGGAGCATTATCTAGTATCAATAAAATCTTGAAAGGAATTCCTCTCTCCAAACATTATTCACGAACTTGAGGAATAAAACAATTCAGGAACCAGTCTTCAAAGAGTGCCTGCGTCATCCATGCTTTAGCGTTAGAATGAAAGTAGACAGGCAGTGTGTGCTGTTTACGTTCTTGAACGCCCGTAGGTTTTCCGAGTGATAAATTAAAAGGCTTCAGCTTAAAACCCGCGATGTTCCCACCAAGCAGCAACGTCAGCCTATCCTTAAATGCTTTAATCCAGGCATGCTTTTGGCTTCTTTGTGGATGTAAGTGCGTGTTGGCATCCGTTTCCAAAGCAATCCCGTCTCATCCACATGAAAATCTGCTCTGCTTGATACCCCTCTTGCGTAATTATTTCATCCAGACTTTCAACAAACTTACGAGCTCCTTCCTCATCTGCACTCGCTGCTTCTCCAGTCACTCGAACATTATGAATTTGGAATCTTTTCTTGAATCTTTGAACCAGCCAGTACTTGCTACAAATTCTTGACTGTAGTCTTCTCCGGCGCACTCTTTCAAAGTCTGAAATAGACTTCTAGCCTTCGTCTGCACAGTAAAAAGGCTTAAAGGTGTCCGTTTTTGGATCTGATCTTCCATCCAAACACGCAGCAATTTCTCCATTCCGTGGATGGGCCCGGTCCGTTGCGTCATTATAACTGTTGATCGCATGGGTGCAGAACCTTTCACAGCTTCACGAATCCTTTCTTTATCTTTCAAAATCGTTGACACAGTAGAGTGTGATAACTTAAGATCACGTGCGATCGCATTCACTTTCTTTCCTCCTTCGTACTGTTTGATCACCTGCATTTTCGTGGCGAGATCAATGGCCTTTCTTTCCTTCTTGGCAGGTTGAGAGTAGACAAAGACAATTTCCTCTTGGTAGACATCTTGGGGGTTTGAAGTAAAATTTTAAGACAAACGAATACGGATAAACTGCGCTATACCGAGACCACGCTAACACGCTAGCACTGCCGGGCGCTGGGGTGGAAACTGTCGTACGCCCAGCTGGGCAACACTCGCGCTGCCAGACGCGGAGCAGTCGTGGCCAGACATACAGTACATATCGCCGGTCGCGGGGTGGTTGTAAGTCGATCAGTCGTAAGTCGACGACTTACTGTGTATGTATATTATATACAGTCAACCCCCGCTTCATCGCGGTTCACCTATCGCGCCCCCGTTCATCGCGGGTTTTCCCTTGGAACGTAACTAATTTTTCTGCGGATTCCCCCGGTACATCGCGGTAATAATGTAAAAATATAAATTATTTAAGCAATAAATTATAACGCGTGGTGCTCGACCAGTCACACAACGCACGAAACAAAGTTTCGCTTGTGAACTTAGAATATTTTCTACGTTTTTTCTCCAAGCCCCACGATGGCGCCCAAACGCCCTGCACCTTCGAAGGTTTCTGGCAGGAACCGAAGCGCCAGAGGAAGGTCCTGGGACGCTCCAGGAGAAGGTTAAGGTAAAGGTGCTCGATATACGCTTCGGGAAGGAAAAGGTTTGCCCCGTTGGACGAGCATTGCTCATACCCAGCACCTCAAAACCGACCAGACCAGACTAGTCGATCTCCGGCACCTCAAACCCAATCACTGCAAACCGACCAGACCAGACCAGTCGATCTCCGCACCTCAAACCCAATCACTGCCAAACCGATCAGACCAGTCGAATCGATTTTTGGGGAGGAGTCCATTCATCGCGGATTTCACTTAGCGCGGGAGGTTTGGAACGTAACCCCCGTGAGAAACGGGGGATTACTGTATATATATATATATATATATATATATATATATATATATATATATATATATATATAAACTGGTCCATCACGAGTGAGGAAAGGTTGTGGTCAAATTTCATCAGTATTGCGTATTTAGTTTCTGAGAAGAAAGCAAATACTATTTTGGGGAGCAACCCCCGTAGACCTCCTTTGGGCTCAAAATGTTTAATGCCATGAACAAACTTTGGTACATACCGTGTGTTGAAGGTTGTGGTGAAACGTTTCATCGAAATCTTGTGTGTAGTTTCAGACAAGAAGTTGCAAGTGTTTGTGACGGACGGACGGACTGATAGACTGACGGACGCGCCATCCCATAAGCTCCCCGGAACTACATTCCAGGTGAGCGAAAAATAGGTCTATGGCTACACTTAAAAAGCAAGTAATACACTTCAGAATAAACTTAAATTCAGTACCTATAAAAATATACATCATGTGTCACAAAATTCATTGCATATCTTTTTTTTTATAACATAGTCGAGGCTCATGAAAAAACCGACAAACCTGAATAGATCAGGACTAATAGGACACAAAAGGAACAGTAGAGGGGGGAACACCAAAAGCATAGTTGTAGGCCAAGATAGAGGGAGACTTGGACATACAATGGGTGTGGAGAGAGATGAGTGGTAGTGGAGGATGCATGGGGTGGACGAGATAGATACTGAAGGAAATTCCAAGGAGGGAAAATTGGAAATTTGGAAGGAGGAGGAATTTGGGTGGGTGGTGGTGGGGGGAGGGAGGGAGGTTAAAAAGGGTAGAAATCTGTTGTAATTTCAGCATCTGACTGCAATACTGATTATGACATCCTCTCCATGTCCATATTTAATCTTCACAATATATTTAAATTTTATACATTGATCAAAGTCTCCTGGAGAAGTTAGTACACAAATGAAATACAGAACAAAACACAAAGAGACATCATTGTCGTGCAACCTGAACTGGGACGGCACTCGGTGGAGTGCACAACTCTACCAGGTGGAGCCGTTTACATTTTGTATCCCACTGATAAGCCAGATCTGCGGTAAACTCTAATCGGCTTGTTCTCGTCACTTTTTGAGACATCCTGCGATATATCGTTTTTCGCCTTGTCTCTTCATGGTGAAGAATCACTCATAAAATTCTGCTATCCGGATCCAGATCTTCACCAAAATCTAATCATTGTCACACACCAAAGTTGAGTTGGAAGGAGTTGGTTATGAAAGCAAGTCAGAAATTGGGATTGGGAGTGGAAGACGCAGAAGATAGAAGAAAGTGGAGAGCTGGAGTTATGTTATGGAAGGAGTGAAAGTCAGCAACCCCCCCGTAAGGGGGATAATACTGACCTAAATAAATGATGATGATGATGCTCATACCGTCACAATTGTTTTCTTTGGTTGAATAAAATTTGGACTTTTAGCTGGATGCCGAATACATATCAAAAAGTAGATGAATGAGAATTACAGGAGATTAATCTGTAAGTAAGTAAGTAAGAATATGAGGAAGTACCATGTTCTCCTTGCTGAATGAGGAATAGACTGCGTACAAGTAGTAATCGAAGAGTTGTGTCATGCATTGCACCACATCAAATGCAATGGGTTTTAACACGCTCATCATCTGCATGTATTTCCCTGCCAAAACAAGAGAGCATGCACTTTTTACAAGCTATGCTTAAGGTATAGATACCCAGCATAGATACAACTTTTCATATATTTAGGTACAACCTTGTTCGATGTTAGTTTGCTCACATCCTGCACTTGATCTTCAAACGAAGTCAAATCTAACTAAAACTGCCATTCTAGCAGGAGGACACCGCACTTCAGAGTTCAGCATTTTGAGGATAGGTATGTAAAGTCAAACATTCCACCTGCATTTAGACTTGAAGCATGAAAGTCCTAAGGCATGATTCAAAGAGTGTGCCACTGTGTGCTGGTCTCCTGTGCAAATTTACGGCTTGAGTGACTAAATGTAGATTTGGTGCAGGCATGATGGGCCAAATGGCCTTTATGTTTGCTAATTTGCTTTAATACTATGCAGTGCAACCTGTTGGCAGTCCAGTTGAACAGTAGTTCCAGTTGAAATGCTCCTATCCTCACCCACACCACCTTCAACGTGAACCAATGTTCTCTGAAACTTAAATCTACCTGTGTTTCTCATGTTTACCGTCAGCACACGAATCTTACAATCTCCGTTAACTCCTTCAGTCATCCAATCAACTGCAAATAAAAAATAAAAAACACCGACCCAATCCGACCATCATATTCATCATGTTATTGTTTGAGAAATTACAACTAGAGTTTAGTCGGTTGCTGGTAAAGACCATAAAGACCAAAACCTATGTCGAAGCGCTGAGGCCTAGTATATATAGCAATTAATAAAATGAAACAAATTTAAGAAACATTAAACAGGTCATAAAAATAGGTTCCAAACAAAAGACCACAATGCCTGTGTTTGAATACATGATGTAAACAAAACATTAGAAGCCTTAATATAAATACAAGATTGGCCGATCCTGAATATGTATCAAAATGACAAATAAAATGCAAAGAAAATAGAACAAGTTCATGATTGACGAGGAAACAGGCTCGGATTATGACCCGGTATAAAAGCAAACACAAGGCCAGGTTTTTCACAAAAGATTGAAATTTTGGTGTTGATCAAAGCAAGGCTCAAACTGAAAATATCCAGGAAGGTGCAAACACATCGGATCGAGTTGCATGATACCCCAGTGGTGCAACAGAAGCACAATTATGAAGTGCGACACTCAGAATGCAGTAATGTGTGGCAGCGTGGTCATGGTCAGTGCTCACCACAAAGGCGAATCACATTGAGGGTGGTGTTGGCGAGGAGAGGAGCATTGAGTTTACCCAGGCTGGAGTGCGAGTCTGAACGTTTCTTCTGCATAGACTCTCGGGAGATGCTAGGAAGGGAGAAATAAAGGTAAGGTATGAAAGGACATGAAGGTGTAACACTTCCTGTCCACGAGGAAACATGGGTGTGAGCTCATATTGCTCTTCTCAATGGCCTTTGGCAGAACTCTCAAATTGCTAATCAGCCTCTCACTAAGCATGTCCCACGATGAGAAAATAAAACTCCGCGTAAACTAGCAAACCAATAAAACTCAGACCAGATTTCCTTCCTTCTTAAAATATCTTGTATTCGTTGTCTTCATTACTTTTTGTGATGGCTATACAAATAAATGTCAGTGTGTATGTGCGTCTCCTCCACAACTCCAAAACCATGAAACCCAGCAGCCTGAAACTTTGCATGCACACTAAGGGAACTCCAAGGGAGTGCATGAGTGAAAGTTGGGTTTAGGTGTTTCGGTCTATTGAAACACCCCCTTGGAAGATAATTAACGGCCTTATTTAATTATATCCTTTGTCAGGCGCATCCTCGGCCACCTTGCTCTCAATGGGGTCTTAAGGCACATCCACAGTTATCTTGCAGGAGTTTAATTCGCCATTTTGTTCGGCCTGCTCAACAATGCCTTGAGTTGGAAAAGGCCGCAACGATGTCTTCACAATAAAGTTTTTTTCCCCACTTTCGTCACATATCATTAAATGCCTGTTCATCATACCTACGAATCGCTGGAAACATTGCAATGCTTATAAACACCCGGAGATGCCAGCGTTTGTGGCTTTATTTCATTTCCGCACATGCCGTAACCTCAAATCTCATAACCTAAGCTGAATTACAAAATTTAAGCTCCGGAAATGAACTTAGCAGCAGTTCCGACCGCTAAAAAAAAAAGTGTTCATTTGTCCAATTCGGACATTGCTTGGGCATTTCATTCCCGGGTACATGGGTTTATATGACCGAATGGCATTCAGTAATCGCTTGCCAAGCTAACCGTTCCATTGGAGTGCTTGCTTCAGTGCTTAAGACACTTGGTGAGTGCTCACAAAGCTCCATGGTTGTTCATTTCAAAGCCACCAGAAGTAGAACCAACCACTTCGCTGATGGAAATACCAATCGTTGCATAATTGCTAAATAAAAATAAAAATAAAAATAAAAATAAAAATAACACCTGAATAAAAATTCACTTTTACCCTTTAAAATCGTGTAAATAAGTTATTGAAATATCAGCTGTTTTTTCGTATCCTTTTCCCACCTGTGTTGCAGGTTGAGCGACCTGCTTTGTGATGCTTTAAAAGGCGGTGTATAATCAGGGTTTTCTGAATCTAATCGAAATGAGAAACGAGATTGAATGAGACTTGCATTATTATTAGTGAAGAAGATGAAGGAGGAAGAGATTTTCCACCTGTCTTGTATATAAAACACGGCAGTTACAAAGAAAATGTTGCTGTTTGGGCGCGTTTTATCGCCCCGCTAATGCCCTGGTATGCAGCCGACCCTCCCCTCACACTTCCTTCTCTTGCCCTTACACTGCCTTCATTCCCCTTACGTTGCCTTCCCATCACGCTGACTTCTATTCCCCTTAGGTTGCCTTCACCTCCCTTCATGCTACCCTCCCCCAAACACTGCCTCCTCCCCCTCCCTCACGCTGCCTTCTCTTCCCTCCCTTCTCGCTGCCTTATCTTCCTCTCCTCATGCTATCCTCCTCCCAAACCCCCTCCCTTCTCCACCTCCATGGACATCTCCCGGCAGTCTCCGTATGCTGTATTAACGTGCCATTTTAATACACCCATTTTGTTCAATCCTGTACTTACCCCACCCCCCAACCCTTCTCCACAAGTCCCACTGCCAAACGCAAGTCGAGAATCCCTACCCTTACGCTTACCTCCTCCTAAACCCCTACCCACCTTGCTCCCACCTCCCCCCCCCCCTCTTTCCCAGAGTGTATAGCGACATTTAGTGAGGCGTACTCTCTCCACTCCCCCTTCCGAGCACCCCCTTCCCCCACCCATCTCTCCATCTCCTCTCTCTCCCCTCTCACCTCCCCCCCCCTCAACCCCCCATGCCTCTTTGTTAAGGTGACTATTTAAATCAATGGTCTAGTTTTTAATTTAAAACAGCTTCCCCAGACTGTAGCATGTATGAAACAGATTCGGAGTGAGCCAACTGGAAGGGTGCAAAGGTCGCTAAATGTATGAGCATGCACGCATGCAGGCAGACTTTACCAGGTAGATAGTGTGGGTTATAAATGTCCTGATTGGTTTTTATAGAGAACACGGTGGTTAAAAAGAAAATGTTGCTGTTTGGGCGTGTTTAATTGGCATTCCTTCCCCTCACGGTTTTTCCTTCTCCCACCCCTCACCACTCTCCCTCGCTCCCCTCCCTCTTCTCGCTTCCCCTACACGTCCTCACTCTCCCACCCCTCACTCCCCCAACTCTTCGTATTTCAGTCAGTGAAGTGACGAATGATATTTGCTAGTATTAAATATTTGTGTTTGTGTCTGTGTGCAGTGTGTGCAGCGTGTGCGTGTGTGTGTTTCAAGTAATGTTTTCCAGACACAATGGCACTTTTTTTTCTTCTTTTTTTTAATCAGAATAAAGATTCTTCAGTGGAACAATACCCAAAAGTGCAAATGGTATTACTTTTTATTTTGCAAGTTAATAAACAACTTAACTGCATTATCGTGGGTCAGCAGCAACAATGTTTTCACTCAGTTACAACGAAACTGAAGTTTTGAAGTTTAATATAGGGAATAGAGAAAAAGCTGTCTGCAATTATATTTGGAATGTAAATAAGTGCCTTCACCAATATCTAGTTCTGATATCAGTTGACATTCACAATCACAGTGCTATTAGATAAGTCCCCATTTATGACCGAGGTTGAAATTAAGATGAATAGAAAGAAAAATAGAAGTAAAATTACCGACACAAGAGGCAAGTCAGAATAATACACCCGAGCGGTTTGACGGTCAGCTCGGATACAAAACTTGATGCAACCGAGTGTTAAACAACCTTAGTGACTACGGAAAGTGATAACAGAATTCAAATTGAATTTAAAATAAACGCGTGAGGCCGCTCGAAGCAAAAATCTCCATTTCTCGGAATCGTTCCAAACATTATTATAAATTTTCAAACCCACGTTTATGGTCGTGAATAAATACTCTAAGTGTGTGTGTTTAATGGCTGTATCCAGGACAGAGCTGGACCCCAACTAAAAAGGACCCTCGGCCACCGACAAGCTCAATCGCCTGCTGCCTGCACGTCTGCGCGGCGTCACGTGACCAGCCAGCTCGCCTTCGGATGAAATGCCCTAGCAAAATGTTAAAACATCCGTTTTTCACCGGAATTCTTCCAGATACTTGTAGAGCACATCCCCAAACATCTAAATATAAACATTAATCTCACAGACACTACGAATAAGCAGTCCCTCAGGAGGACAGGTTACGAGGTGAAGCATGGAAGGAAAGCATGTGGTGTCCCTTCCAGAGTCTCATGGTTATTTGAATTGAATATATTTTTTCCTCATGAAAAGTGTGTTTCTGAGCGGATTTGCATGAAAATCATCTTCATTAAACGTGTAGCTACACCAGAAGGTCCCAAAAGTGAAAACAGAAATCAACTAGAACTTAAGACAGCCTCGTTATATGCCATGGAAACGGATGGAAGCCCATGGAAGCTCCCTCGCTGCAATGCATTCCACACAGACCAAGGATATAAAACATTCAATTTTCACAAAACTTGATGCAACCGAGTGTTAATCAACCTTAGCGACTATGAGAAGTGAAAACATAATTTAAATTGAACTTAAAATAACCACGCGAAGCCGTGTTGAAGTCAGCGGACCTCGAGTTGCCCAATAAACAGGGCGAGACGACAGAGGTAACGAGAAACTAGTTGGTGGAATTAAATCTTCTTAATAATCCCTATGAAACCCATTATGCATTATATAGCCATCCGATGCTTCCTTATAGGCCATTCGACCAATCGGTCATTTTTCACTTGATGACCCTGTAACCTTGACCCAGAAGCAAAAATGCGAAAAAGGGCTCAGACGATCTAAAGAGAGCAACTCGTATTATTATCGTGTCAAGTTAGAACTCAATCGGCCGAGACGTCTAGGAGGAGATAGAAAAATAAAAATTGTTGACAGACGGACGGACAGACAGACAGACATCGAACAGTTATATTAGGTCAGCGAGCTGACCCAAACTTTCCGCCATGCTTTCAGTCAGCGAGCTGACCTAATAATAACTATCCAATGGAGATAACAAAAACTAGCAAAAGGGGAAGACAGTACAAACTAGAAGGGCACTCGGTAGAGCGCATACCTCCACCACGTAATGCCTGATCCACGAGAACATATCTCGCCCAATAATTTTTTGAGATATCATGCTATACAGTGCTATATCGTTTTGGCCCAATCTCTCAATGGTGAAGAATCACTTTAAAATTAAATAATTCTCGTATCCATAATCCGGATCTTCACCAAAATTGAATCAATTCGCCCTTGTCACACACCCAACATGTCCACCAAGCTTCGTCCGAATCAGTCTACAACTTTTTGAGATATCGTGCTATATATCGTTTTTGGCTCTATCTCTCAATGGTGAAGTATCACCTAAAAAATTCCAGCCGGATCCAGATCCAGACCTTCACCAAAATCGAATCAATGTGTCCTTGTCACACAACAAACATGCCCACCAAATTTCATCTGGATCCATCCACAACTTTTTGAGATATCCTGCACACAAACAGACAAACAAACAAGCCGGTAGGCGGACATGGGTAGTCGACTACCCAATATAACCTGATGCGATGGGCCCGTTCGATGGCGAATGACCTGAGGATTAAGCACAAGAAAATTCATGATTCTAGCTTCAAGGGTTAATGCTGCAGATTGTTTTTTCGTTAAAATACCCCCACATTTAGAGGTTTTTCGGCCGTTGCTAGGCAACGGAGGGGTCCATAGCAACGGTTCTTTCTCACACATAACTAGGACATACCATGAACCTATCATACCAGTTTCATGTATATCTGACTCATAGTCTCTGAGATATAACGAACTTCGTTTTTTTTATTGTTTTCGACCAGGGTTCATTCAAAGTCTATCTTCTCCGACAGTTTTCATAGGATCCGGCTGGAAATTTTTGACAATATGGCTGAATGTACTGCCCACAGTCGCTCGTGGCCCGATTTTTGATTTTCGAAAAAATAATTTTTTTATGATTTTTCAAAAATTGCAAAGTCCCGTTGCTAGGCAACAGTGGTGTCCATAGCAACGGTTCTCATTTGCACACAACTAGGTCATGGTATGAACCTACCAACCAAGTTTCATAGAAATCGCCATTGTATTAACGGAGCACTGGACCGAACAGACAGACAGACAGACAGAGAGACACAGACAAACATATTGTTACGGTTGTGGAAATTCGCATTACACCATAAAGGTCCCGTAGGTGAGATATATTTCTTAAGTATGTGTAGTAGCCCAAACCCGTTGTATAGAGGGAATTAATGTGATTCATTCGGGCTGCGATCCTTTGAGTTAGGCTTTTTCTGTTCTACCTTTGTTTTGATACAACAACAACAACAACGCCAGCAGCCACAACCTACCTTCACCACTCGCTACCGCAAACCTCACATCACCGCCATTCCAAGCAGCTCCATGGCCATCGGACACCGCCGAAAACCCTCCACCACTTCTCCTACGGCCATTCCCGCACCACCTGTGGGCACCGAGCGTCGGGCTGTCTTGGCGATACACGCGAGCGCGAGTGCAGATGGCGGGTTTTCCGAGGAGAATTCGGATCAGGAATGCTACACGCCCACATCTGATCCACCCAATCAGGAAGCGCGGGGCGGCTTGGCCCCGCCTCCAGACGCGCCTGACGAAAATCGGCATATGCAAATTTGAGGATCAGGAATGATACACGCCCTTTTTCTCCATCCAATCGGCGAGCGTGGCTCCGCCCCTGAGGTCGTTTGGATCCGAGAATTTGCATATGGTGGTTTCCTGAAGCCGATAAAAAGACGAGCAGTGAGTCGAGTGGGCAGTGTCGGTGGGGCGGAGTCGGAAGACGGAGCTCGAAGCAGAGGTGGGCAGACGGCTACGGGGGCGAACGGCTGCGGAGGGCGATCGGCTGGGAGGAACTGGAGGCTCGGGTCCGGGACGAGGAGGTCGGCGACGAGGTCGCGTTGAGTCGCGCGTCGCGGGACTCGAGCAAGCCAGCCATACTCCCTCCCCAGAGCATCAACAATTCCCCCTTTCCCCGCGCTGAGAGAGTGCGACAAGGGGGCCCCGTTCCCACTTTACTCCAAGCAGGTGCACGAAACTGGGGCACCGCCGTGCAGCGACATTCTGCGGCTCGCCACGGGGCGCGGGTAGGACCTTCGGTCTCGTGGACCTGGCCGCTCATCAGGTTCCACGCGCATTAGGCCACGGGCCCAGTCTGACTCCCTTGCCTTTGAGGGGGTCTTTTCTTTGCTTAGGTGTGAATGCGTGTTGTGGCGCCGTGTCTTGTAAGGTAGAAACTGTATAAGTGGTCCGTGTGTCGTGTAGTCGGTTTTAACTCCTTCTTTTATATGTGCATTTCTTTTGTTCATTGTGATATATGTGCATTCGCTAATTGTGGCTGTAAATACGTGCTATATTGTGTGCTCCGTGTGCCACGGAATAAATTGTGCATTGTGTGAACTGTTTTCCCGTTTCGCTTCGTCTTTTCTTTAATTGAACCTCCATCTTGCTTCACGTAAAAGGGTTCGTAGTGGGCTGGATCCGCCCGATAATTAATCAGGAACCGTCGAGGCCGACGATAACACATCGGTTATCCCGATAGCAAGGAACGGACCGCTTAAGCGGTCCGTGTCCGGAGTCGACCTGCGGCGAGGTGCGATCGCCCGGTTTACCATCCGCGTGGGTACTTAGGTAGGTCGAGTTTGGCGAACAACCCTATCCCACGCGGGTGGCCGATTGGACGATTGTGGTGAGGTCGAAAGGCCCACCGTGACTGGCTCCGGGCGATAGTTCCCGGAGGGTCACGACTGAATTGTCCGTCCGGTGGGCGACGTGCCGCGATCCGAGTTACGTGGCCGTCCGCACGCCGACGGGCGTGAATTCGCAACACTGGTGTCAGGAGTGGGATTCTAATCCCTCCCGTCTCCAAGCTAAATTCACAGGGAATCGGTCCAGGGTGAGAGGAGCGACCACCGATTCCCTCTAAATTACGAGCGATTAAATTAACCCCTTACGTGGAATAAGATGGCGTCTCAAGGCGAGCGGGAGCCGGGGTATTAGGAATGTATATGTGTAGTGATGTAGAATCCATGGTCCAGGATGTAGACCCCGAGCAGGACTTGGTGTGCAGGAACAGTTTCCCCCCAAACGAATCCAGGGCCCGAAATGGGTGCGGCGGCGGCAGAGGCCGCGGTGTATAACACCTCCCCTCCCCCTCCACCAAAACCCGAGCCTTGTCGAACCGAGTACACTCGCAGGATTCTGCAGGCAATACAGAGATGCAAAGAAACGCAAATGAAATGAACGGCAAAATGGATGGAATGAACGAAAAAATGGATGGAAACGCACTCAAAATGGAAGGATGAATAACGAATTGAACGAAAAAATGGATGGAAATACGCAACAAATGAACAAACAAATGAACGAAATGAAACGACATGGAAAAAACAAAAACGAAATGAAGGAAGAAATAAAAGAAATGCGGGGTGAAACGCAGCAAATGGCCGGAGCCTGCAGGCGGGCATGAAGGCAACAACAGCGAAGTGCGTAATGGCGACGCACGTGTGGGAGCGAACGAGCTGGGAGGGGGTGCAACGGTTGTCAGCCGCGGTGAAGGCGGTGAAAAAAAAAATTCGGGAGACGTGTTGGGCGAGAAGTGTGGAGGTGACGGAAAAAGTGAGGTAACCGAGAGGGAAAAATTAATTGGGGTGACGGAGTCGTGCACGAAGGAATAAAAATAGTGGAGTGTGAGAAAAGACTTCAAGACATGACGAAGAGAGTTGATAAGCTGGGACGGGAGGTAAAAACGGAGACAGAGGAACTGGGAAGACTGATAGACAAACACAAGGGCAAGATGGAAGAACAGTTAGAAGCCAAAGCAAGGTCGGAGTGTGCGGAGATGAGAAAAGAATTGGAGAAGAAAACTGAGTTACAGAAACACCAGAACGAAGAGACGGATTACGAAACGAGTTGAGGATGTTGAGAGAGGAAAGAACGAGAACGGAGAATGAGACGTTAAGGAACCACGCTGTACAGATCGAACAGCTGGAAGCAAAGGCCAGATTGGGGGAATGAGATGCAAAAGAGTAATGATGGAAGAACGAATGAGACAGAAGAAGGAAATCGATCAATGGAAGGAAACCACGAGATTGCAGAATGAGGAACAGAAAGAGTCCTGAAAGAACAAGGATTACGACAGGGACGAAGTCAGTCAGTTGAAAAATAACGAGATTACAGAATGAGGAACAAGAAAGACAGTGGAATAGGAAATAAAAGAAGAAGGAAGAAAAGAAGAAAAAGAGATGAATAATCAAAGAACAAGGAATGAGACAGGAGAAAGAAATCTGTCAGTTAGAAGAAATAACGAGATTGCAGAACGAGGAACAAGAAAGACAGTGGAATAAAAAACTGAAAGAGTATGAATTTGAAACTGAACGACAAAAGGAAAAAAATAGGCTGGAATACGAGGAGAAGTTGAAGAAGCAGGAAGGAGAAATCAGAGATTGAAGGACACAACGAGATTGGAGAGGGAAGAACGAGAGGAACATGGGATAGAAAACAAAAAGAACATGAAGCCGAGGTTGACCAATTGAAAGAAAAGGCAAGGCTGGAGTGCGAAGAGGTAGACAAAGAACAGCGAATGAAACACAAAAGGGAAATTAACCACATGAAGAAAACCATGAAACTGCAGAAGGAAGGACACGAGAAGAAACAAGGAAGAGTAATGAGACAGCAGCAAATGAAACACAAGAAAGAGATTAACCAAA
The DNA here is from genome assembly GCA_035128595.1 of Eptatretus atami. Classification (NCBI taxonomy): domain Eukaryota; kingdom Metazoa; phylum Chordata; class Myxini; order Myxiniformes; family Myxinidae; genus Eptatretus; species Eptatretus atami. Next base: position 53,320,790 of record CM068959.1, on the reverse strand, counting down.
TGAAGCAAACCATGAAACTGGAGAAGGAAGGACAGGAGAGGAAGCAAGGAAGGGTAATGAGAGAACAGCGAATGAAACACAGGAAGGAAATGAGCCAATTGAGAGAAACGATGAGATTGGAAAATGAGGAGCATGAGGAAGAGTGGGAGAGAAAACAAAAACTATACGAGTTTGAAATTAATGAACTGAAGGAGAGAATGAAATGAAGTCCAGAGAGATGGAAAAACTCCAGAAAGAAACAGAAACTAACAAATGTATAGAGATGCGGAAGAAAAGAGAAAATAGAGGAGAGACTGCATGATAATGACGGGGTTAAAGGAACAGAACACACACACACAGAAGTAGTGGAGGATAATGGGGGTGAGCTCGCGGACTGGGTAGGGACCCGGTGTGAGCAGCTGGATGGCTGCCTCCAGGAACGAGGGGAGGGAGTATGCCCCTTGAGGCGATCACGACCAGGTGGGTTCGGTCGTGCCAAGCGGAGTTGAAGGGACGAGTGCTGTGGAAGGTGCACGTGTAGCTTGGGGGGTACAGAGGCCCCGGGAACCTTGTGGGACACGAATCCCCAGTGTGGTTGGCAGGGGTGTGTGTTTGCGAGTGTGCGGAGATGCGTGCTTTCCGGCACGCATGGTGTGAGTGAGACCCCTGGGCAGGTGAAAGGTTGGGTGTGAGTGAGAGGGTCCGTGTGAGGGAGACCGTGTGTGTGAGGTCTCTGTATGTGAGGGAGATGTCGGTCGGCATGCGTGAGCATGCAGCCGCGTCTCCCGGTGTGAATGTGAGTGTGATGGAGTGGAGTTGTGCGTCGTGACACGCAGGTGTGCGTGGTGGAACGGAGACGACGGCGACAGAGGGACAAAAGCCGGTAGCGGCTGTAGCTGTTTTGGGCACCGTGCCGGGTTCACCGCAGCGAGCGCGGTCCGTGCTGTGCAGCGCACGAGACCCCACGTGCTCGCTTGCGGGAGTGAAGCCCGGTCCGGAAACGCCAGCGGTGGATTTGCCGATCCCGCGGACGGACAAAAGTCTAGGCAGGTAGACGAATTTGGACCGGACGGGTTCTCCACGCGAGCTTGTGTTAAGCTCCAACGGGCAGAGCACATGTGTTCGCGTGGGGAGCCCTCGGAGTGCGAGGTTTGCTTTTGGGGTGCGCAGGGTGACGTCATGGCTGCACATGGGGTTGGAATCCGGCAGGAGGGGTTCCCTGCCGGATGGTACCGTCCAAGAGGGACGAGGTACACGTGCAGCTGCATGACGTCACGGGAAAGTGCAAGAGCGCAGGCTGTGAGTTGCCGCGCTGGTGCTGCGCATAATTGGAAATACAAAATTAACGGAAGCAAGCCTCGCTTTCGGGTGAACAGGATTCCTGGGCAAGGGTGAAAGACCCCCTTACCAGGGCCCAGGATGGAACTAGCTAGGGGAAGGGTTAGCTTAGCTAGACCGGCTTCATGGGGCAGGGGTAAGTCCTCATGGAGCCCGTGGAATGGATTAGGTAGAGGGATTGTTAGTGAGCTTTAGGATGGTAAATGGGAAATGATTTTTTCAAAGATTTGGAGACAGTGACAGACTTTGAGTGTGTAGAGGGGACGTAGCTTAGCTACGTAGTGTTAAAGGAACGTGCTATTAGTTTAAGGGACGACGTGGGAGCACGAGGTAGTTAGGGGAGGTAGTTAGAAGGATGGCAGAGTTCAGCGGTGTGCGTGTGTAAGAGTTGGTGAGTTGTTTGGAAACATGTTGAGTGAGTGAGGCCAGCGGGTCTGTGTGAGTGGAGCGAATGTGGAATGCATGGTGCGATGAGTGATTGGGGGGAGGAGTGACTCCCGCCCAAGGACCCGGGGTCGGTGTAAAGTGAGTTAGCTGGGTTAGTTAAATTGACAAAATGGAGGTCGTTTTGCTGTTGGTGGAGTGTAGGCTCGAAACCTTTTGGAGGGTGCAGGAGCCCTGTTGACGGGCTGGGAGCGTGGCTGCGAACGGTGAGTATCGCTGAGTGGGTACCCCGGGCACCGGGCTAGTCGGCCGTGGTAGGCCAAGGGCCCATGGGGGCCGGGTTAGCGTAGTGGGCACGGGTGCGCCCGCTTGGTGCGGGGGCCCGGAGCGCCTTGGCCGCGTGGGCAGTGTCGTGGGCACGGGTGACCCTCGGAAAGGGGCCCGGGGCGCCAGCCTGCCACGTGTGCGTTTCAGGGGAGTTGCCATGGGGGCACTCCCGGTGTTTAGGGAGCTGGTAGGCTCGAGGCAGTGTAGTGCCGGGGTGCCATTTTGGAGATTCGGCAGAGGGTCGTGCTGCCAAAGGGAGCCACGCGTCCCAGCCACGAAACCGTGCAAGGGCACGAGGAAAATTAGAGGGCGAGGCCCGAAATTTGAGTGGACACCAACACAGGCGACGGGAATCTGGGTTTTTAGAACCAATAGATTAAGCGAGAGGCGCTTGTTGAAAGCCCCGGGGTAGTTTAAAGGTTAACGGTTAGGGTAGATAGGAGTGTACCCTCCGCACCATCCATCCCTTCGCTCTCGTTGTGGGCCGCTGGACCCACTTGGGTTAGATCAGAGATCTGGGAGGCATCTTGAGGCTTGGTTGGGCCTCGGCACAGGACGCTAGCTCTCCCTTATTCCCTCCGGGAAGGGAACGTAGGGGTTGGAGTAGGCTAGGTGACAGAATAGGTTAGCCGAACAAGGACGATAAAGGGGTTAGGGGACGATTTATAGTGGGGAAGAGGTGAAAAATAAAAAAAAAAAAAAAATAAGTTGGGGGCTAAATTGGGTTTGCAAATTAAGGGGTGGGTATGGACAGTGACAGGCAAAGGCGATAGGTGGGAGGGAGACAGGTAGGGTAGGTCAGAGTCCACCTTCTGTGTGGCCAACACCACCGCACTCCCTCCACAACCTCCACTGCAAGGCAAAGGCTGGCCAACTTCATCGTCTGCGGCTGTGTGCTGCGGGGCCTGTGCCGGCCAACTTCATCGGCTGGTTGTTTTCTGCAAGGCCTGTGCCGGCCGGATCGTCTGCTGTGTTTGCTGCAAGGCCTGTGCCGGCCGGATCGTCCGACGGCTGTTTTTACTGCAAGGCCTGTGCCGGCCAGTTCGTCTGCCGGCTGTGTTTGCCTGCAACGGCCTTTTCTGCAGGCTATGTTGCCTTTACCTTTGCCATGTCATGCCACTGCCCCTGTTCACCAGCCCCGTTCAATTTTGCTTTGCACCCCCCTGTTCATTTCCATGCGCGCCAGGATCCGCAAGCAACAGTTTGCAAGCTGCAGGAACTGTCCTGTTGGCGCTGCAACACGGGCCTGCAGTGGCGCCCGTGCACCGGTTTCCTTTTGACTCTCCTTTTTCCTGCAGAGTCCATTGATCCTGGGCCATGGAGTAGTGTAAATTATAAGGTTAAGGTGTTAAGTTTATATGTAAATATGAGTGCGCCCCCGGCATGTATGTGTTAGCGCCGGCAATTTTATTTAAGTCGTCCGTGTGAGTGAGTTTGTTTAGTTAGTTACTCAGCCTCAGGTTATTTATTTTGGGGACACGAATACCATGAATGTCGCACTCAGGGATCGTAGGTAAAACGTACTAGGGAGAACTACACATGATGGCACACGATAATTTGACGACTCGGGACGAGTCTGTAAAAAGGGGAGGGGGTAGTGTTACGGTTGTGGAAATTCGCATTAACACATAAAGGTCCCGTAGGTGAGATATATTTCTTAAGTACATGTGTAGTTAGCCCAAACCCGTTGTATAGAGGGAATTAATGTGATTCATTCGGGCTGCGATCCTTTGAGTTAGGCGTTTTTCTGTTCTACCTTTGTTTTGATACAACAACAACAACAACGCCAGCAGCCACAACTACCTTCACCACTCGCTACCGCAAACTTCACATCACGCCATTCCAAGCAGCTCCATGGCCATCGGACACCGCCGAAAACCCTCCACCACCTTCTCCTACGCCATTCCCGCACCACCTGTGGCACCGAGCGTCGGGCTGTCTTCGGCGATACACGCGAGCCGCGAGTGCAGATGGCGGGTTTTCCGAGGAGAATTCGGATCAGGAATGCTACACGCCCACATCTGATCCACCCAATCAGGAAGCGCGGGGCGGCTTGGCCCCGCCCCAGACGGCCTGACGAAAATCGGCATATGCAAATTTGAGGATCAGGAAGATACACGCCCCTTTTTCTCCATCCAATCGGCGAGCGTGGCTCCGCCCCTGAGGTCGTTTGGATCCGAGAATTTGCATATGGTGGGTTCTGAAGCCGATAAAAAGACGAGCAGTGAGTCGAGTGGGCAGTGTCGGTGGGGCGGAGTCGGAGACGGAGCTCGAAGCAGAGGTGGGGCAGACGGCTACGGGGGCGAACGGCTGCGGAGGGCGATCGCTGAGGAGGACCTGGAGGCTCGGGTCCGGGCGAGGAGGTCGGCGACGAGGTCGCGTTGAGTCGCGCGTCGCGGGACTCGAGCAAGCAGCCATACTCCCTCCCCAGAGCATCAACAATTCCCCCTTTCCCCGCGCTGAGAGAGTGCGACAAGGGGCCCCGTTCCCACTTTACTCCAAGCAGGTGCCAACGAAACTGGGGCACCGCCGTGCAGCGACATTCTGCGGCTCGCCACGAGGGCGCGGGTAGGACCCTTCGGTCTCGTGGACCTGGCCGCTCATCCAGGTTCCACCGCATTAGGCCCACGGGCCAGTCTGACTCCCTTGCCTTTGAGGGGGTCTTTTCTTTGCTTAGGTGTGAATGCGTGTTGTGGCGCCGTGTCTTGTAAGGTAGAAACTGTATAAGTGGTCCGTGTGTCGTGTAGTCGGTTTTAACTCCTTCTTTTATGTGCATTTCTTTTGTTCTATGTGATATATGTGCATTCGCTAATTGTGGCTGTAAATACGTGCTATATGTGTGTCTCGTGTGCCACGGAATAAATGTGCATTGTGTGAACTGTTTTCCCGTTTCGCTTTCGTCTTTTCTTTAATTGAACCTCCATCTTGCTTCAATAAAGGGTTCGTAGTGGGCTGGATACGCCCGATAATTAATCAGGAACCGTCGAGGCCGACGATAACACCGCTCGGTTATCCCGATAGCAAGGAACGGACCGCTTAAGCGGTCCGTGTCCGGAGTCGACCTGCGGCGAGGTGCGATCGCCCGGTTTACCATCCGCGTGGGTACTTAGGTAGGTCGAGTTTGGCGAACAACCCTATCCACGCGGGTGCCGATTGGCACGATTGTGGTGAGGTCGAAAGGCCCACCCGTGACTGACTCCGGGCGATAGTTCCCGGAGGGTCACGACTGAATTGTCCGTCCGGTGGGGACGTGCCGCGATCCGAGTTACGTGGCCGTCCGCACGCCGACGGGCGCGAATTCGCAACAATATTGTTACGGCTGTGGAAATTCGCATTACACCATAAAGGGCCCGTAGGTGAGATATCTCTAAGTACATGTGTAGTTAGCCCAAACCCGTGGTATAGAGGGAATTTATGTGATTCATCCGGGCTGCGACGCTTTGAGTTAGCCATTTTTTCTGTTCTATCTTTATTTTGAACCAACCACGTCTCAACCGCCATCACGAAACAACCACGCCACGCCACCATCTACACTCCACATCATCGCATCACCGCCACTCCCAAACGGCACCATAACCATCAACCCCCACCGAAAACCCTCCACCACCTTCACCTCTCTCCTTCTACGGCCATTCCCGCACACCTGTGAACACTGAACGTCGGGCTGTCTCGGGCCGTTTGACGTTTGGTGCCGAACGCACCGAGCCGCGAGCGCAAATGGCGGCCTTTCCGAGGGGAAAATTCGGATCAAGAACGCTTCACGCCCACTTCCCTCCGTCCAATTAGCGAGCGCGGGGCGGCATGGCCCCGCCTCCAGGCGCGTGTGTGTGAAATCGATATATGCAAATTCTAGGATCAGGGGAGTTCACGCCCCCCGTTTCCTCCGACCAATGGGCGAGCGTGGCTCCGCCCCCGAGGTCATCCTGATCCGAATATTTGCATATTAGCTGCTCCTGCCAGCCTATAAGAAGGTGAGCGCAAGGCGAATGAACGAGTTGTTGCTGAGGAGTTGGGTTCTGCAGTCGGCTGAGGAGAGTGTCATCCAGTTGGGTTCTGGAGTCGCCGAGAGAGTGTCATCGGGAGAGCGGTGGAACTGCTGGCAAGGGAGCTCGGGTGCGAGACAGGAAGGACGGCGGTCGGCGACGAGGTCGCGGTGGGGATCGCTCGTCTCGCCGCGGGACCCAAACCAGCCAGCCACTCCCCTCCCCAGGGCATCAACAATCTCCCTTTCCCCCGCGCTGAGATAGTTGAAAAGGGCCCCCCCCACCCCACACGTGGTGCCAACGAAACCGCCAAGGAGCACGGAATCGGGGCACAGCCGCGCGGCCACATTTGCGGCTCGCCCGCCAACGCGTCACGAGGACGCGGGTAGGACCCCTCGGTCTCGCGGACCTGGCCGCTCCTCTAGGTCCGCGCACATTTGGCCTACGGGCCCGTCTGCCTCCTTGTCTTTGAGGGTGGCTTCTTTCCTTTGCTTTTGTGTAAATGTGTGTTGGCGCCGTCTGTAAAGTAGAACTGTATAAGTGTTGCCGTGTGTACGCGTATTCGGTTTTAACTCTTTCTTTGCTATATGTGCATTTTGACTGTATGGCTGTATATACGTGCTTTCCGTGTGTCGCGTAATAAAATGTGCATTGTGTGAACTGTTTTCCCGTTTCGCTTCGTCTTTTTTAATTGAATCTCCATCCTGCTTCACGTAAGGGGTTCGTAGTGGGCTTAATACGCCCGATAATTAATCGGAACCGTCGAGGCCGACGATAACACCGCTCGGTTATCACTGTAGCACGGAACGGACCGCTTAAGCGGTTCGTGTCCGGAGTCGGCCTGTGGCGTGGTGCGATCGCCCGGTCGACCATTCGCGCAGGTACTTAGGTAGATCGAATTTGGCGAGCAACCCTATCCTGCGCGGGTGGGCAATTGGCACGATCGTGGTGAGGTTAAACCCCACCGTGACTAGCTCCCGGCGTTGGTCCGAGAGGGTCACGACTGAATTGTCCGTCCGGTGGGCGACGTGCCGCGATTCGAGTTGCGTGGCCGTTCGCACGCCGGGCGGCGCGAATTCGCAACAATATCGACGGAAAAACTGATAATAAGGGTGGAACAAATTTCAAAATTCAAAAAAAAAAAAAAATTTTTAGACTTTACTGACTACCCAACAAACAGAAAGAGGTGAAAACATAACCTCCTTCACCTTCGGTGGCGGAGGTAAAGATTTGTAGTTGTAAGGTTCAGGTGTATCAAAGATTTGTTTTTCTGGGTACTTCTCAAAGCCCTGATATTCCAAAGCATTGTAATGCTTTTATGAAAAGGAATTTGCTGAATGACCCTCGAGCCAAGCAGAGTAATGGAAAACGCGTGAAGGGCAGTGAACTGTAGTTTTAACGTTCTGCAGTTTCAGCTCTGACAAGGATAAGCACTCAACCATCAACAGCAATTTCCTCGCATAGATATCAAAGCAAACTTGCACAGAAAACCAAGCACAAAAAATATTTCAATCATCAAGAGATTTCAAACTGACACCAAGATCTCAACCCTTTGAAACAATTCAGGTTCATAAAAAAGCAATGAAAAGAGACGAATGAAACCAAACATGATAAAAGTGCATTTCCCCCTCAAAACAAGGGTTGACATGGTTTGATGCCACATCAGCTGCTTCAGAAGGAAAGGATTGTACCTCCTCACAGGTGTTTCTCCTGTCTGCTCATCAACAAAGTCCCTCTTAAGCTCCTCGGCCACATCGCTGTCGCTGTCCTCCTCTTGGTAGGGGCTCTGCTCTGCTCCATCAGAGTCATACTGCTGGACATAATAATGTGCTGCGTAAGTTTGAGCTTTGTTTCTGTCATTTTACATTCCAAGTACAAGCCCATTTAGTCAAGGCAATACCAGTAGAAGGTAATGACGTTTTCATATGCAAAATAAGAATGAATAAAAATGCACAAAAGAGAAACAGAATGGTTAAAGGAATTGACAACACAGTGTGTAAACATGTGTTTGAACAACGATGAATCGGTGCGATAAGCAACCCTAGTTACTAATCTGATATTCACAGTACATTATCCATCACAAAAATATGCTATAACTAAGAAACAGTGAAACATTATCAATCATAAAACTACGCTGCTGTAACTGAGAAATGTTATCCATCATAAACTACGCTGTAACGAGTAAAACTACGCTGCAACCTAGCTCTTCCAAGAGCCTCGACTCTATAGCCCCAAAAAACAAACAGTATAATGCAAGTCGATAGATATTTATAAAAATAAAAAGAAATCAATCGGAGTGATTGCCAGTAACTGGAAATATATATTTTTAATAATCTAGAATAAGATTTTTAAAAAATAACTAAAACAAAAAGTTGAGAAAATATCTAGAAAATTAGTGACAAAGCAATCCAAATAACAAAAAAGGCAGCACAAGAAGACAAATAAGACTGGAGTAACTCATGGAAGGCTCTGATACAGGAAAGGTAGTGAACAAAACTGCACATGTTCAATAGAGAGCCTAGACCAGAACACAAGACTTCACCCCATTAGCTGCGAGGACATCTTCAGAATTTTCTTCCTGTTCTTCGAGGAAGGACTCAAAAGGATTAGTGGGCGCACAAGTGAAGGCTGTGCTCGTGTCAGCCATTGCAACCTCGCTGGGAGAAGTGACGCCGTCTCCAGTGGAAAGTGCACCATCAACAGTCAAGAACTTGAATTCCTGGAAAGTAAAATAAGTGCATTTTGCAACTCTCCAAGTATGATGGAGGATTTTGTACACGTCGTTGCATGCTCTCACAGGGCGAACTACGATTAACATGCCTGAAAAGGCTGTAAAAACATCCCGATCAGTAAACAGGCCATTTGACCAAATACTTATGCCATTCGCAACAGCAAACAAACTATATTTATAAATATAGACACAACCCCCCCAAAAATTTATCTGAGACTTATCCTTCACAAATACACAAAGGAAATACACATGATAATTAATCAACTAGACAGTGCAGTGAGCACAACAGAGGCAGTTGCATCTAATTTACAACAGAGCAGTGTATGGTCGACCTGATAGTGTAATGAGTAGTAAAGGCAGTTGTGACCAATTTAGGGCACAACAGTCAATGAAAGACGTGATGGTGCTATGAACAGTAGAGATAACCACAATTCCTTTACGATGAAGGCAACTGTGAAGCAGAGGACAAGGCAGTAGCACAAGTATACGTTTCAAGTTCTGCGTTGCACAGTGAAGCTAATAAACGGTGCTTTGTTTAACATGTATAATTTGTATATGTCGAGTATCAGTTTGGTTTGTCATAGCCAGAGGAGCGTTCAAGCTGTCATTCCTTTACAATAGCTTCAACAGGGATGAATGGACCACCAAGAGCATACAAGCTTTTCATAAACAGCATGCCGAGTCTACAATTCTGCAGCACTGATGCTAGGGTTCCAAAGGATGATGAGCCTCTGAGAACAACCTCATTTTGAAGAAAGAGCTGCAACACCCACCCATCCCCAACCCATTTTACCAAACACAGCAATGCAACCTCAGTGACTTCACAAACGTCAGTGTACATTACAGTGAAGTACGAGGAAAGAAGAAGTGAATGGACAAATCAAGGCAGCATACGGAATTTAAACCTGGGATCTCAAAATGGAGAGATCAGGGTTCTGATTGGACTGCTAAATAGCCAACTCCAAAAAGCCTGGTTGTTTAAGCCAAGTAAGAGTCAAAAAAGTAAGGAATGTTCATTGCTACTCACGTGGAGCTGTAGGACGGAGAAATTTGAACGAACAGGACACAACTCCCACAGCTCGTTTTCCAAAAACATGTGCAACTCCTCCATGCGAGCTCTGTGCAGTAACAAACATGACAGAACATCAAACACCAGAATTAATCACTTATTGGCTTAGGGCAGGATGGCTTCGTGGAATGCACACTCGCCTCCAAGTTGTCTCGGCTGGGTTCAAACCTCAGCCCAACTATAAACTATCATCCCGGTGTTTCACAGGCAAGAAGATTGATCAATGGGTGTGCTGCCCCTCGGATTGACATTAAACCTGGCATCCCATCTGCCAGCACACACACACACACACACACACATTGGCACTTCTTCAAAGTGCTGTCATTTGCCGGGGCACTCTGAGTACCAGCAACGCCACAACAATGGCACCGCCTTTCTCACCGCACTCAGCAGGCCAATTCCTATGGAGGGATTTCCTCTTCCCCATTGATTCCAACCGATGGGGATTGTCCAGGCTCTATCCTTTTAAATGCTGAATGTCAAGGAAGGAAGCAGCATGTACCATTTTTAAGGTCTTTGGGATAACTCGGCCGAGGTTTAACCGGCCGACCTCCCAGACTCAGAGTGGATGGATGCTCTAACCATTACACCACCGGGTTATGGTGTGTCGGCTGATCTATTAATGAATTTCCCGGCAATAGTTTGAGAGTTGAGTACAGCTAGTCAGTTTTGGTGCACATGGCAATCCATCAGGAAGTTTAGCCGTTGTTGCAACATCGAGCTGCACAATCACATCTTCGTAAGTCTTAGCGTGCTTAAAGACCACTCTGCCTTGTGAACTTTCTGTGAAGACAAGAAGAAGTCGAATAAGTATTTCCACTTGACTTCTGGGGCAATGTCAAAGAAACTCCTGCCAATATTCTTCGACAGTGGACCCAGTAAATTGATGAAGGACAATCCCAAGTTCCTGTTCCAGGGACCTGGTCAGTTCTGGACACTGCTGTACGATTCATGGCTGAGGCGATTCAGTGAGCGGTGTTAATCTCAAGGTCATTGTATTCCATGAGGTCAGTGGAGATAAAGTATTCCTTCAAATACGCGGACACATCGTCAATGACCTTGAATAAATCAACCCTGTTGAATTACTCTGCAAAGTTGACAGTGTATTGTTGTGCACCTCCGCCATCTTATCTTTTTGGCAGTTTGCACCTGTGTAGTGCAGTCAGAAGTTCCTGCTGGCACTCATCGATTTTTTGGGGTCTGCTGCTTCAAGAACGTGCCTGAACTTTTGGTTACAGTGGAGTGCTTGGGGGTTACTTCTGACTACCTCTGCAGCAGAGACTGTCACATCTGATTCCTAAAAAGGCTGGTTGAAATGTCAAAGGCATTGAATGACAGGCAACGAAGCAAAAAAGCCAAGGACACACTTTCTTGAAGACAAGCAGCTGTGAATGCCGTTATCACGAGATGCAGCGTTGGTCCCAAAGTCATCAGTTGCTTCTTGTACGACATCAAGCACAGCTTTATGGTTTTGCAAGACAGACTTTACAGTAGAGCAGTGGTTTTCAAACTTTTTTTAGTGGCGACCCAATTTCAGAACCTCTCTACATCACGCTACCCAAAAGATTCAAAACCCAATTCATAATATATTAGTTAAGATTTCATATGACACAAGAAAATTTACTGTTTACTTTATTCACCATTCATGTTTTCATAGACGAGTAAACAGAGAATAGCCGACAGTATCCAAATAGACAGTTGAATGTTTCAGAAGTTTAGTCCGAATTACATTTAGATATTTCAGTGAGAAGGATGAGCCTGTTTTTCAGAAACCAACTTCTCTATTCGTGGAGAAGTAGATGACAATGCCAGGATCATATCATGCTCCATTTCTAGGCGATTTCTGTACTTTGTTTTAATCACCACCTTGGTGGAGAACGACTGCTCACAAAAGTATGATGAAGGATATGCATGAGAACCTTAATGGCGCGCCGTGACAGGGTCGGGTACGACGGCAGCATTTTGACCAGAATGTCGACAAAGAATTCGTTCGCGCAAGGCCTGCGCTCTGAATCCTGCTGGAGCTGTACAAGCTCTTCCTGTGCTGTATCATCTTCATCAGCAATCGAGTCCAGTGGAGCCGTGAAAGGGTCCCGAACACAGAAAAGGACTGCACATCGAGCTCAGGGAAATAGTGCTCGAACTGTTCAATGAGCGACCGAAGGTGACGTGCTATCGCACAGAAAGACTGTCGAGCTCAGTATCATCATACTGGCAGGTCGTTAGATGCTCCACCAGACGGGGGAAAAGGCTGAAGCGCTTAACAGCTGCTTTGTCTGCCAGTAATTTTAGAGTCGCCAGAAATCCTCATTTTGTCGTGAAAAATCATGAGGTTGGCGTCTTTGCCTTGGAGGGAGCGGTTGAGGACATTGAGACGTTCAAAGATGTCAACGAGATAGCACAGTTCTGACAGCCAAGAGTCCGACTCAAGCAACGCTACCCATGCCGTTTTCCCTTGTGTGCGTAGGAACTCCTTCAGTTCATCTTTGAGCTCGTAATCACGCAGAAGAAGGTTTCCTCGAGATAACCATCTGACTTGAGTGTAGAATAGTAAATTCTTATGGTCGGCGTCCATCTCCTGGCAGAATAGCCTGAATAACCTAGTGTTGAGGGCGCTCGATTTGATGAGATTCACCATTTTTACGACTTCTGAGAGCACGCTCTGCAAGGTTTCTGGCAAAGTACGAGAGCGAGCGCTTCTCGGTGAATCATGCAGTGTACCATGGAGGTCTGAGGAGCCACCTCAAGCAATTTAGCCTTGAATCCAGAACGCACTCCTAACATTGCTGGCGCGCGTCTGTTGTAGAACCGAGAACTTTCCGAAGTCCAGATCATGGTCACGATAAAACTGCTCTACTTTTCCAAAAATGTCCTCGCCTTTGGTGGTGGGCTCCAATGGTTTGATGAGCAGAGGCTCATCGACAAAGTTATCAGCCTGATGAAGCGACCCGGACGATGAGTTGCGCGTAGATGTGATATCAGTGGACTCGTCCAACTGTATGGCGTGCCAGGCGATTCCTTGATCTTCTGTACGACCTGAGCCGTTACGTCCAGACTCATATCTTCATTCTGCGTTGGATGTGTTGTCAGAGAGGGTATAACTGCCAGTTTCTTCGCCGCTTCCTCCCCAACCATCAGAGATACCATGTCCTCTTGCACATGGCAGCACGAGTTCTTCCGCAATGGAGTGAGGCTTTTTAGTCTTGGCAACATGGAGCGACACTCGATACGAGGCCTCTAATGCCGAGAATTGGTCTGATGGCATGTACCCTCTGTCAAGACGCGTATTCTTGAGTGCAAGAAGTTTCCTCTCAAAGAACGCTCTCTCCTTACCCTGATAAGGCGCATGTTTTGTAGTCAAATGCCTCTGCAACTTATTTTGTTTCATAGACTCCGTAGAAAGCACTTCGAAACAAATCACACACTGAGGCCTCTGTGCCCCACTTTTATCCACCACGTAGTAAAATCCAAGTCCAGAAATTTATCCTGGTAAGAACGTTCTCGAGATTTGCTGGAGGCCGGTGCTCCATCACAAATAAGGTCTCGAGTCGTACGTGGAGACGTGAATACAGTAGACGTTAATGATAGAGTCAGAGTCTGAGTCTGAGAGGCCGTGGATCAAACCACTAATTTCCGCCAAAATGAACCGCCCTTCAGCGAGCCCACGCATCGGCTGGATCCCATTCCAAGCGTCATGTTGCGCCGGTTCCCATACTTTTGAACGAACCGTTTATATTACATCCCGTAAAAGCGAACACCGATCGAAAATAGACAATTTTTTTTCGCTGCAAGCGGACGCCCGCGACCCCACAAAATTTGCTCGGCGACCCCACTTGGGGTCGCGCCCCGGGTTTGAAAAACCAAGCAGTAGAGGGAACACATGAGCCAACGTGTTGGCCATATGAGATTCAGTCATGTCGGGGAGGGGCTGTCAGAATCATCTTGCATGGAGTTTTAAGTATTACTTGGTGGCCTGAAAGTCACTTTACCCCTCCGCAGTGAAGCATTCATTCTTAAACTCTTAATATACAGGTTTCGTTGTGCAGTGCCGACAATAATTAATCAATCAGTGGACCATTCTCCTTGCACTACTGAATTTGTGCAATAAATTTAGAAGGGCGAAAGCGACTTTCAAGCCACTCTTGTACGTCGCAATCGCAAATTGTGAGGTGTTATATTTATTTTTTTACCGATAACCTCAACTTTTCAATACGTTCCAACCAGCGGTGCATACAAGTCAAACAAAATAAATAACTAGACAGGTGTCAAATTAACCCCACCTTTATGAAAAAGTAAAAACATAATTTGGAGGTGGATATCCAAATTTAGTAACACCCCATGCACACCCTCAGTACGATGCTCCAAGCTGCTTGCGTGTTTTGCAAAGCCATTAAAACATTGGAATTCCTCTTGATTGCTCTCACCGAAGGGAAGGGTATTGCATTTGGGTCCGTTTGTTTGTTTGTCGGCACAGAACTTTAGCGTTTGTCTCCGCAACCGCTTGTCGGATTGAGACAAAATTTTCACCATTGGTGCGAATACTCATGCAGAATGTTATAATGATAATTACGATGTCAAAGGTCACATGGTGTGGCAATCATGTTGGAAAAATGGGGAAAAAATTGGACCTCTGTATCTCTGAAACAGTACCAAGGCAAAAATTGAAACTTTGCCCATAGCAAGTACCCCTCATGGGGAATGAGTGATATTTTTATGACGTCATAGGTGCCCTCGTTATGATGTCATAATTGCATATGTAGAATGCTATATCCGATCAGTATGAAAAATTGTGAGGGTCATCCAGGGATAAAATGGTTCACAAAAAGGTTTTGATTAAGTTACAGCCATATTGTTTTTTTTAAACCTTCAAAAATCTTCTTCCCTGAAATGGCTGAACAAATTGAGGCGAAACTTTACACCGATGGACCGCTGTAGAGGTGGATTTCCACTTTCAGTAATTTTGTAATCAATCCGATTGAATATAGGCATTAATAAGAACTGTAATCTCATTTAATCTCATTATCTACTGAATATATCACCTGTCACATGATTAAACGTAAATTCGTTTACTTCTATTTAATTTGTAATCCTAATGGACGCGTACTTTTCACGACTGTGTGTAAATGCCATGGAAGACTAAACGGCACCAGCAAAACTGCTGGCAGGAAGAATGTTTGCATTACCGAGGCTGGAAGACAGGACAGAATGGGTAAAATCTTTACATCGTTTTCTCAGCAGATGCATGAACTCAACTTTGCAACTCCTTTTGCAACCTTGAGAGTAGTTTGTGCTCTATTCTGATTGGTTGAGCTTAGGTGAGCTACAGGCCTTACTTGCCTCACCTGATATGTTCTCCTCCGTTTCCCATCCCTATGGGAACCCTTTTCTGCTTCTATGGGAACGAGCCACACTCAGCTTTATTTAATTCAATATCTATGGGAAAGTTCAAGCTGCTTCTCTTCTATTCCATGTTTCTCCTAACTATCTCTCCACCCATCCTTGATTTAGTAAAAGAGGGATTGCTTCGGGATCCTCGTTCGTGAAGTTCATTGAATACAATGTGTTCTTCCTCCATATATACATAATTAAAGATTCTCCTCTGTAACCTGAGTGGAAATCGAGTTTTTTTTTTTCCACCACACCGCCTATCCATGAGGAACAAAAAGGTCACACACGTGCCGACATAGATCACATGGTTTGGCAGCCAAATTGGATTTACTCTAAAACCTTTAAAAATACACCATTCAAAAGAAGTCCCGGCGAGGGTCTGCAATTTTTGCTCTTTTTCTTGTTTTTTTTTTGCAGTCGAGCTCAAAGCAATATAAAAGACTTCAAAAATAATGCCTGAAAATGTAAAATTAAGGCAAAAACTATCGAGATGGGAGGAATGTCATAATATGCTCTCCCACTGAGAGCGGTGCTACACGGTACACATTAACGTAAAGAAATTGCGTCGATCATCCCTTTGAAAACCACCACGACTACAAAATATTTTTAACGTCTAATCTCCCCGGGAACACCCCTCAGTACAACCACAGAGTTTCAACTCATTCGGTCCAGCAGTTGAGGGGTATATACACAAGTCAAATAAACAAACAAAACCCCAAAAACCCAATATCTGAATTTTGGAAATACAGAATAGTGTGGTTAAACTTTAACTCCCTGCTGTTGGAGATCTGTCCGTAGCTTCAGCCTGATCTAAGTGAGAGCACTTCCTGACTCAAGCTGTATGGTAAAACCAATGAAAGGATGGCCACCTGCAAGTCTTATCCCAGCTGACTGTTTCCTCTCCACACAGACGACATGCTCAAGCCAAAGTCCACCCACAATAGGAACATTGTTACCCTCATCAGAGGAGAGGGTATTGCATTTGGGTTCATTTGTTAGATTTCGTAAGTATATTGATCACTTCCGTTTCTGTTTGTTTGTTTGTGTGTTTGTTTGTGTGTTTGTTTGTTGTGTGTTGTAGGCACGATAGCTCGAGAACAAGAAGCTACCAATGTCAAATTACACCACGTGATTCAGGAGGGTGATGGCTAGCGCTGATTAGATTTTGGTCAAAATCGGTCAAAGGTCAAGGTCACAGTGAGGTCAAACATAATTCCGTAAATTCATGTGGAGAAATGAGTATTTTTGCTTCGCTCGACGTATACGAGTTCGTTTTAACTTCGATTTTAATTTGTCTCGTTTTTGTCGATCGCTTAAGACGCTTAAAACTCGGTTGTCGAAATTCGGGTAAAAATCGGATGTTTTGGAGACGTTTAAGATGTATAAAAATATTTCACTCGCGCGTCAGGGTCGTCACGTGGTCAGTGCACTTGAGCAGGCAGGCGGCGTTGATCACGTAAAGGTTTGCGTGTGAGCGCTGACGGTGTTTCGATAAAGATGGTGTTTAAAAGTCATTTTTTATCCCAATAAGGTAATCGTCCGCACGCTGACTCGCTAACGTCGGATATGTAAGGATTCTTTGTGATGGCCGAATATTACGGTTTGACTTTAATAAAATAATATAAAATAATTGCGTGGAGAAAGGAGATTTTTGCTTCGGTCGACGTTACGATTTTTGATGGTTTGGTACAGAATCATCGTAGAAACTTCTGGTTTGCGTCGCTACCTTCTCTAGAGCAGCTTTATTAGACAAGGTCAGAGGTCAAGTGACGATTCGTAAGTACCAGTCAATGACTGCTTGTTTGTTGTGTTTGTTTTGTGATTTCGTAAGTATATTGATCACTTCCGTTTCTGTTTGTTTGTGTGTTTGTTTGTTTGTTGTGTGTAGGCACGATACTGAGAACGGAAGAAGCTACCAATGTCAAATTACACCACGTGATTCAGGAGGGTGATGCTGCGCGCTGATTAGATTTTGGTCAAAATCGGTCAAAGGTCAAGGTCATAGTGAGGTCAAACATAATTCCGTAAATTCATGTGGAGAAATGGAATATTTTTGCTTCGCTCGACGTTACGAGTTCATTTTAACTTCGATTTTAATTTTGTCTCGGTTTTTGCGATCGCTTAGAACGCTTAAAACTCGGTTGTCGAAATTCTGGTAAAAATCGGATGTTTTGGAGACGTTTTAAGATTGTATAAAAAATATTAACTCGACGCGTCACGGGTCGTCACGTGGTGCAGTGCACTCGAGCAGACGTCGTTGAGTCACGTAAGGTTTTCCGTGTGCGCGCTGACGTGTTTCGATAAAGATGGTGTTTAAAAGTCATTTTTTTATCCCAATAAAGGTTATCGTCGCATGCCTGACTCGCTGAGACCGTCGGATTATGTAAAGATTGTTGGTGGATGGCCGAATATTACGGTTTTGTAACTTTGATAAAATAATATAAATAATTGCGTGGAGAAATGGAGATTTTTGCTTCGGTCGACGTTACGATTTTTGATGGTTTGGTACAGAATCATCGTAGAAACTTCTGGTTTGCGTCGCTACCTTCTCTAGAGACAGCTTTATATAAGACAAGGTCAGAGGTCAAGTTGACGATTTCGTAAGTACCAGTCAATGACTGCTTGTTTGTGTGTTTGTTTTTGATTTCGTAAGTATTGATCACTTCCGTCTGTTTGTTTGTGTGTTGGTTGTTGTTTTGTGTGTAGGCACGATAACTTGAGAACGGAAGAAGCTACCAATGTCAAATTACACCACGTGATTCAGGAGGGTGATGGCTCGCGCTGATTAGATTTTGGTCAAAATCGGTCAAAGGTCAAGGTCATAGTGAGGTCAAACATAATTCCGTAAATTCATGTGGAGAAATGGAATATTTTGCTTCGCTCGACGTTACGAGTTCATTTTAACTTCGATTTTAATTTTGTCTTCGTTTTTGCGATCGCTTAGAACGCTTAAAACTCGGTTGTCGAAATTCTGGTAAAAATCGGATGTTTTGGAGACGTTTTAAGATTGTATAAAAAATACTTAACTCGACGCGTCACGGGTCGTCACGTGGTCAGTGCACTCGAGCAGACGCGTCGTTGAGTCACGTTAAGGTTTTCCGTGTGCCGCTGACGGTGTTTTCGATAAAGATGGTGTTTAAAAGTCATTTTTTTTATCCCAATAAAGGTTATCGTCGCATGCCTGACTCGCTGAGCCGTCGGATTATGTAAAGATTGTTGGTGATGGCCGAATATTACGGTTTTGTAACTTTGATAAAATAATATTAAATAATTGCGTGAGAAAATGGGATTTTTGCTTCGGTCGACGTTACGATTTTTGATGGTTTGGTACAGAATCATCGTAGAAACTTCTGGTTTGCGTCGCTACCTTCTCTAGAGACAGCTTTTATTAGACAAGGTCAGAGGTCAAGTTGACGATTTCATAAGTACAGTCCTATGACTGACTTGTTTGTCTGTCTGTCTGTCTATCTGCACAGAACTTTAGTGCTTTTCTCTGCAACCGCTTGTCAGATTGAAATGAAATTTTCACTACAGGAGCGACTCATGTAGAAATTTTTTATTGATAATTATGATGTCATCGGTCACGTGGTGTGGCAGCCATGTTGAAAACACAGAAAAACTTTAGGCCTCTATCTCTTAAAGTGCACCAAGGAAAATATTTGAACTTGGTACATGGCAAGTCCTTCTCATGGGGAAAAAAGTGATTTTTTCATGACATCATAGTTGCTTTCGTTATGACATCATAATTGCATATGTAGAACACTAAATCTGATCAGTATGAAAATTTTTGAGGGTCATCTTGGGGATAAAATAGTCCACAGAAACCCCCCCCGTAGACCCTTTAATGAGCGCAGATTTTGATGCGGTTGTAAACTTTGGTACATCACGGGTGATGAAGGTTGTGGTCAAGTTTTTCATCGAAATTGTGTGTGCAGTTTTGGAGAAGTGAGCAAATAGCTATTTGGGGGGGGAGGAGGTCAAACCCTCCACACCCCTCCCAGTAGACCCCCTTAATAAGCACAGATTTGATGCGGTCAATACACTTTGCTATATTGCAGGTGATGAAGGTTGTGGTCAAATTTCATCAAAACTGTATAGTTTCAGAGAAGAGGCAAATACCTTTGGGGGGGGGGGAGTAGGGGGGCAAGAACCCCCCCCCCCCCGTAGATTTTGATGCAGTCAATACACCTTCGTTAGGGCATCAGATATGAAGCTCATGGTCAAGTTTCATCAAAATTGTGTGTTTGGTTAAAGCGATAATGACTGAAATGTTTACAGACTGCTCACTCACTCACCTATGGACACTGCTCGATCACATAAACGCTCACCTGACCAAAGTCCAGGTGAGCTAAAATATCAAAATTTGAGTTCTTCAAAATGCTAACAGGATTATAATTTCGAACAGTAACGGGCGATGGCGGATACCCCAGCTAGTACATAATAAATAAAGGGAGAGGAGGAGATTGGGACCATACTCTGTGCAGAGCTTTGGTGCTGTTTAAGCAGTCTCCTTGGCTATTGGGCACACTCCTGGACGGGTCACCACTCTGACACAGTATACTAGCAAGCTGGCACTCATTTTGGCGACCTCGGAAGGATGACAGGCAGAGTCAACCCCACCAGGTATTAATTCAACAGCTGAGCGGGATTTGAACTCAGGCCCCTCGGATCCAAAGCTCGCCACCCTAACCATTAAGCCACCACCAGGCATATAAATATAAGCTTTACTGTATATATTTGATTAAGTGGATTGTGCTTGCATTCTGCAAGCAGCTATATAAAACTCAAGGAAACCAAGAAATAGTGATTAGAATGAACTATTTACTTAAGTTTACAGCTATAGTAATTTTTAATGTAAATACGGCAAAAGTTATAAGATAAGAGGTGGAAAAGGCGAGCATGAGCATTGCCTTGCAACCAGTTTGAATGTAAACTCCGTTGTCTTGAGTCACGTGACCCACAGTTGTCAGAGCGAGGCTGCACCAGCCGACTTTTATTTATGGATACTTTCTGACAATTTTGCACATAAACACGGCTTTTTAAGATTGCCATTTAAAAATGCTTTAATCATTTAAAAATGAGAGTTAATTTTACACTTCCAATCGCTCAGATACGATCTCACAATTTTTTCAGTGGAATGATGTTTCTGGTATCTCATATGGAAGCTCTATTTTCCTTTTCTTGGTTGAGAATAATTGTCACGAATGAATACAAACAAGATTACAGCGATCATTTGTCTAAGAGCAGCTCATGTTGTGGAAAATAAAATTCCCACCTGATAGGTTAATTGCATCACATGGAAAAAGAAGGGCATTAAAAAAATAGAAAAATAATAATAACAACATATTAATAAATAAATAAATAAATAAATCAAGAAATAAAAACAAAAACAGATTGTAAAAAAAAAACTGTTCAGTAGTAGTGAAAAATTAGTTAAAACCCACAGAGCTGTGCTGCTTACCTGTGGTAGTTCTTGAAGTAATTCAAACTCTGCTTCCTGATAGACTCTTGCAATCCTTCCGATTGGCTCCCACAAAACTGCTCACCGACATCCATCAACCTGTGAGGCAATGGGAGGTTTTGGATAGTATCTCCTCATTGCCAAAGAAAACAATAACACCACTTCCATGCTCTTCCATCAAAGAACCCAAGAATTATAAAACAAATGATTAAAACTCAGCTTTTGGGGTTTGTTTTTCACGTGGAACCTCTCTCAATAACTGGCAACATCATTTACCATTGTTGCCAGGAAAGGAGTCTCTCAGATGATGGATCAAAGAGATTTGAGATTTTGATTGTCAGACGTATTTGTTTCAAACCCTTCTGCAATTCTCTTTCACTCCATAAGTCAGTACCGTTTCAAACGACCACAGATCACCTGATGAAAGTGCATGATTTGCACTTTAGAATTTACATAGCACAATATTAGCTTTGAAGATTTCTAACTCTCTCTGCTTAGAGTAATGGTTAAATCCATCCATCCATTGGGACTATACTCTGTACAGAGCGTCGGTGCTGCCGAAGCAGTTTCCTTGGCCATTGGGCACAATCCTGGATGAGTCGCCACTCCGATGCAGGATACTCGAATGACTCGGTCATCCCCAGCAAGCTGGTACTCATTTTGCCGACCTCGGAAGGATGGCAGGCTGAATCAACCCCCTGGTGAAGTAACTCAGCGGGCAACGAGGCTTGAACTCAGGACCCTTGGATCCCAAGCCGCCACTCTAACCACTAAGCCAACACCAGGTTTTAATGGTTAAATAGTAAAGTGTTATTCCAATGAAGTGATATTGCCCGTTTGTTTTATTTTAATTGATTTTTTTCCTTGCAGTGATTTACTCTCAGGAATGCCCTCCATTGACACCGCAGGCAGCACACATTACTTTATTTCACAGGATGAAAGCCTGACAGTTATCCAGCATGGACGTTACACCAACTGCCTGTTACCATTTCACATTTCTTTGATGAAAGAAAGTTGATCCATAGAGCTACGTGACGCGGCGCAGAGAACAAGCAATTGTAGAAGCAATGTTAAAAAGCGTTAAGGGATATAGAAAAAAATAATAATAATAAACGACTGGCCATCACAGATAAATCTTTCAAAATCACAATAGCCTCGAAAAATAGCACAACATTATGGTGAAACACAAAAACAAAACAACAACAGGCCAACATTATGTCATCAAAAGACAAAATATAATCTTAGAATAAAAAAAAATTGTTATATTTTGTGTGCGTGTGATTAAAAAAAGTTTTAAGAGATGTATACCATCAGATCACCAAACTATACCTGTTTATGATGTCGAGGACAAAAATAAAGTTGTCATATTTGAAGTGTGCCAAGTCTGTGCCCAGAATATAAGTCTTCACTTTCTGCTGAACATCCTGAAAATTGGACACCAGTGCATCATCATCAGTCTGATGAAATGTAATAATAATAATAATAATAATAATAATATAACAAGTCTGGAGACGGGATGGTTCACGAGCAATGTACACGGTTCGCCTTTTTTATTTTTTGACCTTCGAGGGGACGCCACGGGCAAACTGGGGGAATCAGGAAAAACGTAAATGATGAAAGTTGTAGTAAGGCCTAAGTCACATTTGCCACGGCGGCCGTGGGTCTCCAAAATCTACGGCCACTAGCAATAATACGGCGGCCGCAATTTTCCATGGTCACACAATGTAGCAGTCACATATGTTTTTATTTTTCGGGGAGCCGCAGGGGGTATTTAGAAATTGTGGAGACCGAAAACGTGGGGGTGCCGTACGGTCTTTGATTTGATGTCGCACGGTGACCTTAGGGCGTCCCTGCGGCGGCCATAGAATTTTCAAGGCAGACGCAAGGTAGCCTCAAGGTGCCCGCAAGGCGACCGCAGGGGGCCTAAGGCGAACGTGCGGCAGACGGACGGTAACGAGTGGGTATATATACCAGTTCTTTTTTTACTGAAATAAAATATAACAGTTCGGAACATACCAGTACGTGGTGCCCCAGAATATGAATTGAATTCGTTCACGGAGGCTGTTCGATTGCAAAAAGTTCGATTCCCAAACTATTTCCCAATAAGAAATTATGGAGTGAATTAATCTGTTCCTGGACCCAAGAAAACCCACTTTAACTGAAATTCCCCATGTTTAAGGTAAAATAAGATGAGTAAATGACCTTCGGTGGCGGTGTATTGTATGTAAACTGGTACAATCACCAATCCAAAGGTCCACACAGGCTCGAGCTCCGGCCTGGGTTCCAATCGCTCGCGCACTCTGCGAGAGCGCTGCCCCAGGGCAGCTCATCAACATGATGCCCCCAGAACCACAATCACTTTCATCAAACGCATCGGGCTGAGGTAATCATGGATATTCCAAATTACAACCGGTTTTTCTGTGAAATTAAATCCTTGCCCGACAGTCCGTCACACCACGTGATCGGATTGCTTTTTGTTATTAATTAAACACAAGATGAGTAAAAAAAAAAAAACAGCACAAATCAAGGTGAAAACACGAGGTAGAGTAGCGATCGACACACGAGAGATGCTTTCACGAGGACTTCCACCGACGAACTGAATGAACAAAGCGGGAAGATGCGCGTCGACAGGTGGGGGAGACGCACGTGAACAAACATGAACGCTCGTTGTGTTCTGTTTTTTAAATGTATTCGGTTTTTAGGGCAAAATTCTTTTTCATTGATAAGAGACTACGGAGCCGCACGAATAACGCAAGCCCACGTACGCCCTACGTGCGGTCGACGTGGAACACAACTACGTCACAACTACGGCATGTCAAATTGCTACGGCCAACGTAGAAATGAAAAAAGTTATAACTCCGCGTTATATTCCAGGCGACCCCTACGGCCTGTAAAAGAATAGCCAAACGGCGTAGGGCCACCCTGAGGCCACCGCAGAACTCTGCGGCCGCCGCACGTTTCTGTCAATTCAGAGGGCGTACGGCCGCCGTATCCTCCGCGTAGAGCAAATGTGACTTAGGCTTTACGTGGCCTTAGCGAGCCAGCCGAGTGAAAAGAGAAACAGATGAGAGAAATGAACGGATTCAATTAGATTGGAAACACCCTCACTTATAACTCATCAGAAGATACGTATTGATACTTGGAACATACAAACGATGCTGACTACAGGAGCAGCAACCTCAGTCATGTCAAAGGAAGTGAAATGCTTCAAAGTAACCATAGCGGGACTTACCTCGGTCCACTGGTTGGGAAGAGGAATATTCGATGCCCACAAATGTGTGTGTGATGTACGTATGTATGTATGTATGTATGCGTGTATGTGTGTATGTATGTATGTATGTATAAAAATAAAATCGAAACATGTGGAGTGTGACGAGCACTCCCCAATCCCCATTGGACAGTCCTACACCAAAGCATCACCTCCAACCCAGAGGTCTCGGCCCCCCAGTGTATATATATGCAGGCCATGATTACATAAAGGGGTTGCCATTGGTCTGGACATTCTGGTCCAGAATGTGACATGGTCATCTATCAGCAGCAGGTTACTTCCAGCGAGGTTCAGATGTCACCGAAATGGCTGCCTCAGAGTCATCGTGGGATATTACCCCACCAATGGTGAAAGAAGAGTTATACTTGCTACGCTACACTCCTACTACAGAATACATCACAGGGATTTAATATTCATCCTTGGTAACTTTAACGCTCATCAGGACTGGCTGTGCCACATTCCTTCGACTCCATTGGTCTGGACTCTAGAGAAAGAAATATAATGGAGAGCAACCCCAGACATGCGCGCTTGCCTCAAAGTTAAAATTTGCAGATCCTATTTCCAAAGAAAGAACATTCACCGCTATACTTTGTGGAGTAATGACCCTACTCGGTCCCCTTATTTTGCTCCGACGAAGGGATAACACTCCAGAATGTCAGCTTCTTCTTGCTTCCCAAGATTCTTAGCATACCTCAAATCAACCACCTATTGATTCCATACATTGTTCTACCTGCCTGGAGACAGATCCACACCGACTTCATGAGCAAGAATCGTTCCTCATTCGGTTCGATTTACTTGTCTGCCTTCCGGATGCTCAAAATCAATATTTATACAACTGTTTTGCTAACTTGACATGGCCAAAGAAATCTGATGCGTCTATATCTATTTTTGTAGAAATGATTTCAAGAGAAATTTGATGCATAACCAGCAGATAAATGTCACGTCCACATGCTCCCGTTGCACACCACGATTTTCATAACACGTCATTTAACATTAGTCACGCTCATTGGGCAATTCAGCGGAAATCGAAAGTAGTACAGTTGTAGTTTGCTGAGTTTCTGCTGCTCTTATAAACGATCGTTAACAAAGATATTCTTCATCCTCAAAAATGGCCGCAATTATTCCATGTTCTTGTGTGGTTGGCTGGGGAAGGTTTGGCCCTGGTCTTTCATGAACTGGCTGGCCAGGCCTATTCGATGAGGTCAAGTCAGGAATTGGATTTGTGTTCATCGTGCCAGGATAGCTCGCCTACTATTCGTTAAGGATACCGTGGGATCTTTAACGTCCACAACTCACGTCAGTAGATGGGACGCCATTTAACGTCCTTTGAAGGACGACACGCATATTGATGAACCACCGTCTGTGAAACACGGGATGACCTGGGTGAGATTCGAACTTTAACAAAGACCTTCATGACAACAAGTCTGGAGACGGCAATGGTTCACGAGCAATGTACACGGTTCGCCTTTTTATTTTTTGACCTTCGAGGGGACACCACGGGCAAACTGCGCAGGAATCGGGAAAAACGTAAATGATAGAATTGTTAGTACTCGAAGAGCACTACTTGCAATCACAACTTTCATTCAAAACAGTTGAAAACCCTAGGGCCTAGGAGCTCGATGCCCAATTTATTGATTTTTTGACATTTTTCTAAGTTTGTGACCTTGGACCTTGACCTTGGACAAATGAAAAATCGAGCTCCATGGGGCTATGCAGGTGCCATTGGGCTAACCAAATACTGAAACCCCTGCCAGATTCGACAAACCCCTCAGAGAAGATGTAACTTGAAACGCGCTACCCCTAAAAACACATTGTTTTTGGGCGTGGCTCCACCCATAATGGGCGCAGCATGCCATTCTCAGGAAAACACAACTAGATCATGATATAAACCTCCCACCCAAATTTTATCAGGATCGGATCAAAACCCACGGAGCTATGCTCGGGACAGACAGACACACACCCATAACGAATATAGTGGTCACTTACTGACTCGTGAACCAATTATGTTGATTCATTGGCTGTGTATAATTAAAATAAAAGAAAAAACACTTCATGACCATTTATGGGTCAACATCAATAAACTAGTTTGTTTCAATCACAATTCCTAGCTCTTAATCAAGCACAGATTACTACGAATGAAAAGGATACAAACAAGCCCTCAACTAAACCAAGGAGTTTGGACTGAAACAAAGTCAACATGTTTTCTTTCGGCCGTAGAACAAAAACAATCTTCCAAGCTCACCTGCCAAATGCGACCGATGCCATTTTCCAACTTCTTCTTGACGTAGCTCCGATCAAAGCTCGCAATGTCAACATTGTCACTCGAGGAAGTATCTGCCGCAAACACGAAAAGGTGTTTCACACTCCAGATTACTCTTTGCAGGGAAAGTGCTGCTAATCCTGAACAGTCATGGTGAACAGGTAATTCGAGTCACTCGTCGAATATATCTCCGAGGTTACATGTGCGCTGTATCGAAAGCCCCACGTCGGTTTTGGGATGCAGCATTTATTACAAAAAATATATGTGGTGAGTATATGTGGTATGTAGCAGCAGTGTACGTGGTGTTTTTCAAAACAAAACAGAGAATAAAGAAGGTATTGAATAATTTATCAAAAGCTAGTCAAAAAATAAATAAATAATCACACTCTCTGCTAAGATACTGGAATTGCACAGTTCAGCCTGAGTAAGGGCACTCTCATTACTCCGGTATGTTTAAAAAAAAAAGATTCAAGGTGGTTTAGCACAGACAAACTCAATGAAGTTCATTAAAGAGGGCTTAGAAAGGAAGACAAAAAACAACAAAAAAAAAACACATTCCCTTTCAAAACAAGAAGTCATTGTTTATCGGTACTTTGGGGCTGGCAGGATGGCCTATAGGTACGCACACTCATCTCTGAACCCCCGAGCTTGGGTTTGAATCTCGGACTCGCTATAAAAACTTTCATCCTGGTATCTTGCGAGTAGGGCGAGGCATCAACGTGTGTGCCCGTCCCTCGGATGGACGTTAAACTGAGCGTCCTGTCTGCCGGCATTCGTTGCTGGATGTTAAAGATCACATGGCGCCCTTAGCGAAGAGTAGGCGAGCTATCGTAGGCACCATGACCAAATTCCTGCCCCAACAGGGGGCACTGCATCAGTAGCACAGCACTGCTCCCAGTGATGATGCAACCAGCAGCCACAAGCTGCATACGAAATGAAACGAACCAGTGCCTTCGTGAAATTCCTCGCTCCTGACCTACGATGACCGACAACGGAACGTGAAACAAACCATTCAATATATCACTTGGCATTTAAAAACCGTCATATCTTCATCAGACGGACTGCATAACTTTTCATCTGATTAATAACTGATATGATATCCCAACAATGTTGTTATTTTAACGCTTCGCTCTTGCACTCAAATCGATTCTTCACACGACTTCTTTAAATGAGCCTTGATGAAACTAAAACACATTCCGTCTTTTCACCTCTTGATGCGCACGTAGAATTTTGTTCCCACAAGTATTGCACGTGAAATTGCATGAAATGGACAATCTGACACAGAAATCTACAGGTCCACAGCGAGCACATGAAGACCGTTTAAATCGAAAGGACGCGGTGCCGGCTTTGGTTAAAAATTGGAGACATCAAAAGATGATGAATTAAAGTGCACTTTGATGAAGCAAACACAAACATAAAACTATCTAACGAGTCGGTACGAATGCAACGCAACAATAACAGAAAGCAAGGTCATATTGAAAACAATCTTCTGGGAAAGGGTAGACGTGACACCAAAGGGAATATGTGCCAGTGCTAAGGCCCGGTGCGGGTTGAGAAAGGAAAGGGGAGGGGGGTTGTGAACATCTCGGAGAGTGAAACAGAAAAGGCAATCAATTCTCTTGTGTGCGACACAGCATGGGTCTGCAAGGAACACGACCGGTCACATAATACAATGGGGGAAGCCGAGTTGGGCCCTTCGAGCAAACATTACCCACATGGGTGAAAACAATAAAGTAAGCAAAGAGAAGTGGTCGCAATGCAAGTGGACTGATAACATGGAAGGCAAACCCAGAGCTCTCCACAATTAGCCAGCAGACAGGCAGGAAGCCAAGCTGATTATACACACTCTCCGTTTTGGCCTATCCCTTCCTCCTGAAAGTTCACCGTTGAGGTTAAGCATAATGGCTTAGCTGTTTTTTTTGCCAAAGTCTCCCAAACAAAAATGTGACTTAAAAAAAAAATTAATCAATCAATCGGCAGAACATTTTTGGATGTTACAAGCTATCCAAACATTTGTTTTAACCATTCATGCATGGAATAGGGCCCCGCTTTGTATTGCATTACTCCGGAAAAGACGGATATCGCGGTAAAGGTAGAGGTTGAGGGAGACTAAGAATTGATTCAGCTCCCAAGTGCACTCTCACACAACACCGAGAAAACCAAAAACCCAAACAATCATATAGTCTTCGAGGATACTTACATCACGACCTATATCCAATACATTCGATGAAAACAATTAAACGACGTAGTAAATGAATTAATTAATGGATCATCGGCTGGGCGCAATTCATCAATGGAGGTTTTGACTCTTTACAAAGACCACGTCCTTTCTGAGCAATGGCTCCACGACCGTAGTTGTGTCCCAAGGGTCATTCGATGAAGAAGTGCAGTTTAAATTTATTACTACCCTCCGCTCGTTGGTCCGACATGTGCCTTCATCTGTCGAGATTATCTCACATTACAAGACATGACATTTAAGATTAGACAATACAATACCAGGTTTAAGTAATTTCCAGACACATCCAGTTGGCTTTCGACAAAACGGATCACCACCCAGTATGCTGTCATTTTAATGACGACGAGCCGTCCCTACCCGTCACTTTGCTGATGGGTTAAATCGAAAGACAGCAAGTTGCACTTCACAAACCCATCTGTGAATTTCAATGGGGATGTAAAACGAAGTAAAACACATGAAACTAGAGGGGGAGCACTCGGTAGAGTGCAAAACCTCCGCCGCCAATTACTTGCTAGGTCACTCAAGTGAACCTGATATCCTATTCATTCAATTTGACGTCAACAGTCTCACAGAGTTATAGTTTGCAACTTTCCCTTTTACTTTTAACTTTTACATACTCAATTCATTCGTCATAACTAGATTCCTTGAGACAAAATTGATTTTACGTGGGTAATCCACCTGAAGTTCCAAAATCAGCCGCAATTATAATTTTGGCATGTTTTTTGTTGGAAATCACTTATAACATGTAGAAATGCAAAAAAAAAAATCGAAATTTTGTTGAAAAAAAAAGTTGCAAAACATTTTTGTTTCTCTAACAATTTTTTTGGGGGGGGGGGGGTTGGAAATCACTTAAAACATGTAGAAATGCAAAAAAAAAAAATCAAATATTTTTTCAAAATGGCCGCCATAGCGGCCATATTGGACTTTGGACCACGTCCAAAATCTAATGGCATGATCCTTGGACCATACCTAATCCCCCACCAAGTTTCGTCGAAATCCGTCGAGGAGTTTTTCCGTAATACTGTTACAACAAACAAACAAACAAACAAATAAAACAAGCAGTCATAGACTGGTATACGAAATCGTCAACTTGACCTCTGACCTTGTCTAATAAAAGCTGTCTCAGAGAAGGTAGCGACGCAAACCAGAAGTTTATACGATGTCTGTATCAAACCATCAAAAATCGAATGTTTGACCTCACCGTGACCTGACCGTTGACCGATTTTGACCAAAATCTAACAGCACTAGCCATCACCCTCCTGAATCACGTGGTGTAATTTGACATTGGTAGCTTCTTCTGTTCTCGAGTTATCTGTACCAAACCATCAAAAATCGAATGTTTGACCTCACCGTGACCTTGACCGTTGACCGATTTTGACCAAAATCTAATCAGCACTAGCCATCACCTCCTGAATCACGTGGTGTAATTTGACATTGGTAGCTTCTTCCGTTCTCGAGTTATCTGTACCAAACCATCAAAAATCGAATATTTGACCTCGCTGTACCAAAACATCAAAAATCGAATATTTGACCTCGCTGTGTGACCTTGACCTTTGACCGATTTTGACCAAAATCTAATCAGCACTAGCCATCACCCTCCTGAATCACGTGTGTAATTTGACATTGGTAGCTTCTTCCGTTCTCGAGTTATCGTGCCTACAAACAAACAAACATACAAACAAACAAACAAGCAGTCATAACTGGATACTTACGAAAATCTTCAACTTGACTCTGACCTTGTCTAATAAAAGCATGAATCAGTCAGAAGCCCAAGGGGAGCTTGAATTCTGAATTCATTGTGGTCTACGATTTTACATGTGGTTTGCAGATAATGAGTCCCAGACAAAAACTAGATTTCTTTATAAAATTCCATATTTTTTTTTTTTTAAGTGATTCAGTACCAGCAGGATATGCCAGATAATAGGTGTATTACTTTTCAGAAGAATCTGATAAAAGACTTATATTTATTATATATCAGTTATTCATCGCTGTTCCAGAATTTCGACAACCGAGTTTTTAAGCGTCCTAAGCGATCGCAAAAACGAAGACAAAATTAAAATCGAAGTTAAAACGAACTCGTAATGTCGAGCGAAGCAAAAAATCTCCATTTCTCCATGCAAAACCTTAACGTCACTCAACGACATGTCTGCTCGAGCGCAATGCATCATGGACGACCCGTGACGTTGCTCGAGCGCCAATGCATCATGGGACGACCCTTGACGCTTCGAGTGAAATATTTTTTTATACAATCTAAAACGTCTCAAAACATCCGAATTTTTACCAGAATTTCGACAACCGAGTTTTAAGCGTCCTAAGCGATCGCAAAAAACCGAAGACAAAATTAAAATCGAAGTTAAACGAACTCGTAACGTCGAGCGAAGCAAAAAATCTCCATTTCTCCATGCAAAACCTTAACGTCAATCACCACGCGTATCTGCTCGAGCGCACTGCATCATGGACGACCCGTGACGTCTGCTCGAGCGCAATGCATCATGGGACGACCCTTGACGCTTCGAGTGAAATATTTTTTTAACAATCTTAAAACGTCTCCAAACATCCGATTTTTACCAGAATTTCGACAACCGAGTTTTAAGCTCCTAAGCGATCGCAAAAACTGAAGACAAAATTAAAATCGAAGTTAAAACGAACTCGTAACGTCGAGCGAAGCAAAAATACTCACATTTCTCCATGTTAATTTACGGAATTATGTTGTACCTCACTGTGACCTTGACCTTTGACCGATTTTGACCAAAATCTAATCAGCGCTAGCCATCACCCTCCTGAATCACGTGATGTAATTTGACATTGGTAGCTTCTTCCGTTCTCGAGTTATCGTGCCTACAAACAAACAAACAAACAAACATACAAACAAACAAACGGAGACAATATACTTACGAATCTTTAGATTTCGTAATACAAACAAACAAACAAACAGAAACGGTAGTCATTAATAACTTACGAATCTTTAGATTTCGTAAGTAAAAAACCAATGTCACCCTTAGGGTGACCGTATCTTGCCAAAAGGTGACCACGTGTGACTTCTTTAAGGTCACACTGAGGTGAACAGAGCTGCTATCCACCAGGAGCGACTCCTTTACGAATATCTGCCTACGAGAGATTCCGATGAGAATCGTTCTACAGAGTAACCATGAAAAATATGCGTTTGCCTCATAACGTCACCAAATGACGTCATAATGTCCAAGCTTGACATATCTAGAAAGCACTCATCGAGGTGTTCAATTTGAGGACTACACGATAAGGTTCTAAACTTGAAATTTGACCTTGGGGTCAATATGTTTCACCTTAGGCGCTAACCATGAGGTCAAGGCAATCGCCACAAAAATAATCAGTGAGCACAGACATGAACTATATCCCATAAGTTTGAAGACGATGCGCAAATTACTCAAAAATAAGGGTTTCGTCGACTCCCCTGATTTGCGACAAAGTGACCTTGACCTTGACCTTGACCTTTAAAATTTATGTGCTGAAAGGACCTCCATATGCCTCTGATATCGAAGTTACAAAAATTTCCAATGATACTGTGCTCTGCAGAATTATTTATACGTGATACAGACAAAAAAACAACAAACAAAAAAAAAAAACACATGAAGGTCAAGGCCAATCGCCACCAAAAATTAATCAGCTGAGCGCCAGACCATGAACTATTTCCCATGAAGCTTGAAGACGATCCGATCAAAATTACTCAAAAAATAAGGGTTTCGTCGACTCCCCTGATTTGCACAAAGTGACCTTGACCTTGACCTTGACCTTCAAAATTGTATGCGCTGAAAGGGACCTCTATAGGCCTCTGATATGCGAAGTTACAAAAATTCCAATGATAACTGGCTCTGCAGAATTTTTTATACGTGATTACAGACAAACAAAAAAAAAAAACATACAAGCTGACTAACATATCTTGCAAAAACTTCGTTTTGGCAAGATAAAAAAAACAAAAAAACAAGCAAACAGAAAGGGGTGAAAACAGTAACCTCCGATCTTCGATGGCGGAGGTTAAAAAAGGGATATTTTATAACAAGTAGTTGTGGTGCTGCTGTCGTCGTGACTGGTTGTTATGACCTCGACCACCGAAGGTGGATAGACATTAGACTTCATTCCTATTTGTCTGCGAGCAGGATATCTCAAAAAGTTATTGGATGCATTCGGACAAAACTTGGTGGGCAGGTTGGGTGTGTAACAAGGACGAAATGATTTGATTCTTGTGAACATCCGATCCAGATAATAAACATTTTTAATTGATTCTTCACAAGTGATAATGCTGTCCTGTCAAAAGACAAATTGTTGCTACTGAATCACTGTTAAATTATACTGTGACCGATTTTTGTGTGTCGCTCGATGTAAATCAGGAGCCACCTACAAGATGAGATTGTAGTGATGGTTTGGGTGGAATTACTATTTGCTTTTGCAATCCACTCAAGGTTCAACATCCTCAGAACTTGGAACCTCCTGATGTGGAAGTCATCTGGTGCACTGCGAAGACACGTGCGGGGTGCCAACTGATCAGCACTGTGTATCGCCCTGACTCCCTGTTGGGAACTGACTGTCATCTTATTGATTACTTGTCTGATAACCTGGAATCTGTCACCCAAAACACTGGTTCAGATCATGTGATGATTCGAGGTTGATTTCAATGTACATCATCAAGAGTGGGTCGGTAGCAAGTCCCCAACTGATGGAGCTGGAATTGCATGTCACAACCTTTGTCTGACACGTGGCTTGAACCAACTGGTGAAATCGTCTACCCATGATGATAATCTACAGGGCTTAATCATTGTTGACTCTGCCGCTTATTACACCGCAAGCGTGAAGGTCAACATTGGAACAACTGACCATAGCTCAGTGGAGATTATCTTCAAAAAGCCACCAATCTCGGATAAAACATAACAACAGCAATTACGAGATTACAAAGAAAGCAAGATGGGAACCCCTCAGGCAACATCTGCATAGCAGGGCATGGGATGAAGCCCCAAATACTGGAGATCCTGATGTAGCTTGCAATAGCATTGAGACAATCAAGTCAGGTATGGAGAAAGTAATTCCCCATGGAGATGTCACTGTTCTACCGACCAACATTCCATGGTTTACTGAGGCTTGCCGAATGGCTGACAAAGCTGTCTGGCATATAACAATTGCAGCAAGAGCCCTTGTGTTGTGTCCTATGAGGCTCTGATGGGGGCAAGGCAGAACGATCAGAAAGTAGGGAAGGAGAACAAAAGATCATCTGACCACTTGAGTAATCAACCTCCATGATTGGTGGTTGGCAGTGAAGAGGATACAAGGGAAAGGATGACATGCTAGTATCCCAACCTTGCAGAAGGGTGGTCAGAGCTTCACCACCACTGAGGAGAGAGCAGATGTCCTCTACGATTATTTTGGATTCAAGTGCACAATTGATTCCGCTGAAAATGACCCTCCAGATCTCTCAGCTCGTGCCAACACTCACCTGAACACTGTGAAGTTCCAGCCTCGTCCGTGACATTAGACGGATCTTGCAGAAGCTAAGACGTCCAGACCTGATGGAACTGGAAATAGAGTTCTCAAAGAGTGCACATCAGTCTTTGCCACACATCTTGCCAAACTGTTCTGTTTCTGCTTTAGTCATGGCCACTTCACTTCCTCCTGGAAGATAGCCAGTGCATAGAACCCGTGCTCTGTCCCAGATAATAACAGGCTCATCAGTCTTCGAAACTGCATTAGCAAGGTTATGGAGAGGGTTATCAATACTGAATCGAGGAAACAACTCTTGGGAAATGACCCCATCAGCGACAATCAGTTTGGCTTCCATCCTGGTCATTCGCCCCCAGACTTACTCACATACTTGAGTCATGAGTGGATGTCTCGTCTCAACAAACGTCAAGAGCATACAATTTAACATCAAAGCTGCATTTGATAGAGTATGACATGGGATTGCTGGGCAAACTGGATGCTAATCGAGTCGGAGGGCAGCTGTTGCAGTGGTTATCCAGCTACATGATGATCAGACATATCCAGGTAGTGGTCAATGGCCAACCGTCAAATTTAACTCCCATTAATGCATCAGAACCACAAGGATCAATTATTGAGCTTACCTTGTTTTTGTCTACATTAACGATCTTTGTGACAACCTGCATAATCCTACCTGCCTCGATGCCGATTATAGTACCATCTACTGCCTGTTGGATGAAGAAAATAACAACATTTCTCTGAGCAAGGATTTACAGAAGAGCTACGAATGGGGGTAGAAATGGAATGTCCTATTCATTACTGAGAAATAGAAGGTCATGTCTCTCAGTAGACGACTACCGAGTGAGCAAACTCTGGAGCTCTTTATGGGTGGCCAGTCCCTGCAGCAAGTACATGAGCTGGACATACTTGGAGTCAGGTTCACCCAAAGCTTGGGATTTCAGTCTCACATGAACTCCATTGCTGTTAGAGCTGTCCAAAGAGTGAGTGTCCTTGGTAGTATTGCTCCATATTTGGATCCACCTGGCCGAGCCCAAGTACACAAAGCCCATGTCCAAAGCACAATGGAGCATGCTCCATTTGCAAGTACCACACATCTTAAGAAGCTGGATGATGTGCAATGTCGTGCTGTACGCATCATCAAGGCTCCTCCACAATAATTTAAGATTGACCCCCGTACCACATAGGAAAGCTGATGCAGGTCTGGGTCTAATGTACAGACTACAGATAGAGGAAGCCCCAGCACTTCTGAAGTCCATGCTACCTCCATCATGGACTCCTATAAGGTCCACCAGAACAAGTGAAGCTATGATGCGCAGGGTGGATACTGGTTACTTGCTCAGTATGATCGTTCTTATATTCCTGCAATAATACGAGCAAGGAACAGCCTACCAGATTCCACTGTCAGTCAAATGAGATCTGGGACGAAGGCTTTCTGCTCAGGTCTGGTCAGGCATGGGAAGCATGCGCCGGAGTAGCGCGTCGCTGTGTCCACTTTACGCCGGTACTCCAGGGGCCTCCAGAGCACAAAAATATACTTAAAATATCGCTGGTTCCTTTCTTTTTGTTTGCATTTTTGATATTTTGTTTTCATTGTACAAGTGGGCACTGATTGTTGTTGTTGGTGCTTATTCATTAAATTTTTTTTTTAAATCAAAACAATAATAATAAAGCCTGCCAAGGTGTTAGCCTTAATTTATTGAAATACATAAGTGAAGGTATGTGGATTAGTCTGCCAAGCAGTCATGAAAGGTATTCCCTTTGCACAAGCATCGGTCTTAAGTGGAGTATTTTGTCAGATACAGTTGGAAGATTAAAAGACAAAGAGGGTAATTATTGAAAACGAAAATAAGCAACAGATTGCATAACACTCGATTATCCTTATTGCAAAAAGAGGAAGTTCACCAAAAATGGCACGGTGTTGATGTTCATTTGTGGTCAACAGGAATTGTTGTGATTAAAATTAAACGGACACAGTTTTTGTTCAAAGCAAATCGATTATTCGCTTTCCAATGGTATCCTTTGTATTATTCTACAATGGTGAGTGCTGGGTGGAAAAGAAAAGAACATTGTATCGGAGACAGCAGGTAGAAAGACAGAGGGATAAAAGAGACAACAATTAACTAGAACAGCACTCAGTAGAGAACATACCTCCGCCAGGCTGAACAGTTTACGTTTCGTACCCCCATTGAGAGGCCGGATCTGCATCCGGACCTTAACCAAGCTGTTAGTACTCATCACCTCCCTGTCCACCGAGTTTCGTTTGAATCCGTCCATAACTTTTTGAGATATTGTGCTATATATCGTTTTGAGCCCCGTCTCTCAATGGTGAAGAATCACTTTTAAAAACATTATAGTATCCGGATCTGGATACTAAATCTTCACCGACATTGAATCATTTCATCCTTGTCACACACCGCACCTATCCACCGAATTTCGTTTGATTCCATCCACAACGTTTTTGAGATATCCTGTTCAAAGACAGACAAACAGAGGTGAAAACATAACCTCTGTCCACCTTCGGCGGTGGATGTAAAAAGGACAACTACATTAACAGTACCACCACTATTTATTAATCAGAATGACATAAATAAAAACACAAGTCCCCCAAAAAATAAACAACAGGATATGTAGCATGCCTGCAGTCTGTACCACATCATCTCCTCCAAAGCCATCAATCCACAAACAAAACAATAAAATAATTCAACCATAATAGCCATTTAAATGTTTTCATCCAGCCTTTCATCAGGTCTCTCATGAGAAAGGCATTGTTTTTCAGGGTTCAACCGATACATTACAGATCTCTCACAGGATTAACGGTGGATGGAAAAATAAAGCGGGTATTTTGAGGTCACATCTAAAAATAAATAAAATCAATCATTTTACATTTCAAGCAAAAAACAAAAAAGGTTTTTGTTTTTTTGGAGATTATCAAAATAATAAGTTTTGCTTCCACGCGTGCACCTTACAAAGTCAGAAGAGGTTGCAATGCTTGAACACGGGCTACATGGAAAAGGGGCAAAGCATAACAATTGCCAAGGTTGCTTCCCAAATTAAAATCAAGAAAATAAGAAATGCTAAAATGAGTTTGTGACGTCCGATGAAAAGCACACCTAAAGCAGGTAAATCACAACCACACTCAGAACAGCCTTTGTGAACAATGCTGAAAAGCCTGGGAAGGAAAAGCCTGGAAACACTGATCTTGCTAAATTTGGTTCTGCTTGCAGCCATCTGCAACATGTGCAATGGTTTCCAGATGAGAAGAACTACGAGTTGTGAAAGAGGGGGGGGGGATAAAATGAAGGTTTCTTTTTCAGGGCAGAGATAAAAGGGGAAAGGGGGTGAGTGGGAAGAAAAGGGGAGCGGTGGTGGTTTTGGAGCTCGTTTCAAGTCAACTACCGTCAGTTGAGCAGGGAAGGTTACCCTGATGAAGCACAGATTTTCAACATCTAAGAGAAAACGGACAGCTTGCAATCCCTAACGAAAATGATTTTTGCCATTTCAAGAATCTGGCTTTGAAAACCACACCATTTTGTAATTTAAAGTGAAAAAGGCCATGTTAACGTTGTAAAGAAGCCAGGCAGGATAGCCGAGAGGTATCTGCTTTCACCTTTGAGGTGTTGAGCCTGTGCTCGAATTTCGACCCAGCTATACAACTGCAACCCTGGTATTTCGCATGCTGGGTAATACTTCAATGTGTGCAGCATCCATCGGATGAACGTGAAGCTGCAGGACCGTCTGTCGGCACTGACTGCTTGTGGACGTTAATGATCCTACGGCGTCATTCGCGAAGAGGCGCCAAATCATCTCTGGCACCATGAAGCCTGAACAAATTCCACATTCAAACATCAGGCATCAGTCGAATGTCTGGCCTGGCAAGCCGGTTCATGAAAGACTTAGGCTAAAAACGTTCCTCAGTCGACGCCATAAGAAGGTGGGAGTAATTCGAGCCATTAGAGAAGTAAAAGTAGTCATTAAGGTTGGAATGAAATCGGAAAAGACAGAGAATACGTTCACAAAACTAACCTAATCAGCAACAATTCCTCTGGAATGACCATTTGGCAAGCTTTGGTTTCCACAAATTGTACCTTTCTCTGCAAGATAGCCTCAAACTTTATAAGCTGAGGTGAAACTAAGCTCCATGTTTCCATCGTCAAAGAAGATCAACCTTAGCTTCCAAGGCTGAGGCAGCTATCATTATGTCATACGGATTAGCCCATTTAGTGTTTAGCATTCCCACCAAAGCACTTGGTTCTCTATGCTGGGATCCGAGGGTAGAAATGTCCCAATTTGTCCAATATCTCATGTGCTTGTCTCTATGTAACAAACATAAAAGCTTTTCCATGAGAGTCTAAGGGCCAGTACCTTTTATATGCAGCCTGAGCTGATAAAACAAAAACTTCCGGGATGTATTTAATTGGGCCCAACTTGGACACCACACATAATACCAAAGAGAGCACTAGTATTCTCGATGTAGGGATGGTGTGGAAAAAAAATGTCGGTTTCACCTGCATAAAGGACCTTAGATCAGTTATGACGATAAGTAATTGTGTAATTAGATTTCCCCACCGTTGTTTAAAGGGAATTTCCGTGTTCACCGGGCTGCGATATGTAAAAAGCTATATAAAAACAGCTCATCTTCTTGAAAAAAAAAAGTCACTTAGGCTTCATATAGAGAGCCTACCGGGTCTGTTCAGCTGATTGTCCAGGCAGGGATCACTTTTCAATACTCGAGACGATGGCAAAAGCAAAAATAAAAATAAAAATAAAGCAAAAAACTGAGATCAGGAAAAACTGGAAAATCTTCTCGTTCATAATAATAATAATAATAATAATAAAAATAATAATAAAAATCCATACATCCATCCATTGGGACCATACTCTGTGCAGAGCGTTGGTGCTGCCTAAGCAGTCTCCTTGGCTATTGGACACAATCCTGAACAGGTCGCCACTCCGACACAGGATACCAACAAAGTGGTACTCATTTTGCCGACCTCGGAAGGATGACAGGCAGAGTCAACCCCACATGGTATTAACTCAACAGCCGAGTGGGATTTGAACTCAGGATCCTAGGATCCCAAGTCCACCACCCTAACCATTAAGCCATCACCAGGCATAACAACAACAACAACAAAAACAACCTTCAGACGGCGTATTTCCGAGCTGCCTTTCTCAATGACAATGACTCTGGTACCATCCAACAGAGTTTTACTTGGTGCAGCATCCCTTGCTCTGGCAATTTTAACAGCTTGAAAGAGCATGTCGATAACGTTTGTACTGCAACATTAGTAAATCAGCAGTAAAACATATATATATATATACACATATCTTCTTCTTCTTTCGGCTGCTCCCGTTAGGGGTCGCCACAGCGGATCATCTGTTATGATCCACATAATGATTTGGCACAGGTTTTACGCCGGATGCCCTTCCTGACGCAACCCTGGTCGCCTCTTACGACACAGGGATATGGTACACCTATTCTAACCGGGGCATACACCGGTCCAGTACACTGGTACTCACTCGCCGACCTCGGAAGGATGACAGGCTGAGTCAACTTCTGGTGTGTATTAATTCAAGCGGCAACGGGGCTTGAACTCAGGACCTTTTGGATCCCAAGCAGCTACCCTAACCACTACGCCAACACCAGGCTATCAAATAAAATAATTACATATATATAATTAGCACTATATTTCTAAAATGAGTCAAGAAACAAGTAATGAAAAAATTTTTTTTTAATGCAAAAGGAAGTCAG
Source organism: Eptatretus atami (assembly GCA_035128595.1). Lineage (NCBI taxonomy): Eukaryota > Metazoa > Chordata > Myxini > Myxiniformes > Myxinidae > Eptatretus > Eptatretus atami. Next base: position 53,281,154 of record CM068959.1, on the reverse strand, counting down.
GATGTTCTTCCAAAAAGTATGTGTGAACAAGGTAGGGACGGTCATGAGTAATGATCATGTGAAACCATCCGTACATCTTTGAGTAATGGTCGTCCTCTTTTATGACTTGTACATAATGGAGTGTGAGAGGTGCAATGTCGGCAGAAGATCGTGTGGATTTCAAAGGTGAAACGAAATGCCGTTTCAGTCACATTCATTTTGGTTATTAATATCCCAAATGGCAGAAACATCATGCTGCACAAGCATGCCTTGCTCAAACCGTGTTGGAATCCATTCTCTCACCCATCATCTTTGAACCTAATCCCTGCCTCTTCTCCCCGAACCCACGCCTTCATCGCGGATGGAAAGGCACGTTAAACGTGGATAGCAAGCAACGCAAAATGATCGTCTATCCGTACTCGATAGCACCATATGCCATCACGTGTCCAGCTACGTCAGCTCACCTTCCTGGTCATGATGTTACACCGAGTACTCGGACATTATTCCTGGTTCATCATTAGCACATTTTGTTTTACTCGATAATTGCAGCTACTGTCGAGCCTCAAATATTATAACATCCCAAGTAATCTATATAATTATGAATAGGTTAAAGGACCGGCTTTGTCTTGACTGCATCACTATCCTTGCGTATTCATTGTTTGCAGTAGGTGTTGTGGCTTTTTGCAAACCTTGTGTTTAAGGTGTTGTCCAGCAAAAACACACGCATTCTGCCCCTTACAAACAGCCTTTTGCTTTCGTACAGACGAGATCAAATGATATACATTTTGCGGACAGTATATACTTTGTCTTCATGCTCAATGGTATTTGATCATATGGCTCAGCGATCAACTGGCATGCTGGTGGAACTGCAAATCCAAAGTTGGAATCTCGCTGGCATTGCGCATCATATATTATACAGTAAGTCCTCGCTAACCGGAAGTTCGCATATCGTAGTTTCGATTATTCGTAATTTAGTTTTAATGACTAATTTTTCAATTATCGCAAACATTTTATGCCTATCGTAATGTCATTGCAAGGAAAAACGCAAAAAAAAGTTTCAAACTGCCTGCAAAAAACAACAATCACACAGGTGCGCAAAACACACTTCACCTTTCTGCGCATGTACTGTACGCTGTTACTGTACGTATTCTCTTCACGCTCGCCTGCATACCTTCCAGTATGAATCCAAGCGACCCGCAAGTCTTTTGCCGAGCACACCTCGTTTCAAGAGACAATGAAAGCTGTCACATTGAAGGTGAAATTGGATATAATTAAAGACATGAACGAGGTGAAGGGACAACGGAAATCGGCCGCGCGCATGCAATCGCTGCATCGACTGTACATTCGATCGTTCAAAGTTCGGCAAAGATAAAGAAAATATCACAGATTGCGACCAGTTCGAGTGCAACGACACTAACGAGAATGAGAGATGGTGCCATGCACAACATGGAGCGTTTATTATGTGTGTGGAAGAAGATCAAACTAAACGTCGCGATGCCTTTATCTCTTGCTGTGATACAAGAAAAAGCGCGTAGTTTGTGGAACGATTTAAAGAAGAAACAGGAAGCTGAAGGAAAGGGTGAAGGCGCAGAGACCTTCACAGCTAGCCGAGGCTGTTCATGAGGTTTTGTCATCGCGCCAACCTCCACAACCTGAAGTGTAGCGGTGAGGCAGCAAGTGCGGACCATGCTGCCGCATCAGAGTTTCCAGCAAAGTTGAAGATGATTGAGGAGGGGGGTTACTCACCGAAGCAATGTCTACAATATTGACGAAACCGGATTGTTTTGGAAAAGAATGCCCTCCCGTACATACATCGCACGAGAAGAAAAAGACTGCTCCAGGGTTTAAAGCAGCAAAGGACAGGCTGACCTTTATACTCGGTGGAAATGCAGAAGGGATGTAAAACTCAAGCCGCTTCTTGTTTACGTTTCTGAAAACCCACGAGCGCTAAAGGGTTGCCTCAAGCCACAACTTCCCGTAATATGGCGGTCAAATACAAAGTCTTGGATGACTGGGGCATTGACCCACGATTACGTGATCAATTACTTCTCCAATCATGTTGAGAAGTACTCCAAGGAGAACAACATTGACAACAAATCTTTGCTGCTTGTAGCCAATGCTCCTGCCCATCCTCAGCAAATGGAAGACTGGTGTGAAAACGTGCAGGTAGTATTTTTACCACCAAATACTACCTCACTTTTACAGCCTATGGATCAGGGAGTTATTGCTGCTTTTAAAGCCTATTATGTTAAGCATACATGCTGCAGCTTATCAAAAAACTGATAAGGACAAGCTATCAATGAAGGAGTTTTGGCGAACATACAACATAAAAATGGCTTTGGAAAACATTAAGGATTCATGGATGGAGGTGAGTGCCTCCACAATGAACGCTGTGTGGAAGAAAGTGTGGCCTGAGTGTGTCCACAATTTCACGGGGTTTGCTGATGTTCCGTTGATTACAAGTCAAATTGTAGACCTGGCGCAGGAGGCTGGTTTTGAAGAGGTTGACGAAGAGGACGTGGATGACTTACTGGAGTCTCATGCAGAACCCTTAAGCAATGAAGATCTTATGGAGTTGGAACAGCAGTGGGCTCTTGAGGAAGAAGAAGATGCTGTGACACCTTCATCCAAGCATCTCACCATGAAAAACCTCAGCCAAATCCTCAGCTCGTTTGAAAATGCCATAGAATTTGTTATCGAGCAAGATCCAAATCTTAAAAGGAGCACTGATTTTAGCCGTGTTGTTAATGATGCCCTTTGTTGCTACAAGGAACTTTATGCAGCAAGAAAAAAGAAAGCCATCCAGCCCACTCTCCATGGCATTTTTCAATATCTCTTCTCT
>CM068959.1:53225588-53261312 GCA_035128595.1 Eptatretus atami | reverse complement strand
ATTATATGGTTTGTAAAATAAATTATGCCAAAGCTACACGAGGCATACTCAGAAGAACTCAAAAAACAAACAATTGCATTAAAAAACTAGAAGGGGCGAACACTCGGTAGAGTTGGCAAACCTCCGCGCCGAATACTGCTAGGTCCTCAAGTGAACCTGATTATACCTATTCATTCAATTTGACGCTCAACAGTGCTGCAACAGAGTTATAGTTTTTCAACTTTCCCTTTTTACCCCCCCTTCCCCCGCCCCCCTCTTCCCCCCCCACTTACTTACCCTCCCTTCCCACACTTTCTCCCCTCTACCTTCCCCCCCTCCCCCTCCTCCTAACTCTCCCCTTACCCCTACCTTCACTACTTTCCCTCCCCTCCCCACTCTTCTTCACCCTCTACTTCCTTACCACCCTCCCCCCCTTACCCTCCTTTCCCCTTCCCCCTTTCTCCACCCTTCCCACCCTCTCCTTCCCTCTACCCACTCTCCTTTCCCCCCCCCCGCTTCCCCTCCCTCCCCCCCCCCTCTTCCCCCCTCTTCTCCTCCTCTTTCCCTTTTCCTACCCATTACTTCCCTTACCCCTCTCTCCCTCTCCCCTTCCTCCACTCCCCTTTCTACCTTCTCTCCACCCCCCACCCCCTCTCTTCCCTCTCCCCCCCCTCTTTAACCCCTTTCCCTCCCCTTCCTTTACCCCCCCCCCCAACCCCTCCTTCCTTCTGCTCTCTTCCCACTCCTTTCTTTTCCCCCCCTTACTTTTCCTCTTTCCCCCCCACAACCCCCCTCCCTTTTCTTCTCTTTCCCCCCCTCCCCCACCCCCCTCTACCCCACTCCTCCCTTCTCCTCCCCTTCCCTCCCACCCCTCCCTTACCCCCCTCTCCCTCTTCCCCCCCTTCCCCCCCTCTACCCCCTCACCCCCCTTTCTCCTCCACCCCTCTTCTCCTTTCCTTCGTCTTTTCCTCCTTTCCCCTCCTCTCTACTCCCCTTCCCCTCCTTCCCCCCACCACTTAACCCTTTTCTCCCTTCCCCCTCCCTCGTCCTTTCCTCTCTCTTCTCTCACCTTACTCACCTTCCCCCACTCTCCTCCCTACCCTCTTCTTCCCCCCCCCTTCTCCTCCCCCTCACTCTCCCCCTTCCTTCCCTCCCACTTCCCCCCTCCCTACCTCTTCCACTCCCGCTCACCCCCTTCCTCACTTCCTTTCCCCTCCTCCCCTCCCCCCTCTTAAACCCTCCTCTCTCAACTCTTCCTCCCCTCTCTCTTCCTTTCTCCTTCTTCTCCCTCTCTACCCTCTCCCCTCTTCTTCCCCCTTCCCCTCCCCCACCTTCCCCCTCTTTCCACCACCTTCCTTCCCTACCTCTTCCCCCTCTCCCACTTCCCCCACCACTTCCCTCTCCCTACTTCTTCTCCCCCCCTCCCCCCCCCTTCCCCTTTCCCCCTTTTCTCCCCTACCCTTGCCTCCCGCCACCCCTCTACCTTTCCCTACCCTCTCACCCAACCTTCCCCCCCTTTCCTACTTTCCCTTTTTAAACCTTTCCACCTCTTCCACTTCCTTACTTTTAACTTTTACATACTCAATTCATTCGTCATAACTAGATTCCTTGAGACAGAAATTGATTTTACGTGGGTATATCACCTGAAGTTCCAAAATCAGCCGCAATTATAATTTTGGCATGTTTTTTTGTTGGAAATCACTTAGAACATGTAGAAATGCAAAAAACAATCAAAATTTTGTTGAAAAAAAAGTTGCAAAAATTTTTTTTTCTCGAACAATTTTTTTTTGGGGGGGGGGGGGGTTGGAAATCACTTAAAACATGTAGAAATGCAAAAAAAAAAATTCAAATTTTTTTCAAATTGGCCGCCATAGCGGCCATATTGGATTTTGGACCAAGTCCAAAATCTAATGCATGATCCTTGGACCAGACGTAATCCCCCACCAAGTTTCGCGAAATCCGTCGAGGAGTTTTACCGTAATACTGTTCACAAACAAACAAACAAACAAACAGAAAGGGGTGAAAACAGTAAACTCCATCCATCTTCGATGGCGGGAGGTTAACTAGAGGGGAGCACTCGGTAGAGTGCAAAACCTCCACCGCCAATACTGCTAGGTCACTCAAGTGAACCTGATATCCCATTCATTCAATTTGACGTCAACTGTGCTCACAGAGTTATAGTTTGCAACTTTCCCTTTTACTTTTACATACTCAATTCATTCGTCATAACTAGATTCCTTGAGACAAATTGATTTTACGTGGGTATATCCACCTGAAGTTCCAAAATCAGCTGCAATTATAATTTTGGCATGTTTTTTGTTGGAAATCACTTATAACATGTAGAAATGCAAAAAAAAAAAAAAATTCAAATATTTTTTCAAAATGGCCGCCATAGCGGCCATATTGGATTTTGGACCGCGTCCAAAATCTAATGGCATGATCCTTGGACCATACCTAATCCCCCACCAAGTTTCGTCGAAATCCGTTGAGGAGTTTTTCCGTAATACTGTTCAAAACAAACAAACAAACAGAAAGGGGTGAAAACAGTAACCTCCGATCTTCGATGGCGGAGGTTAAAAATAGTGAGGGGGGGAGGGGGAGAAAGAAAGGGGCGAGAGAGAAGAGAGAGAAAGTGGGGGTGAGAAATAGAGAGGGAGGTTGTGTAATATATATATATACATACAGTCTATTATATATATATATATACACATATATATCCAGTCATGCGCCACTTAGGCCTAGGTCACATTTGCTCTACGGCGAGGATACGGCAGCCGTACGCCCTCTGAATTGACAGAAACGTGCGGTGCCGCAGAGAAACTGAGGTGGCCTCAGGGAGGCCCTACGCCGTTTGGCTATTTTTTACAGGCCGTAGGGTCGCCGTGGAATTATAGCGCGGAGTTATAACTTTTTTTCATTTCTACGTTTGCCGTAGCAATTCGACAAGCCAAGCTATGACGTAGATGTGTTCCACGTCGACCGTACGTAGGGCGTACGGTGGGGCTTGCGTTATTCGTGCGGCTGCCGTAAGCTCTTCTCAATGAAAAATGAATTTTCCCAACCCCCAAAAAATTACGGCGGCCGCACTATTTCCACGGTCGCCGTACGGTGGCCTTGCGGTCTGTGTGACTACCTGGGGCAACGCAGGGTCGACGCACGGTTCCCCTACGCCCGCCGTGCACCTACGTACGGCCTCCGTGGCAGTCTGCATCGACCGTGCGTCCACCGTGCGCTACCGCTAGAGATCGGAGTATAGGTGCTTGCCTATACCGTGGTGCCCCCAGAATCCCAATTTAATGTTCCAGGAGGCTGTTCGGATTGCAAAAAGTTCGGATTCCAAAAATATTTTCCCAATAGAAAACTAGAGGGGGAGCACTCGGTAGAGTGCAAAACCTCCGCCGCCAATACTGCTAGGTCACTCAAGTGAACCTGATATCCTATTCATTCGATTTGACATCAACAGTGCTCACAGAGTTATAGTTGCAACTTTCCCTTTTACTTTTAACTTTTACATACTCAATTCATTCGTCATAACTAGATTCCTGAGACAGAAATTGATTTTACGTGGGTATATCCACCTGAAGTTCCAAAATCAGCTGCAGTTATAATTTTGGCATGTTTTTTGTTGGAAATTACTTATAACATGTAGAAATGCAAAAAAAAAAATCGAAATTTTGTTGAAAAAAAGTTGCAAAAAAATTTTTTTTTCTCTAACAATTTTTTTTTGGGGGGGGTTGGAAATCACTTAAAACATGAGAATGCAAAAAAAAAAAATTCAAATATTTTTTCAAAATGGCCACCATAGTGGCCATATTGGATTTTGGACCACGTCCAAAATCTAATGGCATGATCCTTGGACCATACCTAATTAGTCCATGAGCCAAGACCCGAATTTTGGGATATCGGTACCACCGCGGGTGACTAATTCTCTTAGGTGTTTTTAGCTTGCTACATGTCTCTAGTTTATTGTTTTGATATGATAGCCTTGCACACTGGTAGCTTAATGGTCGTTATCACTTCTTGAATAGACACACCCTACCGAAAATTCAGAAAAATTTTAAAATGTCAAATTTGGGGACAGGAATGCCTAAATGTCACTAAAATGAATATAGTAATTGTCACATTTAATACAAGTCCTGTAAATACACACTAAGCATGCCATGGGCTTGTACTTACTATTATGGCAAATTACTCCTCCTCAATATCATCTACGTCAGACTCGGAATCTGACTGTTGTGCTACCGGCTCTTCTTCAATAGCCTTGTTCTGGCATGTCTGTAACATGCACATGTCCGTACACTTCAGGCCATTGCTGAGGCAAGTGCACTTAGGGAGTACGCATGACCGCACACACTTGCAGGACAGTAGCTGCATAACAGCATCTGGTGCTGGTGAGCCTCGCATCCAGTTGACAGCAAGCTTGCCGTCCTCATCTGTCATCCAGCCGCAGTCTGTTGGTTCGCAACAAATGGCTGGCTCTGCAGAATTCTCCTCCAGATCGCAGCCTGGTAGTTTGCACGTAGTGCATGCATGAAGAGGCAGTCCTCACAAGGAGGAGTTGACTTGACTCCACCTCTCCACGTCTCGCACAGAACAGCTCATACCGAAGCTTGTTCACCTCAGTTGTGTGGGTAGATGGCAGGTACATGTGGCAGGTGATTTCCTGTAGCTTCTCAAATAGTTCAGGAGACACTTCCATGAGCGCCAAGTTCGTGGAAAGCATCCTGGTATGTCTTGTCCATCTTCACCTGCTTGAGTGTCGTCATCTTCCCCCGGCCAGCGAATGCACTGACGGTATCACAGCCTGTAAAGGCATGCATACCAATCAATGAATCACACACGCTGCCTCCCAGTGTACGGCTCAGTGTGGTGATATCCAGGAATCTTGTCCGGTTCTTCGTCCCGCACTTCTGGAACAGGTGGGATGGGATCTTGTGGCACATGCCCAGACACAGGACCATGACATCTGTATCCTCTGCAGTGATGATGACAGACTTGTACCAGATTCTGCTGCATGAAGTGCATGGAGAAGGAGGCGTGTGTCTGCTTCTTCTTGACTTGACTTTAGCTCAGGAGCCTCTTCCCACTGCTCTTTGGTGATCTTGAAGCAGAGCTGCTCACATGTGACATACAGCTCCTTGCCCTCGAGCTTGTCCCTGTGCTGTGTTTTTTCCATTCTTCTACCAGGAACTTGATGGACTTGCCTTGTTGGAGGAACTACCGAGTAACTTTCTCCACTGCTGGATGTTGTGCCCAGGTTGAATGTTCTTGAAATGGATCCCTGTGCCGTCACTTCTGTTGGCTCGTTCTGCATCTTTGATGGATGTCTCCTTGTAGACGTCAAACACAACATCAATGCGCCTGCTCTTAGCACCCTCATGGACAACGTGACTCAGTGCTGTGCCTGCAAGCTGTGAAAAAGTTTTGTTGTTTCCCTTCAGTTTCTGGACCAGGCTCATCCCATCAATATGGTAGCAGAGGGCTCGGGATCACCTCTGCAGGAGAAACATTCCTCTCCAACTCCCTTGCTAGGGCAGCCTTGTTGGTCTTGCGGAGAGACCCATCACCGCTGGCAAGTGCCCATGGCAAAGGCCCCAGGGGATGAGCCAAGACACCACTCATTTTGAGCTTTCTGTTCTTATCAACAAGGATCATCTGGCCAAATAGGTTCCTGTCAGCCGAGCGTCACGCTGAAAATCTGTTTTTATGGGTAGCACCCCATTGCATCACAAAATCAGACTAAGCTACCAGTGCGGGAAGGCTATCATATCTTAATGTATTTACAGTCACTCTATAAACATTTTAGTACCATTCGTGTTTAGTCACCCCAGTGGTACCGATATCTGGCCTGGCTCATGGACTAAATCCCACCCACCAAGTTTCGTCGAAATCAGTCGAGGAGTTTTTCCGTAATACTGTTCACAAACAAACAAACAAAACAACAGAAAGTGAAAACAGTAACCTCCGATCTTCGATGGCGGAGGTTAAAAATAGTGAGGGGGGGAGGGGGGAGAAAGAAAGGGGGCAGAGAGAAAGTGGGGGTGAGAAATAGAGAGGGAGGTTGTGTAACATAATATATATATATATATATATACAGTCATGCGCCACTTAGGCCTAGGTCACATTTGCTCTACGGCGGCCGTACGCCCTCTGAATTGCCAGAAACGTGTGTGGCGCTGCAGAGAAACTGAGGTGGCCTCAGGGAGGCCCTACGCCGTTTGGCTATATTTTACAGGCCGTAGGGTCGCCGTGGAATTATAGCGCGGAGTTATAACTTTTTTTCATTTCTACGTTCGCCGTAGCAATTCGACAAGCCAAGCTATGACGTAGATGTGTTCCACGTCGACCGGACGTAGGGCGTACGGTGGGCTTGCGTTATTCGTGCGGCTGCCGTAAGCTCTTCTCAATGAAAAATGAATTTTCCCAACCCCCAAAAATTACGGCGGCCGCACTATTTCCACGGTCGCCGTACGGTGGCCTTGCGGTCTGTGTGACTACCTGCGGGCAACGCAGGGTCGACGCACGGTTCCCCTACGCCCGCCGTGCACCTACGTACGGCCTCCGTGGCAGTCTGCGTCGACCGTGCGTCCACCGTGCGCTACCGCTAGAGATCGGAGTATAGGTGTTTGCCTATACCGTGGTGCCCCCAGAATCCCAATTTAATTCGTTCCAGGAGGCTGTTCGGATTGCAAAAAGTTCGGATTCCAAAAATATTTTCCCAATAAGAAACTAGAGGGGGAGCACTCGGTAGAGTGCAAAACCTCCGCCACCAATACTGCTAGGTCACTCAAGTGAACCTGATATCCTATTCATTCAATTTGACATCAACAGTGCTCACAGAGTTATAGTTTGCAACTTTCCCTTTTACTTTTAACTTTTACATACTCAATTCATTCGTCATAACTAGATTCCTTGAGACAGAATTGATTTTACGTGGGTATATCCACCTGAAGTTCCAAAATCAGCCGCAATTATAATGTTGGCATGTTTTTTGTTGGAAATCACTTATAACATGTAGAAATGCAAAAAAAAAATCACAAATTTTGTTGAAAAAAAAGTTGCAAAAATTTTTTTTCTCTAGCAATTTTTTTTGGGGGGGGGGGGTTGGAAATCACTTAAAACATGTAGAAATGCAAAAAAAAAATTCAAATATTTTTTCAAAATGGCCGCCATAGCGGCCATATTGGATTTTGGACGAAGTCCAAAATCTAATGGCATGATCCTTGGACCATACCTAATCTCCCACCAAGTTTCGTCGAAATCCGTCGAGAGTTTTTCCGTAATACTGTTCACAAACAAACAAACAAACAAACAGAAAGGGGTGAAAACAGTAACCTCCGATCTTCGATGGCGGAGGTTAATAATGGAGTGAATTAATCCGTTCGTAGACCCAAAGAAAACCCACTTTCAAGACACTTTAAACTGAAATTCCCCATGTTTAAGATAAAATAAGATGAGTAAATGACCTTCGGTGGCGGTGTATTGTATGTAAACTGGTACAATCATCACATCCAAAGGTCCACACAGGCTCGAGCTCCGTCCTGGGTTCGATCGCTCGCGCACTCTGCGAGAGCGCTGCCCGGGGCAGCTCATCAAACATGATGCCCGCAGAACCACAATCACTTTCATCAAACGCATCGGGCTGACGTAATCATGGATATTCCAAATTACAACTGGTTTTTGCTGTGAAATTCAATCCTTGCCCGACAGTCTGTCACACCACGTGATCGGATTGCTTTTTTGTTATTAATTAAAACACAAGATGATTAAAAAAACAAACATCACAAATGAAGGTGAAAACACGAGGTAAGGCCTGTCACATTTGCTCGGCGGCCGGAGGGTCTACAAAATGTACGGGCACTAGCAATTATAAAACGGCCGCAGTATTTCCACGGTCACACAATGTAGCAGTCACATATGTTTTTGGCAGCGTCTCGCGGAGCGAACGCTGCTCATAGAGAGCTCGGCGTTGTTCTTCTTCTTCTTCTTGTGAAGACAAAACCTTAATCTCTCGGACTCGGCTCTTGTATATACAAGATCCGGATCGCCTTAAATATGAGCACATGTAAACATCCTCACATAGACGGTGCCTTTTGAGAGCGTCTATCATGAACTTTTAAATATATTCGGACATTTGCTTTAAAGTTTCGAAAAGTTGACGTTACTATTTTAAGATTATTCCATTTATCGTATGTAATTTCGTAAATACATTATATATTTCGTAAATACACGATATATCGTAAATACATTATGACGGGTTTCGCTATTGGCTTAATGAAGGCACATGACGAAATATCGGAAGTTGTTGTTGTTTTTTTAAAAAAAATTTAATTTTTTTTTTTTACCGACAAAACCTTTAGATTCTCTTCTCTTTTTAACACCGACCAGCCCGGATTGCCGAGTGGTTTTCCTTAGGAGGTGCACACATAATCCTCAGAGATAATGGCGTGCGCGGGAGGGGAATTCGGCACTGGCGGAGCGATGGAACAGATGGATGCACAGCACAGGGGGTTTATACCCAAACCACACAACAAATACACGGGCACAGCAACTTAAAATAAATGGGGACTTAATGAAAATGGAAGTATTTACAAGGGTAATTAACCTCCGCCATCGAAGATGGACGGAGGTTACTGTTTACACCCCTGTCTGTTTGTTTGTTTGTGAACAGTATTACGGAAAAACTCCTGGACGGATTTCGACGAAACTTGGTGGGGGATTAGGTATGGTCCAAGGATCATGCATATATTTTTTGGACTTGGTCCAAAATCCAATATGGTCGCTATGGCGGCCATTTTGAAAAAATATTTGAATTTTTGTTTTTGCATTTCTACATGTTTTAAGTGATTTCCAACCAAAAAAAAATAAATTTGTTAGAGAAAAAAAACCCGAAAATTTTGCAACTTTTTTTCAAAAAAATTTCGATTTTATTTGAAAAATATTTGAATTTTTTTTTTTTTTTTGCATTTCTACATGTTTTAAGTGATTTCCAACCGAAAAAAATTTGTTAGAGAAAAAAAACAAATTTTGCACCTTTTTTTCAAAAAAATTTCGATTTTCTTTTTTGGGCATTTCTACATATGCGCGTCGATCTGGTTTAGTTTATTCAATCGTGGTTCAGTCGAGTCTGATCCGTTTTGACCTACAATGAATAGGAATATCAGGTTCACTCAAGTGACCCAGCAGTATTGGCGGCGGAGGTTTTGCACTCTATCGAGTGCTCCCCCTCTAGTTCAAAATGTAATCATAATAACATGAAGCAAATTAGGATCCAAGTCGAGGCGCCTTGACACACGGACTTAAATACAGACAAGGGGAAAATGAAAGAGAAGCAAATCCTTCCTTTATTCTGGCACTTAGCTTAGTCCAGAGACGGTTTTTATGGAACTTTGGAATCGGGGCGCTTCGTCCTGCAGGGGCAGACTCGCGAAAATGGCGCCGAGCTGCTCTCTTGCAGTGGGAAACGTACGCGAGGCAATTCATGAGGCGATATTCAACATCACGCTTCAGAGACTGCCGTGCAACTTCTTGCGTCGATGATCCTCACTGACGCCACAGCTTTGCAGAATGGCGTCGTCTCTGAGGTGATATACATGAGGCTTCGAGGTCCGTCTCATGCGACCCAACCAAGAGTCAATGGCCAACGTCTTGCTCCACCACGCGAGCTAATTCGCAGCACGACACAAGAATCACGCAGCCATTTTGTCGTGCCGAGAGGAGAGCAAAGCGAGATCCTCCGTCCCAGCCACGTTCCTCTCAACTACTGTCTCTTTCGAACCTCACCCTTCTTCCACCTCTGGGCGTGGCTTGCTGGCACGAAACCCGGGAAGGCGGGGCCTCTGCCTGCTCGGCACGTTTTGCTTGCTTGTGGTTATGGTTGTTGTTATAAAAACGTATTTCTTTCATGGCTGGCTTGTAAATGCAAAAACGTAGGAATAGGTCACAGAGGGCAATCACATCCTGGGGAAAATTATCCTTAATCCCTAATTAACACTGCACCAACCCCCGTGGGGTGACAAGTAACTCTTGAGCTCACAGTTTCCCTACTTAATTTACATTGAGATGTCTCCTACACGTCCACGGACCAAAAAACTCCATTCAATCCTAACTTTCCAATGAAATTCCTCCATCTACCCCCACAACCGTAACAATATATACTGCAAAACATTTGACTTGGTGAAGCAGCAAAGCACAGATCGTATCTCATAAGAGCCAAAACTGCACAACCTGTGAGTAACAATGGTCAGCTACCACCCATGTATTGTCTCTGCCCTGCTGCCAGAGGTGGAATGCGGTCGGGAGTAAAACTAAATCCAATAAATGGCTCTTCCGACTTAATGATAGCAACAGCATGACATGACGTCATGCTGTGCCTGTGCACCACATCGCCTCCAATACCGGAAGTTTCCGTGAGCACACTCGGGAGAAACCAAGATTCGCTAGTCACAAATAAAGGACAGGGGAGCTGCCGACCATGGTTTTGCCCTTGTTACGTGCTTCCTCAGGACGGCACACCACAATCATTCATTTGTGACCACAAACCAGATGCTATCTAATATATATATAAAGTCCCAGGCAATCTAACAGGCAAATTTCAAATTTCATTACATAATTTCCTGCCAAAACTCCAGTGAATAGAATCAAGTAAAAAAACAAGATGAATTTGCTTCGTTTTTGATAGTTTGGAAGTGGATAATTACAAAAATGTCCAAATCAGCCACACTCGAGGAGGTGTCAATTGTTCAGAAAGCCTTGATGTATAATGCGTGAAACACGAATGGCATATCAACAGCTTCGGATAAATGGATGGCTTTGAGTTTTGACATTCCCGTCCCAGCCTCACATATGCTACAGATGCCATTTCCTTCCCTTCCTACTTGACCTCCGTCGCCGAACAAATACCTAAAGTAAATGCACCACCAAAGTGGGGAAAAGTGGATTGATAATAAGAGTACATACTTTCAACTTCGGTAAGAAAATGAACCACTCGACTGACGGCACTTGGAAATATCCTGCCACAAAAGCAAAGATGACACACCTGCCTGCAGACAATTCAAACTTACCAATTTCTCACGGTGCAGGCTTCTGTTGATGCTTTTAGTGCATGTACCCAAGGGTAAAGTTGGAGTTGTATATGTTGTGTATTCGTGGATTCAACCATATCGTACAGCAATCAAAAACTTACGAGTGCCTTGCTAGTCCCTCACACTAAACTTCCTTCTCCAAGTAACATACTAAGATACGCAATTTGGTGTCTGGCTGTCTGCCTGCCTTTTTGATGGTGATACATTCATCATTACTTTTCCAATCTCAATGAAACTTGACAGGAGGACTAAGGGTCACATGCTGGAGGTTGTAGCGACTTAATTGGCCCTCCTCTCCAAGGGGGTTTGCACCCTTGGGTGAGATCCGTGTTAAGGTGTATATACGTGTTAAGATAGCTAATCATGGCGTTTTTCCAAGGCCCCTTCTTATAACAAAAGTAACATCACTAATGACAATAGCATAATATTAAAATGATATTACAAAACAAATTAAAATACCAATAATATCCCCTTCTCCCCAAGGGCCTTTTGTCCTTGCACAAACACCATGTTAAAGTATATAAATAGCTTATTGTGGCATTTTGTGGGGGAACACTACCGGAAGTAATATATATATATATTGTTGCGAATTCGCGCCCGTCGGCGTGCGGACGGCCACGTAACTCGGATGCGGCACGGTCGCCCACCGGACGGACAATTCAGTCGTGACCCTCCGGGAACTATCGCCCGGAGCCAGTCACGGGTGGCCTTTCGACCTCACCACAATCGTGCCAATCGGCCACCCGCGTAGGATAGGGTTGTTCGCCAAACTCGACCTACCTAAGTACCCACGCGGATGGTAAACCGGGCGATCGTACCTCGCCGCAGGTCGACTCGGGACACGAGCCGCTTGGGCGGCCCGTTCCGTACTATCGGATAACCGAGCGGTGTTATCGTCGACCTCGACGGTTCAGATTATTTACCGGGCGTTTTGCACCCACTACGAACCCTTTACGTGAAGCAGGATGGAGGGTCAATGAAGAAAAGACGAAGCGAAACGGGAAAACAGTTCACACAATGCACATTTATTCCGCGGCACACGGAGCACACATATAGCACGTATTTACAGCCACAATTAGCAAATGCACATATATAAATTTAAGACAAAAACAATAATGCAAGCAACGCAGAGCTACGACCGACTAAACGCGAACACTCGGCAACACTTATACAGTTTCTACCTTACAAGACACGGCGCCACAACACATTCACACCTAAGCAAAGAAAAGACCCCTCAAAGGCAAGGGAGTCAGACTGGGCCCGTGGAACTGGATGAGCGGCCAGGTCCACGAGACCGAAGGGTCCTACCGCGCCCTCGTGGCGAGCCGCAAAATGTCGCTGCACGGCGGTTTCGTGGGCACCTGCTGGTGTAAAGTGGGAACGGGGCCCCTTGTCGCACTCTCTCAGCGCGGGGAAAGGGGGAATTGTTGATGCTCTGGAGGGAGTATGGCTGGCTTGCTCGAGTCCGCGATGCGCGATTACGCGACCTCGTCGCTGACTTCCTCGTCCGGACCGAGCCTCCAGGTTCTCCTCAGCCGATCTCCACTTCGCAGCGCCGTTTCCGCGCTCCGTAGCCGTCTGCCCCACTTCTGCTTCGAGCTCCGTCTCCCGACTCTGCCCCACCGATACTGCCACGATTCGCCTTGCGCTCGTCTTTTTATCGGCTCCAGGAACCCACATATGCAAATTCTCGGATCCAAACGACCTCAGGGGCGGAACCACGCTCGCCGATTGGATGGAGAAAAAGGGGCGTGTATCTTTCCTGATCCTAAATTGCATATGCCGATTTCCCTCAGATGCGTCTGGGGGCGGGGCAAGCCGCCCCGCGCTTCCTAATTGGATGGATCAGATGTGGGCGTGTAGCATTCCTGATCCGAATTCTCCTCGGAAAAACCGCCATCTGCACTCGCGGCTCGCGTGTATCGCTGAAGATAGCCCGACGCTCGGTGTCCCAGGTGGTGCGGGAGTGGCCGTAGGAGAAGGTGGTGGAGGTTTTGGCGGTGTCCGATGGCCATGGCGCTGTTTGGAATGGCGGTGATGTGAGGTTTGCGGTAGCGAGTGGTGAAGGTAGGTTGTGGCTGCTGTCTTTGTTGTTGTTGTTGTAGTGGTTGGCTCAAAACAAAGGTAGAACAGAAAAACGCCTAACTCAAAGGATCGCAGCCCGAATGAATCACATTAATTCCCTCTAAACAATGGGTTTGGGCTAACTACACCATTACTTAAGAAATATATCTCACCTATGGGACCTTTATGATGTTTGCGAATTTCCACAGCCGTAACAATATATATATGAATATAAAATATACACATTATAAATCACAAACATGTGTGATTACCTTTTTAAACAAACAGTTACTACTGCTGTGAAACAATAAACTGAATTAAAGGGAGGAAACCCGATGTTCTTAAGGCATTATATGCTTATCGCGCACCCCAAAGACTAACGGATCAGAACTGTCATCTATATACCCCAGAGAAGATAACATGACCTTTCCTGCCATTCCCATACCAGTCATCAAAAACTAGGACTGTTTGGGAGCTTTTAATGAGCAGATTAGCACCGCATAGCCAAGGTACTTGGGCATTAATTGTATGTTATGACTGCAAACCAAATGGCTCATCTCCAGTAATTCCAGAAACATCCTTGTAAAGGCCCTGTCACACCTTGACGATTTAGCCAGCGTATGCCGACGTATGAAAAATTTGTCTTAAAACGCTCGCGACACATCAAATACGTTATGGGTAAGTTTTTGTATACGTTAAGAGCACACTGCATATGTCGTAGTACGCTGGCATACGTCGTAGTACGCCGAGCTCGTCGGCAAATTTTAACATGCTTGAAATTTTTGACGTATGCAGCGTATGACTCACACTTCCGCATACGCTGGCCATAAGTTGTCAGGCACGTTACGCGATCGTTGACACACTCGATACACGTTACTTGGAAGTTACTCATAAGTCGAAACACGTCGAGGTAATGTTAGCATACCCAAACTTATTTCTAACTAATGAGTAACGTGTTGTAGGCACGTTACGCGATCGTTGACACACGTCGACACACGTTACTTGCAAGTACTCATAAGTCGAACACGTCGAGGTAATGTGTTAGCGTCAGTGTTCCAGACTCCATGGGTTTTTTTTTGTTGTTTGTTTTCTTCTCAGCATGACGGTGATGTTGACACTTAGATTTCTAGTGGGTTATAATATATATAATTATAGGCTGCCGCTCAACGATTTAAATCATAACCCGCACTAGAAATCAAAGTGTCAACATCACGTCATGCCGAAGAAAAAAAAAAACCCATGGAGTCTGGAACACTGACGGTTCCTCCTGTGTGAACCCCATTTTTATATACCAATTCCCCTAAACGCTGCCAATACCCATTATACGGTAGCTGTAAGTTAGTAACACATTCAGTAAGTTCTGTGGTCGTCCGGAAGACGTCAAATACATCTACATACGTCAATATGCGTTGGAGATACGTTACACATAGGTTCAAAGCACGTTACTCAAAGGTTAGAAATAAGTTTCGGGTATGCTAAACATTACCTCGACGTGTTTCGACTTATGAGTAACTTACAAGTAACGTGTGTCGACGTGTGTCAATGATCGCGTAACGTGCTACAACTTATGGCCAGCGTATGCGGAACGTGTGCGTCATACGCTGGCATACGTCGAAAAATTTCAACATGCTGAAAATTTATCAACGTACTCGCGTCACGAACGTATGCCAGCGTGCTTCAGCGTGCTCTTAACGTATACAAAACTTACCTATAACTTATTCGACATGTGCCAGTGTATTCGGAAAATTTTTCATACGTCGGCATACACTGGCTAAAACGTCAAGGTGTGACAGCGGCTTGACACTTCGATGTCTAGTGCGGTTATGATTTGAATCGTCGAGCCGCACCTTTTAATAGGCTACGCCACGTGATCGTCGGCGATACGCTGCCGCGCTATGCATAAGTTAGACTATCGTTGGGCATAGGTTGTGAACGCCGACAACACGCTCAGCATTCGTTGAATAGTTATCTATATGTTATCGAAACGTTCTGTGTACGTTACTAATCGTTATGCATACGTCCAACTCGTTATGAATACGTCCAAACTGGAAAAAAACATCAATATGTTCAGCGTACGCCAGGTTTTCATACATTTTGATACCTTGCCATACGCTGGCTAAAACGTCAAGGTGTGACAGGGCCTTTAGCAAGTAATCAAATGTGCTTTTCATTTTATTGCATTAAATTTTTGCGTTTTTCTGTCCATGGTCGTCGTGAGTTCCTGAAAGCTCTTAGTGGAACAGGTTGAAACAGGTTTTAATTGTGTTCTTCTTCTTCTTCTTGCGTCTGGCAGCTTGGCTGCCGGGTAGCTATTATTTTGTTGGGGTATGGCTGTGCTGCTGATGCTGTGCCCCTATACCAGTACACTGATACTCATTTTGCCAACCTCGGAAGGATGACAGGGTGAGTCAATCCCACCTGGTGTTAATTCAGAAGCAAACGGGGCTCAAACTCAGGACCCTAAGATCCCAAGCCAGCCACCTTAACCACTAAGCAAACACCAGGCTTTTAATTGTGTTAACAATAGAACTGACAGCTTCAACTGAAAAGCAAAGAAAACAAACAAACAATGATTTTGATTCTCACCAATTCAAGTTTTCCTCAATTCCAAATATCTCCCAAACAGATCTGTTCAAATTGGCAATAATATTAAAACATCAGTCGTGTTTTTGGAAAAACAAGGGATCAAGGATTTGATTAGTAAATTGTTAAAAGATAATCAAATTGTATTGATAACAATGGCTATTTTGACTACCAAGGAGAGCTTAAAGTTAACTAGAATTTTAAGTACACTCAGATTTGATTTCCTGACTGACCTGTGTAACAAGGTGGTTAACCTTGTAAGTTTCTTGGAAATCTTTATAGAAAGTATGGAATCGAACAAAGCATTCACATAATCAGCAGTGTGTGCCAAAACATTAACAGAGTCAATACAGTACCAGACTACTTTGGAAAGAACTCTGCGCAGAAACATACCGTGCAGAGGCCTGCATATTGCAGCTTGTGGAAGCGCGTCTCACTGGAAGGTGCACACAGCTCAACATAACCAAGCACAACTTGAAATGCTGTGTTGTGGATTGCCTGTGTGAAGTGCATGTGCAGCTGATCCATCGCAGTCTGCAAATGAAACAAAATGAAGTTTCAGTTAATCCCATTTGGGGGATGGAGGAAACTTTAAATGATAGCATATTGCTGGTAATAATCAGGTAGAAATCAGGGAGTATAGGATGGCAAGTGTGTTCAGTCAGCTGTGTGGACAGAAAGAGGACATACATGACCAAATAGCACAGAGAAAAAAAAAATTATAAAGTAGAATTTGATTCAATTCAAATGCATCAATTGGTATGCATTCACCCACATTAGATCTGAACCCACTATTACGTTTGATCTCAATTCAAGGTCACATAAAAAAAATGAAAGGTCACATGAGGAAACAACAACAACAAAAAAGAGACAAGTCAACACCAGGCTTTAAAATTGCGTCAACAGTAAAACTGATTGCTTCAACTTCAACCAGACTTTGCATGTCCTCCTCTTTCATCCAGAGGAAGGTCGAGGCTAATGTTTGGATAACACAAAAAATTGACCCAAGATAAAGCACATAATTGGCCTTCAGGCTTCGATCGGGTCTTGTGCTTAAACGCTGCCTGTATTCCCCCCCCCCCCAGAAGCAATTGGTAATACATATTGTGAAGATCGTATGTTGAGGTTGTAGTGATTTGTTGTCAGCAACACAAATTAAATTGTCAAAGTGTTTACACGTATGTCTGTTATTGAGATTGCTCATTAGTTGAGTTAGAAACATCTTATACTTTCTCTCTTCCACTTGTCTCTTTTTTTCTATCCATGATATTAAAAGTGAATAAAACTATAATGTGGCATTCTGAAACATACTCTTTATGTATTTACATTTGGCACTATGGACCTCACTTTGTAGTTGTTGTTTTTTTATTTCGGGAGTGGCTTCCGTTCAGCACTTGGCATGGGAACCTCTTATGGGATGATGGGATGCTTTCAACTTCGGAAAGAAAATGAACCACTCGACTGACGTCACTTGCGGCCAAGTTCCTCTTTGAGGAAAAAGGATATTTTCTTAAATATCTTAAAGAGATTAAGGGTATTATGGGTCCCAAGGGTATTATTGAGTCTTAGAGAGAAAAAAAAGTTGTAGTTTAAGTTATAGCGCGTGTGTGTGTGTGTGCACATAATCCTGTGTGCGCTCACACACACACACAGGATTATGATAACGGGCTAGGGTAGTAGGTCCAGCAGGTTAGCCCAGGCAGCGCTGCTGATTTATGACCAGAGCATCCCAAGGAAAGGAGGCAAAACAACACTACTTTATGTGGTAAAAAGGTCCAAGTGGTCTAAAGGTATGAAGGACTCTGCCACATACGTGGTCAGGGTGCAAACAGCGGAATGCATCAATGAACAAACAAACAAACTTTCTTCTTTATATATTAGTTAAATATTAGTGGGAGTACCCACCCTCGATCTGGGTGGGTCGAGTTTGTGCCTCACTTGCTGAAAAAAGTATAGTCTGTGCTTTGCAAAAAGACTAAAGATGTTTGTGTGGTGTGCGTTTAAAAGGTTACAAATGGTCTAAGCTCTAAAGGGTACCTTCCAATAGTAGTTTGTGTCAAAGGGGTTGAAGGGGTCTAATCTCTCAAACTTGTAAAAAGGGTATAAAAAGGTACAAGTGGTCTAAAGCTCTAAATAGTCAAGGGTCCAAGCTATCTAATCTGTCTGTATGGTATTCGGACTCAAAATGGTGTTAAGGTCTAAGGGGTCTAAAGGGTATGAAAGGTCATAAGGGTGAAGGGATCTAAAGGTGTCTAAAGTGTCAAAACTTTTGACTCAAAAGGGTCTTAAAGGTAAAAGGGTTCTTAAGGATCTTCAAGGTTCTTATGGGTATTTTGGTCTAAAGGGTCTTCTAGGTTTTAAAGGGTCTTAAGGGTCTCAACAGTCAAAATGGTCAAAAGGTTTAAAAGGTACATAGTACGTAATTAATAGATGTTCGTGTAGTCAGGGTGCAACTGACATTGCACTGCATTCATTCAAACAGTACATAAATAATGGACATGCAGTCACATGACTTCATGTGGGGTATTTGGGGTCTTAAAGGAATTCAGGGTCTTATGAGTCCTAAGGGTCCTAAGAGTCTTAAAGGGCCATCGGGGGTCTTAAAGATCTTCAAGGTCTGTAAAGGCTGAGGTGGTGGATGAAAATACCCTTAGGACAATTCCCAGTCAGACTTGGTTTGTGCGCCAAATGTGGTGGTTGTCGGCCCAGTGGTCTTTGCAAAAAAAGCGAACAAACAGACAGAGGCAGACGACAAATTTTATTTATTAGATATTTAATTATCCAAGATAGCTAGAAGCTAACTGGAGATGGGTGTGACTCAAGGTAGCAGCAAAATGGCCATTCGATTTATAAATTCTGATAAAAAGCAAAAAAAACGATTCGCGACATATTAGTCAATATACTATATTCAATAACATATCAATTGCATGGCATTATTAGATGGCTTTTAATCGTTTTCCTCAGGTAGGAGAGTACATAAGCTAAAAATCATTCACTTTGTGATAAAATTTGGTCGAGTTGTAGTTTAGGTTACATACATTTTCATTTTAGCCACTGAGCCCCGATGAAAAACGATTATGAAGCCTGGAAACCTTAACCTCCCCAAAACATGTGGATTTTCCCTAAACCACACTAGTTTATGTGGTAAAATAAACATTTTTGCAAACTTTATTATGTTTAGGAACATTATATACTGCATGCAGCCATATTGCATCACTCTGGATTGTATATTTTATATATAGCATCATGTTTTACTAGAATGGCACCCTCAAAATTTTGAAAAGGGGCTTTGCGACTGACATTGATCTGCTGAAAGTTGGGGGTTACATTTTTAAACCATAAATATCTTAACATCAAACACAAGATTGGATGGAGATAGGGATGAGTGCATCAAAGGTGGGGGGGAGGAGTCGGGTATGGAGGAAGAGGGGGAGCGAGTGGAGAAAGAGCGGTGTGTGTGTGTGTGTGTGCACGTGTGCGCGTGCGCGCACACAGGATTGTGATAACAGGCTAGGGAAGTAGGTCCAGCAGGTTAGCCTGAGCAGTGCTGCCAATTCATGACCAGAGCATCGCAAACTGATCAAGATGGTACTGGCTCTGTCAGGCAGGCAGCAGTTTAGAAGCGAGGTACGGCTAGGTACTTTGAATGTGGAAGGGCTGTGTGTGCAGGATACCAGATGGAAAGGAGACAGGGCGAGGTTGGTAGGAGGATTCAAGCTGTTGCACGTGGGTGGGGATGGAAGGAGTACTGGCATGGGAAGAATAGTATCAGAAGAGTTCAGCAAGCAGCTAGTTAGAGTGAAAAGATGGAGGGACAGGTAGTTATGGCATGATTGGTGATAGAGGAAAATGGTGTGCATCATGTCGATATATGGGCCACAAACAGGAAGGACTGGGGCGGAGAAGCAGGAATTCAGGAACGCACTGGAGAGGATAATGGGAATGGTTTGAGTTGGAGGTGATGCTGTGCAATACGCGGAACTTTAACATGCATGTGGGAGTTGTGGAGCTGGGTGAAGAGGAAAGTGTTGGTAAATTTGGTTGGGGAATGAGGAATAGAGAGGGTCAAGAGCTGGTGGAGCTGATGGCGAGGAATGGGATGGCCACATCTGGTTAATTCTTTCAAAAGCAGAAAAGCCACAAGATTACCCATAGAAGTGGACAACATAGAACAGAAGTGGATTTGGTGGTGGTGAGGAAGCGACAGTTGTGGAGAGTTAAGGGTTGTAAGGCAGTGGTGGGAGAGCATGTAACCACCCAGCACAAGCCTGTGGTGTTTGTGGTATGGGTGAAGAAAAGGAGAGCGGTTAAGAGCAGGGCTTTGAAGATTATTCGTGGGGGAAGTGTCGGGGCAACGTCATCGTAGAGTATTGTACAAGGAAATCCAAAACCATGATCTTTTCTACCTCCGTTAAACCTACCCAAGCACATCTCTTTCCGAGTTTCCACTTTCTCCGTCTACTTCCGTGATCGAGAGTCTGCAGCTGTAATTCACCTTGTTCACCGACTGTGTCCTACCCCTAACCCTAATTTTTACCCACATCACTTATTTCTCCAGATCTCAAT
Source organism: Eptatretus atami (assembly GCA_035128595.1). Lineage (NCBI taxonomy): Eukaryota > Metazoa > Chordata > Myxini > Myxiniformes > Myxinidae > Eptatretus > Eptatretus atami. The sequence continues at coordinate 53,241,036 of CM068959.1, read as the reverse complement.
CCACCTCAACCCCACCCCTCCTTTACTCCCTTTCTACTGTTACATCCTGATACATTGTGTTCTGGATCCTCCACAAGCCTCAACAACGTGTCCACAAAAAAAATTAAAACACAAAAAAACAGCAAGTGCATAATCTGTAAGGAATACATTAAATTCAAATACTTCTCCCACAATAATTTTTTTCAAAAAAAATAAATAAACAAATAAATTTGAAACATTCAATAAATGTATACAATATTTATAAACAATCTAAAAAATAATTCAAAGACATTCATTAACTTCCTCCCCCAGCTTAGCCAAATTCAATTATAACGTGGCACCCACACCCAAAATGTTTCCCACCGAATCTACACCAGGGGCATGGGGGTAGGGGGTGGGGGTCATGGGAGATCAACTCTCAATTATTCTTCAGGAATCAATGAAAATATTTTTTTGTTTGCTAAAAAACAATTCCGTCGTTAATTTTTTCAATGGGAAAAGGAGAATGAAATGTGTATGCAAAGGAAGGAGAAATTAGACAAAAGGATAATTGAGAAAAGACTTGTTTCCACGGTGTCAGTAGAAAATGTATGTGCAACCTCGCTGATTGTACCTGCGTCTTCCCCAACAGGCGGTATGCTGTCTGCACCTTGGTATAATGTACGGTATCAAAAAGCTTGCAGGTCTTGGATAAGGCCAGGTCCAGCTGTTCCTTTACTCAAAAGGTAGGAAATTCAAAGTTAGTGCTTTAATAAATTAAAAAGTGAAAGTGAAAAAGTGGACAAGAGAGGCTGGGAATGGTTCAGAGAAAGTAGGGGTGGTCAGAATGGAGTGAGCAAAGAGGTTACTAAAGCAAAGCATGATCATCACAGAATAGAGGAGAAAAGTGAAAAAGAAGTGGCTATATACAGTACCCATCAAAAAGTAAGGCTATTTCCCAAAGCCAACATTGCACAAGCATGCATCATGTCATTACAAAATGTCAACACATTGACAGATTATGCAGGGAATTATGACAGCACGACTCATCAACCTCACCTCTATTTGCTCCAGTGTGTCTTGAAGCTTTGAATTCAGCTCACTGTAGATAACAAGAAAATATGCACAAAGGTTACAGGTCACGAACACAAAGGATGGGTTCCTGAAGTGCAGAGGATGACCTGCAGCATGCTGACCAAGAGCTAACAAGGCAATGATTATACAGTACAAGGTAACTTCAGCAACCGAGAAGGCAATTTGGCTAATCATATGCCTGTGCTTTTGGCACAACCTGTTAAGTTCATCTGGAAATATATTTACTTCACATGTATTCATCCCATGCACACCACTGATTTAATCCAACTTGACCATCAATTCTATTTACAACAAACATACACCTCTCATTTAACATTGAGGCTGGGAGTTTATCCAGGGTACCAATACAGAACGATCTACTCTTTTGGAGAATTGGTTTCCTCGGGGGGGGGGGGGGAAACAACTAAATAATGGGATATTTAATACTTACTCTGGAGGATGGCCCAGAGGTATGCACACTCACCTCAAAGCTGTCTAGCCTGGGTTTGAATCCCAACCAAGATATAAACTGTCATGGTGGAGTTTCACAGGCAGGGTGAATCATCAATGTGTGTGCCGTCCCACAGGTAAACGTTAAACCGGCATCCTGTATGCCAGCATTCGTTGGTGGACGTTAAAGATCCAATGGTGTCCTTCGCAAAGAGTAGGCCAGCTATCGCCGGCACCATGACCAGATTCATGCCCTAACCAGCAGAGGGCATTGCATCAGCAGCACAGCTGTGCCCTCAGACCGTGATGCTACCCCGCATCCTTGTGCTGCATTCCAAAGTAAAAGTATCATACATACTCAGTGTTGGTTCCCTGGATAAATTATTTAATGGGATCTTTGACGTTCACATCATAAATAGAGAGACAGGTGGCTTTACATCCCCACCCGAGGGCAGCATGCTCCAAAATGCAGCCTCCGTTGCGGCAATGTACCAGGATGGCAATATTAGTTAGGCTCAACCCCATAGGAGAATAAACTACCAGAAAGCTTGAGGTACGAGTGATGAAAACCGAGCTATTCTGCCATCGCTCAGCCTGTAACAAACATCCTAACCCTGCTTAGCTTCAGAGATACTAGGAGGGGTACCTGACAAAAAAAATTAACTTTCACCCTTTAAAAATCGTGTCAATAAATTATTGAAATATCCGATGCTATTTCCGTATCCTTTTCTCACCTGTGTTGCAAGTAGAGTGAAAGTCAGTGTATAATCAGACATCCTGTTTGATAGAGCAATATATTACTATTATGTGAATAAAATGGAAATGTTGAAAAAAAAAGAAAGAAAGTATTGAATATGGAAAGCGTTTTCTGAATATAATCGTTATGAGAAACAGGAGTGAATACGACTCGCCATTATTATAAGTGAAAAAGAAGATGGAGGAAGAGTTTTTGTTTTAACGCAAACTGAAACCGGCTCATCTATCCTCACCTTACTCAACTACATCATACTGCTTTCAGATTGGGCTCGATTCATGGTATCCCCTGTAGGACAATTGCTGTCGGTCGGACGAACGCATGCACGCTGAGACCGAGCTCCTTTTATATTATGGATTACAAGATCGAGTGCCGTGATCAAAAATGTTGAGGGATTAACAAACTTTAAAACAAGGTTTGTCGAAACGCCCTCCCCTTCTTTTACCAGAAATAAAAAATAAAAAAAAGCTCAAAACCTTTCTAAAATGTTTGAAGTTGTACCATTAATTTCTGTGATAATAAATGAAGCATTAATAATTCATCCAAAAGATCATGGATTACAACAAACACGACAATATTGCAAACCAACCCTTCCCTCCCGCTTCAAAGAAAATCAAATATTATTACATATTTACAATCCCATTTATCATAATAAAAAAAATGAACTGCATACGAGTCAAAATTTGCTAATGCGTTACATTGCCTTCATGGAATTCGGTACGTTATAATTTTGCCTCTTTTTTTCGGAAACCTTTGCCCAGTGTCGAATATTCTATTCCCACTACGTAGTTACATATCGTAGGACACGTCCGTAAAGTGCGTGGCATCGAAATTCATCGTTTGTCCGATTTTACATATCTTGTTCCGAAAAACGTTGATTCCGATGCACTAGTTTTGTGACGTCCGCGTAGAACGCATTTGCATACCCCTAGTAGCCTACTCGCATACGTCTATTGGAATATTAATCGCCTTTCCCCCAGAGAATATGTTCAGAATCCTTTGTTCTGCATCACGTTTCGCCGGAAAGATCAACGAATTGCTCGTACGGAGCGATGTTTCCTCGGTTCACGTGCGCAATATGTGTCCGTCAAAGTTTCACAGGGGAGCATAAATGATGATAAGCTTTACTATTTAGCTGCATTGCAATAAAGATATCAATTATATGTATTGCATCGTAATTGTAGTATACCGATCTGCATGAATCGCCTCTATTGATGGCCGATCGTGCAAAACAACGCCCGACGAAACTGATGATGCAGGTCTGTCAATTTCTTACGCACGTGAACGAGGTACAACAGAAGTGATGATGCTATAGACGTGTGCCTAGTGGCACTGCACAAACAACACGTCATTGTTTTCCGATGAAGAAGCCCGTAATGGCCGTGATATCTCTGCAATTATGTGAAAAACGGCATTTTATCCCCTCATATTTCGGTCAAACCTGACGCACGTTAACCCCACTTTTTTGGCAAACATTCTATATTTTCTTCGTTTTCCAGTGACTGGAAGTGTTTATAATGAGTGAAACCCAAAAATGTGGTATCAAATGATTCCAGAAGTGACGAATTGAGCGGAATTATTTGAATATGATTTTTCTGACCGGCTGTCACGCTTTTGTAATGCATTAGCGAATTTCGACTCATATACAAAGTAACGACAATACTCTACACATTTTCGATGAAGGAAATAATTTAAAATAATTTCCTTTAAAACGTCACAAAAATATGAAAGCAATGTCAAATACTGCACTGTACTTAGTAGCCCCCAAATGGTGGTATGGCACCACCTTGTGCATATAAAGCCATTGTACTTCATTGTGTCCCAGTGAAAAAAAAATTCCACAAGATAAAATGTCAAAAAGTACAACAAAAGAAACACAAAAAAGACAATTTGGGCCGTCATGTCTAAATGGTTAAAGCGTCGGTTACCAGGCTCCGTGGAATAACGGTTTGAGCGTCCTCTCCGAGTCTGGGAGGTCGGGGGTTCGCACCCCAGCTGAATCATACCAAAGACTATCATATGGTACGTACTGCTTCCTTGCTTGATGCTCAGCTTTTATAAAGGATAGAGCATGGCCAAGCATCAATAAGTTGGTAAGACAAGCACAACTTTTGATGGGCCTAATAGCCCCCCTCCTGCATTGAAGTTTCTTGTAAAGGAACTTATCTTATTATTATTATTATGCTTCCAAGATGACTTGGAAGACCTTTTGTTTAGTAGCAGAGGTTAAGTTTTCACCAATCTGTTTGTCTATGAACAGGAAATCTCAAAAAGTTGTGGATGGATTCAGACTAAACTTGGTGGATGAGTTGGGTATGTTATAAGAACAAGCCGATTAGATTTTGGAGGTCCAGATCCAGCGATTGCTATAAAACATGTGTTGCAGGGGATGAACTTTGGCAAGCAAGAAAGTACTCCATTCCATTTTGGGGTCCTGGTGTTTAACCGATTCAAAAACCAAGAGGGAACTTTGACAACGAGCCAGATCCCAAGATGTTCAAGCTAACTTCTCACTTCCATCTATTGTTGTTTGGCTGGGGAAATCGCTTTATCATTCCGGTTTAATTATTTCCTCCAGCTATTAAACTTGATTCAAACCTTTACTGTTGAAATCCAACTCCTGCCATGTGACTTTTGGATTTGACACCCAAAAGCTTTTTACCACTAACTTTACAATCCACAGATCGTAGATTTTTCCTCAAGCTCCACCGACCTTGTCAAAATAACTTAGTCCAACAATAGCAGCCGTGAACAGTTGGAAGACAGCCAGTTTGTCCAAAAAGGTGATAAAAATGTCACTAAGCACCTTGCCAGAGAGAGGGAGAAACTGTAAATATAGCAATCTGAAAAGGGTCTTAAATATTAAACTGAAAAGTATGACACGTCACGATTTTAAAAAAAATGTTCATGTTAGTGGTGATTGTTGGTGACAAATATTGAACGTTATAATCAAGGGAGAAATGGTGCATTACCATCATGGGAGTCAAGAATGATGGCGTAAAATGCAAAAGGTCATCAAAGGTGTGCTCAGCTTCTGAAATACTGACGCTTACATCCCGCTTATTCAGTTAATACATTCTCAACATGGAGGCAACTTGAAATACTTCGGTCCCACCAAATTGGCCCAGCTTACCTTCAAATGGAAAACTCAAAATCATATTTTCTGCTTAAGGAATCCCAGTGACCCCCTTCAGGATTCTCATCATCCACTTTGCATAAACTCCAAGGATATCAGTTAATCGTGGTTATCGAGAATACTCTTTCATTTGTTGGGAAAACAACATGGCATCTATTATATTTTTCCATGCAGGCACCTGACCTCACCGATGGGCAATTATATTTTGGATTGAATCGGATAGATTAATTACTTTTACTTCAGCAATATAAGAGTTAACTTACAAGTTTGGTCGGTTAATGCATCTGACCAAGAAAGAAGAAACCCAGCCACATTACTGCAAGTGTGCAAGCGCACCTGATACAGGTGTAGTGCTTGAAAGTGCTGACTGCCTTCTGGCACTCGAGACACAGCTGAATGGCTCCTGGGAAGTCTTCTTCCTATGGGAACCAGGAATTTGTTAAATGCTGTGCTGTAATTTTCACATCATTGACAGAAAAAATAAATAAATAAATAAAACTATGATACTACATTGGAAGGATGGGACTGGCAGGATAGCCTAGACCCTAGAGGTATGCAAGCTCACTTCTCAGCTGTCTCGCCTGCATTTCAAACTCGACCCAGCTACAAACTGTCATCCTGGTATTTCACATGTGGGCCAAGACATGTGTTATCCCTTGGATGGATGTTAAACTGGGCATCCTGTCTGTCAGCATTAGTTGTTGGACTTTGGACGTTAACTATCCCGTGGTGACCTTCACGAAGAGTAGGCAAGTTATCACTAGCCCCCTAGCAAAATTCCAAATTGCTGCTCCTAACCTACAGGGGGGAGGGACTGCAGCAGCAGCACAACAGCACCCTCCCCACCCCCTCCAGTGATGATGCAAAGCAACAGCAGCCACAAAATTAAATAGGAAGGACTGCTAAAATTTCAACCATTGCAGTACCGAGATAAAATACCACAAGATTAAAAACCCGTTTTAAAAATTGCCATTCAAAAATTGCCATACTCCTGTACGAGTAAGATGTGACAGGTTCAAATAATGGTCCTTCATAGCGAACTTTTCATCACCTATCCTGTTTGGTTGTACTTGCATTTCTACCTGAATATGGAGTGATATTTTAACAACAGTCAGTCCAACTCAACACAAGTTTTTGGATATTATGAATTACTTTTTATTTCGATGCTCCCTTTTGAAAAATAAAAATAAAGAATGTTTCCCAACAATGAACTTCAACACAGGAGGAGGAGGCAATTTGGCCCATCCAAGCCTGTGCTAGTATTGCCAACTTCTGGTTGCTTGACCATACTCTTTCCTTTTAAATGCTAAGCATCAAGCAAAGAAGCAGCACGTACCATTTTTAAAGTCTTTGGTATGACTCGGCCGGAGTTCGAACCATCAACCTCCGAGACTCAAGAGTGGATGCTCTAACCATTACACCACCACGTCGAGAACGATGTACACGTCTGACAATATGCACCAGCATGATGCAACAAGTGCCACTTCTAACAAATTTCAACTGTGCTCAGCATAACAAAGTTAATGTTTTTGGGGGCACAGTACCATAATTGCTTAAGCAAACTTACTATTACCACACATGGGAATTCAGCATCTCAAGGAGATGGGGATGGGCCAGGCATCTGACTGGGGGATAGCCAGACAGAGGCCCCTGGAGTACCGGCGGAAAGTGGACGCAGCGATGCGCTGCTTCGGCACATGCTCCGATACCTGACATGACCTGACCTGCTCCAAAAGCAAGACTGACATCTTAAATAATTAATTTTAAGATTAATGGGAAAGTCACAAATGTTTAAGTGAGAAGTTTAATGGAAAGTAATGCAGACAATGCATGACGAGTATGCATGACCTACTGTATATTCCACCTGAAACCAGTCCTAAAAACTATATGCGCAGTCCGCACACGTTCTGTCGATTATGCATTGTAAAAGAGTATGCAAAGATCATGGCAGATTTCAGGAATTAATCAATCCTCTACAACAGATGGTCTGGTTGCCTCATTATTATAATCCTGCATCATTTTGACCATTGTGACTCAGCAGCCTCATCATTCACAAAAAAAAGGATGTGTGTACAAATTCTTGCAAATATTGCATGAAATCCAAGATCCAAGATGCTTTAAAAACAAACAGTTAATAAAGAAGATGTAGAGGTTATGTTTCATACCTCGAGCATTTCACTGAGGCGAACGTCAGTTCTTTGCTGCAAATAAAAAGGAAGTACAATGTGTTAAATGGGTGCAACATAAATGGGTTCTCGTTCGTTCTCGTTCTCTCTCTCGTTCTCTCTCTCGTTCTCTCTCTCTCTCTCTCTCCCTCTCTCTCGAGTGCAGCCTGTGGCTGCTGGTTGCATCATTGGTTGGGACGCGGCTATGCCGCTGATGCAGTGTCCTCCTTACCAGTACACTGGTACTCATTTTGCCGACCTCGGAAGGATGACAGGCTGAGTCAACCTCCTGGTGTATTAATTCAGCGGCCAACGGGTCTTGAACTCAGGACCCTAGGATCCCAAGCCGCCACCCTAACCACTAAGCCAACACCAGGCTTACAAATGGGTTGAAGAATTGATAAATCTGTTAAACATGCATTATGATATCAAGCTGGACCCAAACTAGCTGATTCGAGTAAAGATTTCACAGCTTGGATAAGCTTGAAGTGAACGATGTGGAGAAATTGCACACTCACTCTGTAATGATGAAGAACAAAGCAAATAGACAGAAGGATGAAGTTTGGAAAAAACGAAAAATCAGAGGAAGGCTTAAAGATTGATTTTAAGTAGCAATGAAAGGCTGGCGATCTCAAACTGAAGAAAATAACTAGATGGACCCACGGAGGCGATTCCACAGATGAGAGGTGGTGTGCAGTTTGTTTTGGGATGCACACCAAAAATAGTTTGGTGAATGAATATATGCAAATGGAGACATATGGGTAAGCAGTTGGAAAAGAGCTGACAGCACATGTCCTACAGCACAATATGGGACAATACAGCAGCTCTAGGTAACACAGGAGAGCCATACACAATGACACTTTTACACAGAGATGCAGAGGTGGGTGTGTGTGTGTATGTGTGTGTGTGTGTGTGTGTGTGTATGTGTGACACACACACACACACACACCTTTCACTCGAAAATTGAGGAAACAACCAATCAGATCTCACGTAATCAATTATCCCCAGCTGCGGGTAGGACTGTACGATTAGTTATCACTCCGACCTTCTGGCCAAAGAAAGCTGCATAAAACAAACAAGGAAAGCTGCACGAGGTGCACGAAAGGGATTCTGGAACCGGTGTGAAAGGGGTTCTGGAACCGGCGTGAAAGGGGTTCTGGAACCGGCGTGAAAGGGGTTCTGGAACCGGCGTGAAAGGGGGCTCGGACTGGGCCTACAAATAATAAGGGTTGGGGAGAAAAGTTGAGGAAATGGGGAGAAAAGCACGTTTGACAGTGTAAACAGCAATATTTTAGGTCCATACCAGTGTTTTGATAGTTCGTAGAGACTTCAGCAAACCAATGAGCAACTGCCGTTTGCGTTGATTAGCCAGAAGACCTAAGCTTGCAGCTGTGAATCCTTGTTGAGCTGTGGCCAGTTGCCTGTACATGGTATAGGAGGTAAGGTTGGGGGGAGAGATGTGGTCAAAAGGTTTGCCACGATACATACTTATATATGCAAACACCCCCTAAAAACTGAAGTTTAAAGGTGCTTCGTTGTCGGTGAGATAAGTGGACGCAACAGCCAAATTTACTATGACATGCGAAAGAAAAAGAGCAGTTGGAGTATTATGGATAAGCATACTTGAAATGAAGCAAAACTTATTCACATCAATCAGCTGCCTCCTCACAAAAGAAAAGTGAAACATCTTTGACAGATTTAAATTACGTATTTTTTGTTGTCGTTGCTTGTTTTTTTGTATACAATGTCGAGGCTCATATAAGAGCTAACACACAGAACGTATAACAAAGGGAGCAAGAGACAAGAGGGGCGGGAGAGGGAAGCACAAAACAGTGGGGAACAGAGCATGAGGAGATCTGTGGAAGGGAGAGGGATGGGGCGGAGTACAAGGGGTAAACAAGATGGACACTACAGGGACTTTCAGGAAGGAAAGCAGGGAATTTGAAGGAGGTGGGTTTGGGGTGGATTAACGGGGTAGAAAAGATCATGGTTTTGGATGGGGGAAGATAAGAGATGTGGTGAACAGCTGTTTTGAAGACCTGGAGGAAAGAGTGGGATTGAAGAGTGTGGGAGTTTGCTCCAGAGGTGGGGAAAAAAACAGAGTGAAAGTGAGCGATGATTCTTGACTTTGGTAGTTTTACCAGAAGGGGTTGCTGGAGAACCTTGAGCACCCTGCAGGAATATGGGGGGGGGGGAGACAGATCACAGAATAAAGTGGGGTGGGGGGTGAGGCCAGAGTGGAGACTGTAGAAGACAAAGACAAACAACCTTCCTGCGGTGAGAAAATGAGAGACCCAAATACTCAGCTTCATCGTGGGAGATACCTATGATCCTAAATGCCTTGGTTTCCACAGCGTGAAGTCGATAAATTTGTGAGAAGGGAGCACCAGCCCAGAGGGGAGAGCAGGACTCCATCAGGCTGAAGATGAAAGCTTTGTATGTGGTCAGAAGCTCAGGTGTGTCAAGGAAGGACTTTGCATGACAGAGGATGCCATCAGCAACTGGCTTTTGAGGTCAGCTTGGAAATATGGCTTTCCCAGGACAGATCATGGCAGATAGTAAGACCTAGAAGCTTGAATTAATGGACTTCAAGATGATTCTTGAGAAAGTAGATGGGGGAAGAGGGGGGGTGATTCCAGATGGTCCTTTCGGGAAGACACAGTGAGAGTGTGAGATTTGTCAGGATTGAAAGACATGTTCCATGTGTTGGACCAGCTTGTGATTTTATCCAGATCTGCAGAGAGTGAAGGCTGCTGCTTGCCATTCTGAGTGATGCGATGGTACGGCAGAGGTGGTGTCATCAACAAAGAGAATAGAGGATTTTCCAGAGTCGGAGAGATCATTGATGAAAACCAGAAAAAGAACAGGGCCCAGAACACTGTCTTGAGAAAGTCCAGCCTGGCAGGAAGAAGGATGAGAGAACACCATGAAGGGTCACACATTGACTGCGACAAGGAGAGGAAGTCTGCGTGCCATGAGTGGGAATGGCCTTGGATACCATAGGAAGAGAGTTTGGTGAGCAGGGCGGGGTGCCAGACCATATCGAAAGCACGTGATATGTCTACGGAGAAAGCTATGATCTCATGTTTGGCAATGAGGACTTCCATTCATTGTTGGGAAAGCAGAAGCAGCATGTCAAGGGTAGAGTGACATGGTCTGAATCCAAATTGATTGATCAGAAATCAAGCCATTGGAGAAGAGGAAGGATTTAATGTCAGAAGCAATGATGGATTCCATAACCTTGCTGATGATTAGGAGCAGCCTGATTGGTCTGCAGGTGCAGGGATTTGCTTTTGCACCTATTTTATGCAGAGAGGTAATGTTTGCTGATTTCCAAGCAGATGGCAGATGACTAAGTAAATGAGAGGGTGAAGAGAACAGAGAGAGGGTGAGCAAGAGCAGAGGAGGTTTTTAGGAAACGAGGAACTTTTTCCGCTAGGATTTTTGTGTATTTTGCTACATCCATTTTCCCTTCTATCCTGACAAGTACCCCAGTTCCTGCTGATGAGAAACATCCCCTTAACGTGATGCTGCCACCACCATGCTTCACAGTAGGGATGGTGTTCTTTTGGTGATGTGCTGTGTTGGGTTTGCGACAAATGTAACATTTTGCATTTGGGCCAAAAATTTCCATTCTGGTTTCATCAGACCATAAAACTTTTTGCCAAATGGCTTCAGAATCTCTGGAGTGGTTTTTTGCACCACTCAAAAGGGACTCAAGGTTGGCTTTTTGAGTAATGGCTTCCTTCTTGCCACCCTACCCCACAGGCCAGACTTGTGGAGTGATTGGCATGTTGTTGTCAAATGCACACAGTGACCAGTCTTTGCCATAAAGGCATGTAGCTCTTTCAAAGTTGCCATTGGCCTCTTCATGGCCTCTCCAATCAGTCGCCTCCTTGCTTGGTCATCCAGTTTGGAGGGACTGCCTGATCTCGGCAGGGTATTGGTGGTACCATATACCTTCCACGTCTTATGATTGTCTTGACAATGCTCCAAGGGAAATTCAAGGCATTCAAAATATTTTTATACCCATCCCCTGATCTGTGCCTTTCCACAACTTATCCTGGAGATCCTTTGAAAGCTCCTTGGTGCTCATGGTTGAGTCTTTGCCGTGAGATGCACTACCCAGCAACAGAAACCGACAGGAGCAGCTGATTTTATTCTGAAATAATCATAATCATGACTATTTAACACAGGTGGAAGCCAATTAACTTGGTGTGATTTTGAAGGTGATTGGTTACACTTGAGCTAATTTACAATTGCTATTATAAAAGGAGGTTGGGGTGGGGGGGGGGGGTGAACACTAATCCAACCAAGATATTCCAGTTTTGTATTTTTAAATTAATTTTCTGAAAATTGTAGAATTTGTCTTTCACTTGGAAGTTGTGGGTTATGATATGTAACTAAAGGTGAGAAAAGTGTGATTTAATGCAATTTAATTCCAGGCTCTAAGGTAACAAAAAGTGAAAAAAATTGAAAGTGGGTGTAGACTTTCTAAAGGCATTGGATATATTAGACACGACACCACATATTGGATATGTTGAATTGCACGAGGGAACATCCCTTCGATTTGATGCCATTTTCGAAAATGCTCTCCCCGTGGTTCAGAGCTGGGCAATGGGCATGCATGGTGAGACACAGGAAGTGAGTTGGGTTCATGTAAAAGCCACATTTGGACAAGGAAAATTTTGGACAAAAAAAAACCAAACACACAAAGCAAAACTTTTATTTTGCTGTCATTTTTCGGCATATTTGTTTCACCGATTAAGATACAATTGTACAACAGAAAAGTTTCCAAAGAAAATACGCAGTTTTGTGGTACATGTAGAAAAATTGTACATGCGATATACGACATACTTGCTCCTCCGTGAGCCTCAGATCACCGTATGAAAAAGTTCCGTACCTTCTCCCATTGGTGCAGACAGCTTTAGCTATGTGCAGATTGTCTAGCAGCTCCGTCACTCTTTGCAGCTCCTGCATGCAACAAAGGACACCGCTGAACATAATCATCATCGCTCGATGGCTCAGATCCTAAAGGCCACACATTAAAGTTCAAAATGAAGCAGCCTTTACAAGGGTTGATTGCCAGCTCATTTGTGGAGAAGGTACCACAGATAGCAAACTCATTTGCACAGGAATTGGGTTTAAGTGCAAACAATTGCCATGTCAGCAGTGTTATTTACCTGCATGTAAGCTGACTGTTTCTCCAGAATAAGGTCAGCCACTTTCTTCGATACCTGATGGAAAAAAAAACAAAACAGAAGAAGCAAACTGCAAGGCAGAACTTGTGAAATATTTACAAAGGGATTATTTCTTATATATCTAATTAAAGGTATGGTATTGCTTGCTGAAGCACTACCTTTTCAAAGACAAACATAAATTGAGGGCACTAAAGGGCTTAGGAAGCATCGTTTCATAACCTTAATTTCCACAACAGAACAAAGTTAGATTATACATGATACATCGACTGTAGCCATGGTTCAAACAAAATATTTCTCCTACAGGATTAGAAAAGCATATATTTCACTAAATTTGACCGATTTGGCTCTGGTACAAAGAATTCAATTGGAACCAATTGGAAACTTCCAGCTGATGATGGCAGTAGCCCTTAACTTTTTTTATTTTTGTATGTACAGCAATCCCCGTTTCTCGCGGGGGTTACGTTCAAACCTCCCCGCGCTAAGTGAAAATCCGCGATGAATGGACGCCTCCCCAAAAAATCGACTCGTCTGGTCTGGTCGGTTTGGGAGTGATCGGGTTTGAGGTGCCTGAGATCGACTCGTCTGGTCTGGTCGGTTTGGCAATGATTGGGTTTGAGGTGCCGGAGATCGACTCGTCTGGTCTGGTCGGTTTGGCAGTGATTGGGTTTGAGGTGCTGGAGATCGACTCGTCTGGTCTGGTCGGTTTGGCAGTGATTGGGTTTGAGGTGCCGGAGATCGACTCGTCTGGTCTGGTCGGTTTTGAGGTGCTGGGTACGAGCAGTGCTCGTCCAACGGCGGCAAACCTTTTTCCTTCCCGAAGCATATCGAGCACCTTAACCTTCTCCTGGAGTGCCAGGACCTTCCTCTGGCGCTTCGGTTCCTTGCCAGAAGCTTTAGAAAGTGCAGGGCGTTTGGGCGGCATCGTGGGGCTTGGAGAAAAAAAACGTAGAAAATATTCGAAGTTCACAAGCGAAACTTTGTCTCGTGCGTTGTGTACTGGTCGAGCACCACGCGTTATAATTTATTGCTTAAATAATTTATATTTTATATTATTATTACCGCGATGTACCGGGGGAATCCACAGAAAAAATTAGTTACGTTCCAAGGGAAAACCCGCGATGAACCGGGGTCGCGATAGGTGAACCGCGATAAAGCGGGGTTGACTGTATATATATATATTGTTGCGGATCCGGGGTGGCGGGAATCTGACCGGTCCCTGGTGCCACCCTCGCCACCACAGTCTCCGGGAGTCTATAACGCCGGCCGGCTCGGCACAGGCCTCGGGTCACGCATCTTTAATCGCGATACCAACGTAATCCTGTACCTTACCAGTTGGGGAGATAGAACCCCTAGTTACAGACTGGCTTTGTCAGTGACCGAGCGGAGTCTACCAGTCTGTAACCATTTTGGTTTATATATGCCAATCGAACGGATCGTTCCTCGACGCGACACGGATTAATCCATAGCGGCAACTTCATCAGAATTAACCAGATTTATTGGGGACATCAGGGATCACAACACAAGCAATAACACGACAGTGGTTTTATTAACAATCAACCCGTTCTTAACTAGGGAACCACGGCTAAAAGGTTTCGAGGGGATTACTACGAAATATGCCTTATACAACACGTGCAAACAAACATGCATGCAGGACGACACAGAGTACATGGTGATGGCTCATGGACGAGAGGACCATGTCCCAAAAGCACGAAGGTCGCTCGTAAAAACCAGCGGGTTTCCACGGGTTCGAACTCCCGCTCGAACGTGCCGCGCAGCAAGAAATGGCGGCGCAGCACTCCAGCTCCCGCCCAAGTCACCGCGTGCGCGGTTCTCCTCAGCGCGCTCCGGCTCCGCGCCACGTCGACGATGCGAGATCGCCGATCTCTCTCCAGGTTCAGCACACGAATCCCGGCCTGGCCTATTCTCCATACAAGATCCCAGTCGAGGTCCGAGTTCCGCAGGCGGATCACAAACGTGTGGAGCCGTGAGGTGAGCAAGGACCGTCAGACGCTCCGGCGTATCCTCTCCGGCCTTCCCGCCTCGAAGCCCGACTCCCGCTTCGTCCCCTCAGTTCCTCTCTCGGTCGAATCACTGACGTGCAGGTCGGTTCAGCGTCTCTCCCGGCAGACCCAACACGGTGCCTCCTTCGTTCGCTCGTTTCGAAGCGACTCGAGCACGCCTCGAGAACCCGGCCGTTCCTCACACACAGACTCCTTTCGTCCCCTTTTCTTTTCTCCTTCGAGTCGTGAGGTGAATCGATGTGCAGGTTCCGCTTTCTCTGCCGGCCGATTCACCACTGCCTTTTTCTTTTCTCTCTCGCCTCGACACGCGAGCTCCTTCGACACACGAGAACGCCTTCCTCCCGGCGGAAGACCGTTTTCCAAGCTCAGAGCTCAAACTTCAGAGACCGAGCACTCCTCGTCGACTGCCTGCAGTTTTCAAACCGCCAAAAACTGAACCCTTTCTCTCTCTCGTTCGCCCCGACGCACGCCTGTCTCGGGCAACTCCCTGACCAAAGGCTCCTCCCCTTCGCGTCACTTCCTGTCCAGGCCACACCCCTCGCTCTTGGCCACTCCTCACAGCCGACTGGGAGGGGCCTATTCCGGAATGAGGAAGGAATAATAGCGATCTTTCGTTTCACTCGTTTCACCACCACAGCACGAACACAAAAACAGTCTGTTACACCTCCCGACACACACATATCGTCCCT
>CM068959.1:53199588-53224809 GCA_035128595.1 Eptatretus atami | reverse complement strand
CTCCCCCCCCCCTCCAGGTTTTCCGCAGGGCATACGTGGTCCACCCAGTAACCCATCTCCTCCTTGTCCATCGTATTAGCACCTGGCTGCGGGAAGCACATTGCTTGAGGACGTGGCTCTGCCTCTGATGCAATGCCGCCTTATTACAAGTACGCTGTACTCATTTTGCCGCACCTCAGAAGGATGACAGGCTGTGAACCCTGGTGTGAATCAGCAGCAATGCGGGCTTAAACATCAGGACCAATACCAAGCCAGCCAACCCTCACCGTTAAGCAATACCAAGCAGCAACCCCTTTCAATGTAATTGCCAAAATCTAGAAATTCACTTCTCCTCCACTCATTTATTCCCTTTTTTTTCACCCCCACTCCCCGCCCCCCCCACACTGTTCGAAGCACCTTCATTGTAATTCTGTAATTTCTCTGAAAAATGTCATCCAGGCTGAATACTGAAACTGAGACTCTGTTTACGTGGAATGTAGAAAGGCAGACATCTTTACAGTCCAGTGTTTAGTTTGCTTCTGTAATCCATCTTATCCGTAGCTGTGTTGGCTTAGTGGTTAGGGTGGCTGGTTGGGATCTAAGGATCTGAGTTCAAGCCCCGTTGGCTGCTGAATTAACACAGTGGGTTGACTCAGCCTGTCATCCTTCCGAGGTCGGCGAATGAGTACCAGTGTACTGGTCCCGGTGGTATGCCCGGTTAGAATAGGTGTACCATACTCCCTGTGTGTCCATAAGAGGCGACACAGGGTTGGCGTCAGGAAGGGCCTCTGGCCATAAAACATTGCCTCAAGAAAAGCCTAAACCCTGCACAGCAAGGGAAAAAAATGGCTGTAAAAACAGCTGTTATCCATCTTATCCACACCCTGCATTCTCCTCTTCCTCCTCCTTAAACTACCGTCGCTCCTCTGTTGTCTGTCTCCGCTTTTTGTCCCTCGGCCCGCTGCTGTTGGAATTTCATCCCTTCTTTTCTGCTGTTCCTTTTCTTCTGTTTCCATCTGGATCCATTCTGTTCTTAGCTCTTTCATGAGCGTTGACGGTGTATGTGTATATATATATATATATATATATAATATATAATATATATTGTTACGTGCTGTGGAAATTCGCAATACCCAAAAGGTCCCAGCTCAGTTAGACGCTAAGTTTATGTGGCAGATAGGTCCCACCGTTGGTTTAAAGGGAATTCTTCGTGTTCACCGGGCCTGCGACCACTTTAGATAGCGTTTTTTTCTCTTTCGCTATCGTTATTTTGGCCCGACAGAGCAGATACGACCCTTTCCACACAAAACCTAAACATCAACGAAGGCCCAGTGACAAAGAATGGGATGACGCGAGAGGTTTTCCCGCCGTTTATGCGCGAAGGCTGGCACGAGAAGCGGCGAGGAGCTCTGCTCCCGATTGGTGGACCGGGCGTGAGGCGGTCGGAGTGAGGGCACGCCCTTTTCGAGAAGCTTCTCGAAGGGAGGCGGATGCCAAAACGGGGAGGAGCGAGGGCGGAGCCTGCGCTATATAAGGCGGACGCAACGCGGGCCTCTCTCCTCTCTCTTGTTGGTGCGGGGTCGAGTTCTCTTCTCTGCGGTTCGGGCAGCTCGTGTTCAGTTCAGTTCGTGGTGGCCTGCTCGTCGAGACTCGCAGCTCGTGTTCAGTTCAGTTCGTGGTGGCTGCCGTCGAGCTCGAGCTCGTGTTCAGTTCAGTTCGTGGTGGTTCTTCTCCTTCCGAGCAAGACTAGTTAAGTGAGCTCGGGCTTTCTTTTCTGGGACACGACGTGGGAGGCGCCGCTTTGCCAGCTCGGGCGCGCAAGCCTGCGCACACGAGAGGAGAGTGGCCGGAGAGAGCTCACCGACCGTCGACCACGAGGGGGCAGGTAACCAGCGTCGGTGTCCGTGGGGCCCATTCGGTCATCCACGGCCGCAGGGCCATAAGGTTTGCGACCCCGTCTACCCCCTTGCCTATGAGGGGTCATTTCTTTTGTTCTTGTGAATGATGTGGGCCCGTGTCCGTAAGTAGAACCTGTTTAGTGTACTGTACACTATAGCATATTCGTGGTATTGCTTTTTGTTTCCTAATGCTGTTTCTCGTATATTGCATGAGCTGCCTTGGCTGTACATTACGTGCTGTATAAATACAATGTTGCTTTGGGTTTTAATGTATCGTTCGGTCGTGTCCTAATTTCCCTTTGAAAAGTGCCATCTTGCATCGTGGAATGAGTAGTGGTTTTGAACACCCGAGTAAAGAAGAATCACTGAACCGTCGAGGTCGGCCGATAACACCGCTCGTTTCCCCTGTAAGCACGCAACGAACCCCCCGCCCTTGCAAGGGTTCGTTCCAAAGCCGACCTGCGGCGTGGTGCAACCCTCGGTAGGATCCCCCGCGCGGTGTTATTTAGGTATATCGACATTCGGCGATTCACCCTTTTCGCGCGGGTAGAAATTGCGGACTGGGTTGTGGTGAGGGTATAAACCCCCGCCGTGACTGGCTCCTGGCGGTAGTATCCCAGGAGGGTCAGATGAATTGTCCGTTACCGGTGAATGACGGACGCGGCTGCTAGCATTAAAGAGGTATGCTGGCGCTCGCACGCCAGGCGTGCCGAGAATTCGTCAACAATGTATAATATATACTCATATATAATATATACATAAATCCGTACCCCCGTTTCTCGCGGGGTTACGTTTCCAAAAACCTCACCGCGTTTAAGCTGAAAATCCGCGGATGATGGGACGCCTCCCCCAAAAAAATCGACTCGTTGGTCTGGTCGGTTTTGGGAAGTGAATCGAGTTTTGACGGCTGCCTGAGAATGACTCGTTCTGCGTCTGTGCCTGGTCGGTTTGGCAGTGATTGGGTTTGAGTGTCTCGGAGAATCCGACTCGTCTGGTCTGGTCGGTTTCGCAGTGATTGGGTTTGAGGGCTGGACGTTCGTCGGTCCTGTCGGCAGGAGGGTGAGTCTGGAACGTCGTCTGGTCTCTGGTCGGTTTGGCAGTGATTGGGTTTGAGGTGCCGGAGAATGACGGGTGGTGTTCAGTGATTTTGGGCGGATCCGACTGCGGTCTGGTCGTTTGGGTGAGGTGGTCGGATGATCGGCTGCGGTCGGTAGTGCTGTACGACTTGCTCGTCAACGGCGCAAACTTTTTTTCCTTCCCGAAGCGCAATATATCGAGCACTCTTAACCTTCTCCTGGAATGCGTCAGGATCCTCCTCTGGGGCTTCGGTTCCTTGCACAGAAAGCTTTTAGAAAGTGCGGGCGTTTGGCGGCATCGTGGGGCTTGGAGAAAAACGTGGAAAAATATTTCGGAGTTACAAGCGAACTTTTTCTCGTGTGTTGTGTGACCTGGTCGAGCGCCACGCGTTAATAATTTATTTCTAATATTTATATATCATATACGCGATATACACGGGGGAATCCGCAGAAAAAATTAGTTACGGTTCCAAGGGAAACACCGCGATGAACCGGGGCCGCGATAGGTGAACGCGAAAAGCGGGGTTGACTGTACTGTATAATATATAGGTGGTCCACAAATATTTTTTTTCCCGAATTTTCCCGTGTCCACAAGCTTGATTTTGGGGTCCACCTCCCACTATGGATTTATTCTACAGAATTTCATGGCGATTGGTTGTATAACTAGGGAGTCGCGTCAGAAAAGTCCATTCTTTTGACCAAAACCTCAAAAAACATTGAGAAACGATTGGATTTCTTTTGTTCAAACACTTTATTATTCCCACAAGTACAATAAAAAGATGCAGCAAACATTGCACCTGCGAGCTACAACACTGGCATAACGCATGTCATCATTCCTCTCTGTCCGTTATCCTCTGTCCTCATGGGATGCCTACGTTCATCAATAAGGGCCTTGTGGCTCAGGAAGGGCTTGCGATGGTTTCGAAAACAAGTCTGGTAAGGTAATTGTTTTGTTCCTTGTCTTTCGTGAGTCGTCTCGTTGTACTGCTGGCGAGTCCGGATACCAGGAATGCGGCTCGGCAGTGTTCGTTTACGACCTATTCAGCCTCCTTACATGCCTGCTGGAGCTCTGTGTGAGGGATGGCTCTCCCACTCGTTTCGGCGCTACGGACCTCGGGAGAGGCGGAGGCTTTCCGCGGGGCTTTTTTTTCAACACCCACAGGGAGAAGAAGGTCATGTTCGTTTCCTGGTTAACATCCCTTGGGGATGTTGTTCAGCAGCCCCGCAATCATGTCTGATGGAGGAATTGTCGGACGTGGTACCTGCGGACAGCTTTTGGTCTGGACAATTGGTGACATTTTCGACTTCGTCTCCTCGGTCACGGACTGTCCTTGTCCGATAATTCGATTCGGGGTAACGTTGAGCTTCATGAACGGAATGTCGTTTAAGGAGCCCGACCCCAATGGGTGCTCATTCCAATATTACGTACGCCACGGCTCACAACAGGCAAAGTCCAGAATATTCTTGCTTTCCTTTTTTATCGTTGATTGATGGCGAACAAGTAAATTTTATAGCGTATATTCTTTTAGCCTTCCACTTGAGCCCGTGATAGCACTCGCTCCTGGAGTCCGGAATCTGAAGGATCCGGCATCCGCATCGCCCACCTTAGAATACGGGAGATACTTCAGCAATTCCAGGTAATCGTCCCTACGGTTGTTGTTGGGTGATTGCTATCGGTAAATATCCACATCTCCACTTCGCAGGCTCAGGAGTACTGAATCATCAAAACCATACACACTCGTACTGGTTATGTCAAGTCTGCCATTTCTTATGAAGGTTTGAACAGAAGATCGTCGGGGCCAGAAGTTCCAACCGAATGTGCAGGCATAGGCGTGCGTACAGAACTATTTCATGCAGTGGGTCGCTACTGCCAACCCACACGATTTCTCCTCCATGTGTTCTCTAGTCTGATGCAAGTGCCTCGATGTGGCCGGTATTGCTGTTTGTAGTATCAAAGACAATGCCTGACCTGATCTTTGACTCTCCATTTTTCAATGCAGCAGTTGCTTGCTGTTGCCTGTCACGTTGCTTTGGGACCCAATAAGCTTCTTCTCCGTTACCAGTAACCAGCACCGCGATACGGTGACATTTTTCTTTAGCCGTTCAATTTGGTAAGAGTTTACCATCCAGTGGAGAAGAAAGAGGTCTTTCAGGGAGAAGGTCGTCTTCCTCGGCGGCAGCTGCTTCTCTACGTCCTCATACCATACGAGAACGTCGTACAGAGCTTCCGTGAAGGTGATGTCGCCGATATCATGACCGAGGCCATTGGCGCAGCTTCACGGCCACGACACAGGCCTCGATCTCGAAGTTTCACGCGATCCGCGCTGCTACATACATCCCGGAGATCGGAAAATGTTCTTTGGATTGGGATTTGGATAAGTAGCTGAATTGAGCTTCTGTTTTCTGCGCCGAGGGTCTCTGATGACGTTGAGGGAGTTATATATTCAATCCTCCAACTTTCAGATTCAGATTCACCTGAACGTAGGACGAGGAGCGGTCTACTTTCAGTTACCTTCATAGCTTAGCGGCTCTCTCCCTTTCAGCGTAACGGTTGCCGAGCTAAGTCTTCATTTTTCGTCTCCTTTTTCGTTTATTTATTCCTCTCTGGAGTGGGTGACTAAATCAGCTCCAGCCATGCTACTAGAGAACACATTCTCCTCGCTGGACGCCCTTCCAGGAAGGTCACGGTCGGCACTGATCATATTTCCGACAATGCATTGATGTCGCTACGCTGTAATTAACCTCCTCCAGGTCTGAGAGAAATAGATCATTGTTCATGTTCACCAGTGTCGTTGTCCTTTTGCGATTTTTTTTCTTTAGTTTAGATATCTCTCGTGGAGCTTTTTCAGCTTACGTACGATGCCATCCGGACGTTTGCGTGGCAATCTCGCTCTATTCCACACCTTCAACACTTCAACCAACCGTGATTCTATAGCTTCAGAGTATTTTTCCTTTCCGGTAACAATGGGTGGATTGTAAGAGGCGTAGAACATCCAGTCCACGTGGCAATCTTTCCGGCAGAAAGCTGTGATATCGATGCTCCCAGTAGCCAGCTTTCGGAGACGAAGGAGTCCTGGCTCTCAACGATCAATCAACCTAAGCCAAGAAATGAAGAATGATATTGTGACCAAAATATCACATGATCAGCCAATATGTTTACTGTGCTGTGGAAATTCGCCTTACAGGCATAAAGGGGTCCGCTAGGGAGATATATTTCTGAAGTAATGTGGTAGTTAGCCCAAACCATTGTTTAGGGGGATTAACTGTGATTCAGTCGGGCTGCGATACTTTGAGTTAGGGTTTTTCTGTTCTGCTTTATTTTCGAATCAACCACTTAAGCCC
This sequence comes from Eptatretus atami, assembly GCA_035128595.1. Lineage (NCBI taxonomy): Eukaryota > Metazoa > Chordata > Myxini > Myxiniformes > Myxinidae > Eptatretus > Eptatretus atami. Next base: position 53,218,514 of record CM068959.1, on the reverse strand, counting down.
ACAATCGCAATCACACAATGCACCCAAGCCACACTCCAACAACGCCAGCACGCACTTCCTCACAAACCACCACCCAACATCTTTCGCCGCTACTCCACACCAGACGAACGCCATCCCGCCCGCGGTCCACGTACGACGGTTTGCGCGTTGAAAGACCGTAATCGTAACGCGAGGGAATCCGGGGAGAAGGGTTTTTTCCGCTTTCCAACCCGAGGGGGGCCCCGACCGCGTCCGTATTCCGCCTATTTCTTCTTTTGGCCCGGCGCCAGAACGGCTTCGCTCATCCCCCACAAGGCCGGCCAGGTGGGGAGGAGAACGAAGAGGGAACGCGCCCCCCTTCCTCGAAGCGCCTCGAAGGAAGGTGGAGCGAGAACGGGGCGGGGCGCGGGCGTAATAAGAGCGGAGGCGGATGAGGTTTTTTCTTTCTCTTCGTCGTTGATTCTTCTCTTTTCCTTCTGCTTGAGGCTCTTTCTGCTCTTCTGCTTGGTCGTCGTCTTCCTGGCCTGCTGCTCCCTTCTGCTTGGAGTGTTCTTTCTGCTCTTCTCCTTGGTCGTGCGTTTCTGCTCTGCTCCCTTCGGCTTGGCAGGTCTTTCTGCTCACTACGCTTCGGTCGTTGATTCTCTCTGCTTCGCTTCCCGGGTTTCGGCACCAAAGAGAGCTCGCGGACCACGGCGAGGGGTCCGCGATGACTCAACCACCACAGGGAAGTCGACTTCATTTTCTTTTGGGGTTTGTTGTGAACGTGTGTATGTGCGCCGTGTCTTTATAAGTATACTGTGTAAGTGGTCCGTGTTGGTCGCGGATTCGGTGTAGCTCTTGCGTCATTGTTCTTTGTTGGCTTTCTTTTCTATTTTGATATATGTGCATTTGCTAATTGTGGCTGTAAATCGGGTATATGTTGTCTATGTGTTGTTTGTGAAAATGCTTGGTTTCGTTTGAATTCTTTCCCCGTTTCGCTGCGTCCTTCCTTTCGTTGGGTCTCATCCTTGTTGCACGTAAGGGTTGAGTGGGCGCGGGAACGCCCGATAATAATCAGGAACCGTCACAGGCCGACGATACCACGCTCGTTATCCCGTTAGCCCGGAACGAGCCGCTTAAGCGGATCGTGCCGAAGCGGCCTGTGGCGAGGTTAACAACCCCTCGGTAGGTTACCCGTGCGGCGTACTTTAGGTATATCGATTTCGTTCGGCGATCACCCTATTCCGCGCGGGTAGAATGCGGACTGGTTGTGTGAGGCCGAAGGTCCACGTTGACTGGGAATCCCGCGTTAGCCGGGAGGGTCACGACTGAATTGTTCCGCCGGTGGGCGAAGCGGCCGCGGATTCGAGTCACGTGATCGTTTCGCAGACGCGACGGGACGCGGAATTAGCTAACAATATAATTATTCGAAGGGTGCTCTAGACACGCGAGTCTAACAACCACCGCCCTCACCGTCCGCTCGTGCTGACCCCACCCCCTCCTCCCCACCCTCCTCGCTGAAATGAAGCACCACACACGCCGCTGGTTTGGACAAGGGGTGGGGCGGGCAAGCAAGTGAGTACCATACATATACCATCTCAAAATTACGATCAAATTTCCACTCATCAAGCCAAAAAATCCCATCTTTGAGCGACCGCTAAAACGTATATCCTAGGACCACAAACAATTCCACAGGCAAATAAGTAATCATAGTGAAAAAAACAACCATGTGGAGTGGAACATTCAGCCAACTTTATATTTTTCATATTGAATCAATGGACCACCCTATATTATTATATATATTGTTACGGAGATGGCCCTTACGGGACATACTAAAAATATAGAATTAGCTCATTCCCCAATTAAATTCCATGTTAGATAGGTTGTGGGTATAAGGGACGAATAGTGTGGTTGTCGCGGAGGTTGTACAGACTGTTTTTGTGTCGTGCTGTTGGTGGTGAAACGAGTGAAAGAAAATCGCTTTATTCCTTCCTTCATTCCGGAATAGGCCCTTCCCAGGTTCGGCTGTGAAGGGGAGGAAGTGGCCAACGCAGCGAGGGAGGTGGTGGCCTGGACAGGAAAGTGACCGAAGGGAGGAGCTTTGGTCAGGAGTTGCGAGCACGCGGCAGTGCGTACGGGCGAACTGAAGAGAGAGGAAGGGTTCAGTTTGGGCGGTTTGATAAACTGCAGGGCAGTCGGACGAGGAGTGCTCGGCGTCTCGAAGTTTGGAGCTCTGAGCTTGGCAAAACGGTCTTCGCGGGAGGGAAGGCGTTCTTCGTGTGTTCGAAGGAGCTCGCGTGTCGAGGCGCGAAGGAAAAAGAAAAAAGGGCAGTGTGAATCGGCCGGCAGAGAAAGCGGAACCTGCACATCGATTCACCGGCACGACTCGAAGGAGAAAGAAAAGGGGACGAAAGAGAGTGTGTGTGTAGGAAGACGGTCCGGGTTCTCGAGGCGTGCTCGGAGTCGCTTCCGAAACGTCAGCGAACGAAGGCAGGCACCTGTTGGGTCTCTGTCCGGGAGATGACGCGCAGGCCGACCTGCACTCGGTTGATTTCGATCCCGAGAGAGGAACTGAGGGACGAAGCGGGAGTCGGGGCTCGAGGCGGGAAGCCGGAGAGGAATACGCCGGAGCGTCTGACGGTCCTTGCTCACCTCACGGCTCGACACGTTGTATCCGCCTGCGGAAACCGACCTCGACTGAGGACTCTTGTATGGAGACAGGCCAGGCCGGCGATTGCGTGTGCTTGATCCTGGAGAGAGATCGGCGATTCTCGGCATTCGTCGACGTGGCGCGGAGCCGGAAGCGCGCTGAGGGAGAACGCGCACGCGGTGACTTGGGCGGGAGCTGGAGTGTCTGCGCCGCCATTTCTTGCTGCGCGGCACGTTCGAGCGGGAGTTCGAACCGCGTGAAACCGCCTGCGTTTTTACGAGCGACCTTCGTGCTTTTGGACATGGTTCCTCTCGTCATGACCATCACCAAGTACTCTGTGTGTCCTGCATGCATGTTTGTTTGCACGTGTTGTATAAGGCTATTTCGTAGTAATCCCCTCGAAAACGCTTTTACCTCGGTTTCCCTAGTTAAGAACGGGTTGAATTGTTAATAAAATCCAACTTGTCGTGTTATTGCTTTGTGTTGATCCCTGAGTCCCCAATAAATTCTGGTAATTCTGATGAAGTTGCCGCTATGGATTAACTCGTGGCGTCGAGGAACGATCACGCGTTCGATGGCATATAAAACCAAAATGGTACAGACTGGTAGATTCCGCTCGTCACTGACAAGCCAGTCTGGTAATAGGGTTCTATCTTCCCCCAACTGGTAAGGTACAGGACTTATCGTCTGGAACGCGCGATTAAAATGCGTGACCCGAGGCCTTGTGCCGACCGGCCGGCCGTTATACGACTCCCGGAGACTGTGGTGGCGAGGGTGGCACCTCAGGGACCGGGTCAGATTCCCGCCACGCCCCGGATCCGGCAACAATATAATTAATTATATACTATATACAGTCAAACCCCGTTTATCGCGGTTCCACCTATCGCGACCAAGATACACGCGTCCTTCATCGCGGTTTCTTTGGAACGTAACTTAATTTGTTCTGTGGATCCCCCCAGGTACATCGCGAGCGGTATAATATAAATATATAAATTATTTTAAGCAATAAATTATAACGCGTGGTGCTCGACCAGCTCTCACACAAAAGCACGAACATAGAAGCTTTCGGCTGTGTGAACTTCGAATATTTTTCTACTTTTTTTTTTCTCCAATCCCCACGATGCCGCCAAACGCCCTGCACTTTCTAAAGCTCTGGCAAAGGAAACCGAAGCGCCAGAGGAGGTCTGAGCATCCAGGAGAAGGTTAAGGTGCTCGATATGCTTCGGGAAGCGAAAAAGGTTTTGCCGCGTGGACGAGCACTGCTCGTACCCAGCACCTCAAAACCGACCAGACCAGACGAGTCGATCCCGGCACCTCAACCCAATCACTGCCAACCGACCAGCCAGCCCGAGGTCGATCTCCAAGCACCTCAAACCCAATCACTGCCAAACCGACCAGACCAGACGATAGTCGTCTCCGGACCTCAAACCCATCGATTGCCAAACGACCAGACCAGCACGAGTCTGATCTTCAGGCACCTCAAAACCCGATCCACTCCCAAACCGACCAGACCAGAACGAGTCGTTTTTTTGGGGGCTCCATTCATCGCGGATTTTCACGGTTGCAGCGCGGAGAGGTTGGACGTAACCCCCCGAAGAAAACGGGGGTATCTGCTGTACATAAAAAATAGAAAAAGTAGGGCTACTGCCATCATCAGCTGGAGTTTCCAATTGGTCCATTTGAAATTCTTATTGTACCAGAGCAACATCGGTCAAATTTAGTGAAATATATGCTTTCTAATCCTGTAGGAGGAAATATTTTTTGTAAACATGGCTACAGTGATGTACATGTATATCTAGCTTTGTTTGTTGTGGAAAAATTAAAGGTTATTGAAAACATGCTTCCTAAGCCATTTAGTGCCCTCAATTTATGTTTTGTCTTTGAAAAGGTAGTGCTTCGAAGCAATACCATACTTTTAATAGATATATAAGAAATAATCCCTTTTGTAATAATTCACAATTCTGCCTTGCAGTTTTGCTTCTCTGTTTTTGTTTTTTTTTTCCATCAGGTATCGAGAAAAGTGGCTGACCTTATTCTGGAGAAACAGTCAGCTTACAATGCAGGTAAAATAAACACTGCTGACATGGGCATTGTTTGCACTTAACCAAATTCCCTGTGCAAATGAGTTTGCTATCTGTGTGTACCTTCTCCACAAATGAGCTGCAAATCAACGCCCTGTAAAGGCTGCTTATAGAATCATTTTTGAACTTTTAATAGTGTGGCCTTAGGATCTGAAGCCATTTCGACGATGATGAATTATGATTCAGCGGGTGTTCCTTTGTGTGCATTGCAGGAGCTTGCAAAGAGTGACCGAGAGCTGCTAGACTAATCTTGCCACATAGCTAAAGCTGTCTGCACCATGGGAAGAGTACGGAACTTTTTTCATACGGTGACTGAGCTTCACGGAGGAGCAAGTATGTCGTATTATCGCATGTACAATTTTTCTACATGTACCACAACAAACTGCGTATTTTCTTTGGAAACTTTTTCTGTTGTACAACATTGTATCTTAATATCGGTGAACAATTATGCGAAAATGACAGCAAATAAAAGTTTTGCTTTGTGTGTTTGGTTTTTTTTTTTTGTCCAAAATTTTCCCTTGTCCAAATGTGGATTGTTTACATGCCACACCCAACTCACTTCCTGTGTTCACCATGCAATGCCACATTGCCCCCAGCTCTGAACCACGGGGAGAGCATTTTCGGAATATGGCATCAAATCGAAGGGATGTTCCCTCGTGCAATTCAATCATTCAATATGTGGTGTCGTGTTAATATATCCAATTGCCTTTAGAAAAGTCTACACCCACTTTTCAATTTTTCACTTTTTTGTACCTAGAGCCTGGAATTAAATGCATTAATCACACTTTTTCCTCACTTTACTTAATATCATAACCCACAACTTCCAAGTGAAAACAAATTCTACATTTTCAGAAGAAATTAATTTAAAAATACAAAACGGACATATCTTGGTTGGATTAGCTGTTCACCAACCCCCCCACCCCACACACTCCTTTTTAATAATAGCAATTTGTAAATTAGCTCAAGTGTAACCAATCACTTCAAAAATCACACCAAGTTAATTGGTTTCCACCTGTGTTAAATAGTCATGAATTATGATTTATTTCAGAATAAAATCAGCTGCTTCCTGTCGGTTTCTGTTTGCTGGGTACTGCATCTCAACGGCAAAAGACTCAACATGAGCACAGGAGCGTTTCAAAGATCTCCAGGATAAAGTTGTGAAAGCACAATCAGGGGATGGGTTATAAAAATATTTTTGAATGCCTTTGAATTTCCCCTTGGAGCATTTGTCCAAGACAATCATAAGACTGTGGAGGTATATGGTACCACCAATACCCTGCCGAGATCAGGCAGTCCCTCAAACTGGAAATGACCAAGCAAGGAGGCTCGACTGATTGGAGAGGCCCATGAAGAGCCAATTGGCAACTTTGAAAGAGCTACATTGCCTTTATGGCAAAGACTGGTCACTGTTGCTGCATTTGACAACAAACATGCCAATCACTCACAAGTCTGGCTGTGGGGTAGGTGGCAAGAAGGAAGCCATTACTTCAAAAGCCAACCTTGAGGTCCTTTGAGTGGTGCAAAAAACCATCCAGAGATTCTGAAGCCATTTGCAAAAGTTTTATTTGTCTATGAAACCAGAAATGGAAATTTTTGCGCCCCAAATGCAAAATGTTACATTTGTCGCAAACCCAACACAGCACATACCAAAAGAACACCATCCCTACTGTGCAGCCATGTGGTGGCAGCATCAACGTTAAGGGGATGCTTTCTATCAGCAGGAACTGGGTACTTGTCAGGCATTATAGAAGGCGAAAGATGGATGTAAGCAAATACCAACAAAAATCCTACGCGGAAAAAGGTTCCTCGTTTCCTAAAAACCTCCTCTGCTCTTGCTCACCTCTCTCTTGCTGTTTCTTCACCCTCGTCATTGTCACTTAGTCAATCTGCCATCTGCTGTGGAATCAGCACAACATTACCTCTCTGCATATAAAAGGTGAAAAGGCAAATCCCTGCACTGGCAGACCAATCAGGCTGGCTTCCTAATCATCAGCAAGGTTATGGAATCCATCAATTGCCTCTTGAATTAAATCCTTCCTCTTCTCCAATGGCTTCCGATTCTGCTTCATCAATTTGGATTCAGACCATGTCACTCTACCCTTGACATGCTGCTTCTGCTTTCCCAACAATGAATGGAGAGTCCTCATTGCCAAACATGAGTCATAGCTTTTCCGTAGAACATTATCACGTGCTTTTCATATGGTCTGGCAACCACCGCCCTGCTCACCAAACTCTCTTCATGGTATCCAAGCCATCTCCACTCATGGCACGCAGACTTCTCTCCTTGTCGCAGTCAATGTGTGACCCTTTCAATTGTGTTCCTTCATCCCTTCTTCTCTGTCCAGGTCAAGACTTTCTAAGACAGTGTATCTGGGCCCTGGTCTTTTTCTGGTTTCTCTCAATGATCTCTCTGCACTCTTTGCGAAAATCCTCTTTACTCTTGTTTGAAGACAACCACCCTCGCCGTACCATCCATCACTCAGAATGCAAGCAGAGCCTCTTCCACTCTCTGCAGATCTGCGATAAAATCACAAGCGGGTCCACACAATGGAACATGTCTTTCATCCTGACAAATCTCACACTCTCACTGTGTCTTTCCAAAGGACCGTTCTGGAATTACACCCCCCTCTCTTCCCATCTTACTTTCTCAAGAATCCATCTTGAGTCCATTATTTCAAGCTCTAGGGGTCTTACTATCTGCCAATGATCTGTCCTGGGAAGCCATATTTCCAAGCTAGACCTTCAAAAGCCAGTTGCTGAGCATCCTCTGTTCATGCAAAGTCCTTCCTTGACACACCTGGCTTCTGACCACATACAAAGCTTTCATCTTCAGCCTGATGGAAGTCCTCCTCTCCCCTCTGGGCTGGTGCTCCCTTCTACAATTTATCGATTCACGCTTGTGGAAACAAGCATTTAGGATCATAGGTATCTCCCACGATGAAGCTGATGTATTTGGGTCCTCGTCCTCCCAGGGCTTCGATACTGCCCCTTCCTCCGCCTCCCCTCTCCTCATTCCACGGCAGGAAGGTTGTTTGTCTTTGTCTTCTACAGTCTCCACTCGGCCTCACCCCCACCCCACTTTATCTGTGATCTGTCTCCCCCCCCCCATATTCCTGCAGGGTGCCTCAAAGGTTCTCCAGCAAACCCCCTTCTCTGTGTAAAACTACCAAAGTCAAGAAATTCATCGCTCACTTTCACTCTGTTTTTTTCCCCACCTCTGGAGCACTCCCACACTCTTTCAATCCCACTCTTTCTCCAGTCTTTCAAAAACAGCTGTTCAGCCACCATCTCTTATCTTCCCCCATCAAACATGAATCTTTTCTACCCCGTTTAATCCCACCCAAAACCCACCTCTTCAAAGTCCTGCTTTCCTTCCTGAAAGTTCCCTGTAGTGTCCATCTTGTTTACCCCTTGTATTCCGCCCATATCCTCTCACCTTCACAGATCTCCTCAATGTCTGTTCCCCACTTTTTGTGCTTCCCTCCCGCGCCCTCTTGTCTCTTGCTCCTTTGTTATCGTTCTGTGTGTTTAGCTCTTATATCGAGCCTCGACATTGTATACAAAAAAAAGCAACGAACAGACAAAAAATAACGTAATTTTAAATCTGTCAAAAGATGTTTCACTTTTTTTTTTGTGAGCAAGGCAGCTGTGTGATGTGAATAAGTTTTGCTTCATTTCAAGTTAGCTTATCCATAATACTCCACTGCTCTTTTTCTTCGCATAGTCATAGTAAATTTGCTGTTGCGTCACACTTATCTCACCGACAACGGAAGCACCTTTAATTCAGTTTTTAGGGGTTGTTTGCATATATAATTATGTATCGTGGGCAAACCTTTTTGACTCACAATCATCTCCCCCAACCTTACCTACATTTACATGACAGGCAACTGGCCACAGCCTCAACAAGGATTCCAGGCTGCAGAAGCTTCAGGTCTTCTGGCTAATCAACGCAAAAGGCGTTGCTCATTGGTTTGCTGAAGTCTCCTACGAACTATCAAAAACACTGGTATGGACCTAAAATATGCCTGTTTAACACTCGTAAACGTGCTTTTCTCCCCATTTCCTCAAACTTTTCTCCCCAACCCTTATTTATTTGTAGGCCCAGTCGAGCCCCCCTTCTCACGCCGGTTCCAGAACCCCTTTCAACGTCCGGTTCCAAGAACCCCTTCCGCCGGTTCCAGACCCCTTCACACCGGTTCCAGAATCCCTTCTCGTGCACCGCTCGTGCAGCTTCTCTCTTGCTTTGTTTATGCAGCTTTCTTTTGGCCAGAAGGTCGGAGTGATAACTAATCGTACAGTCCTACCCCAGTTGGGGGATAATTGATTACGTTGAGAATCTGATTGTTTGTTCTCAATTTTCGAGTGAAAGGTGTGATTGTGTTGTGTGTGTCACCACATCACACACACACCACACACACACACCATAACACACACACATCCCACCTCTGCATCTCTGTGTAAAAGTGTCATTGTGTATGGCTCTACCTGTGTTACCTAGAGTGCTGTATTGTTCCCATATTTGTGCCTGTAGGACATGTGCTGTCAGCTCTTTCCAAACTGCTACCATAATGTCTCCATTTGCATATTTTCATTCACCGAAACCTATTTTTGGTTGTGCATTCCCAAAACAAACTGCACCACCTACCTCTCTATCTGTGAATCGCCTCCGTGGGTCCCATCTAGTTATTTTCTTCAGTTTGAGATCGCCAGCCTTTCTTGCTACTTAAAATCAACTCTTAATCGCTTCTCTGATTTTTTTCGTTTTTTTCCAACTTCCATCCTTCTGTCTATTTGCTTTGTTTCTTCATCATTTACAGAGTGAGTGTCCGCAATTTCTCCACATCGTTCACTCAAGCTTATACCAAGCTTCTGTGAAATCTTTACTCAATCAGCTAGTTTTTGGGTCCAGCTTATATCATAATGCATGTTTAACAGATTTATCAATTCTCTTCAACCCATTTGTAAGCCTGGTGTTGGTTATGTGGTTTAGGGGTGGCGGCTTTGGGATTCCTAGGGTCTGAGTTCAAGACCCGTTGGCCGCTGAAATTAATACACCAGGAAGGTTTGACTCAGCCTGTCATCCTTCGAGGTTCGGCAAATGCAAGTACCCAGTGTACTGGTAAGGAGGACACTGCAATCACGGCATAGCCGCGTCCCAACCAATTGATGCAACAGCAGCACCAGGCTGCACTCGGAGAGAGAGAGAGAGAGAAGGATCGAGAGAGAGAACGAGAGAGAGAACGTGAGAACGAACGAGAACCCATATTATGTTGCACCATTAACACAATTTGTAACTTCCCTTTATTATTTGCAGCAAAAGAACTGACGTTCGCCTCAGTGAAATGCTCGAGGTATGAAACATAAACCCTTCTACATTCTTCTTTTTAACTGTTTGGTTTTTTAAAAGCATCTTGGATCTTGGGATTCCATGCAATATTTGCAAATTTGTACACCACCTCCTTTTTTTTTGTGATGATGAGGCTGCTGAGTCCAAGGTCAAAATGATTGCAGGATTATAATAATGAGGCAACCAGACCATCTGTTGTAGAGGAATATTAATTCCTGAAATCTGCATGATCTTTGCATACTTCTTTTACCCAATCCATAATCGACCAGAACGTGTGCGGACTGCGCATATTAGTTTTTAGACTGGTTTCAGGCTGAATATCAGTAGTTCATCATACTCGTCATGCATTGTCTGCATTACTTTCATTAAACTTCTCACTTAACATTTGTGACTTTCCCATTAATCTTAAAATTAATTATTTAAGATGTCAGTTCTTGCTTTTGGAAGCCAGGTCGGTTCATGTCAGGTATCGGAGCATTGTGCCGAAGCAAGCGCCATCGCTGCGTCCACTTTCCCCGCGCGTACTCCAGGGCTCTGTCTGTGGCTATCCCCAGTTCAGATGCCTGGCCCGTCCCCATCTCCTGAGATTGCTGAATTCCCCATGTGTGGTAATAGTAAAGTTTGCTTAAAGCAATTATGGTACGTGCCCCCAAAACATTAACTTGGTTATGCCTGAGCACAGTTGAAATTTGCTGTAGAAGTGGCACTTGTTGCATCATGCTGGTTGCATATTTGTCACGTGTACATCGTTCTCGACACGTGGTGGTGTAAGGTTTAGAGCGAACTCCACTCTTGAGATTCGAGTGTTTGATTGGTTTCGAACTCCGGCCGAAGTCCATACCAAAAGACTTTAAAATGCGTACGGTCTGCCTTCTTTGCTTGATGGCTTAGCATATAAAGGAAAGAGTATGGTCAAGCAACCGAGAAGCTTTGGGCATCTTAAGCACCAGGCATTAAGGAGGGCCCAAATTGCGCTCCTCCTCCTGGTGTTAGAAGTTCTATTGTTGGGAAACATTTTTTATTTTTATTTTTCAAAAGGGAGCATCGAAAATAAAAAGTAAATTCAATAATATCCAAAAACTTGTGTTTGAGTGGGATGACTGGGGTTGTAAAATATTCACTCCATATATCAGGTAAGAAATGCAAAGTAACAACCAAACAGATAGGTGATGAAAAAAGTTCGCTATGAAGGACCATTATTTGTAACCTGTCAACAAACATCTCTTACTCGTACAGGACGTATGGCAATTTGAATGGCCAATTTTTAAAACGGCGTTTTTTTAATCTTGTGGTATTTTATCTCCGGTACTGCAATGTTGAAATTTTAAGCAGTCCTTCCTATTTATATTTTGGTGGCTGCTGTTGCTTTGGCATCATCACTGGAGGGGGTGGGGAGGGTGCTGTTGTGTGCTGCTGCTGCAAGTCCCTCCCCCCTGTAGGTTAGAAGCAGCAATTTGGAATTTTGCTAGGGGTAGTGATAAATTGCCTACTCTTTCGTGAAGGTCACCACGGATAAGTTAACGTCCAAAGTCCAACAACTAATGCTGGACAGACAGGATGCCAGTTTAACATCCATCCAAGGGATAAAACACATGTCTTGGCCCACATGTGAATACCAGGATGACAGTTTGTAGCTGGGTTCGAAGTTTGAAAAATGCAGGCGAACAGCTGCAGAAGTGAGCTTGCATTACCTCTAGGGTCTAAGGCTATCTTGCCGTCCCATCCTTCCAATGTAGTATCAATAGTTTTATTTATTTATTTATTTTTTCTGTCAATGAGTGAAAAAGTTACAGCACAGCATTTACAAATTTCTGTTCCCAATAGGAAGAGACTTCCCCAGGAGCAATTCAAGCTGTGTCTCGGTGCAGATACGCAGTCAAAGCACTTTCAACGCACTACACCTGTATCAGGTGCGCTTGCACACTTGCAGTAATGTTGGCTGGGTTTCTTCTTTCATTGGCTCAGATGCATAACCGACGAAAACTTGTCAAGTATAACTCTTATATTGCTGAAGTAAAAGTAATTAATTCTATCCGATTCAATCCAAATATAATTGCCCATCGGGAGGTCAGTGCGCTGCATGCGAAATAATAATAGACAATGCCATGTTGGTTTCCCAACAAATGAAAGAGTATTCTTGAACTTGCACGATTAACTGATTCCTTGGGTTTATGCAAAAGGTGGATTGATGAAGAATCCTGAAGGGGGTACACTCGGATATCTCTTAAGCAGAAATATGATTTTGCAGTTTTCCAAATTTGAAGGTAAGCATTGGCCAATTTGGTGGACCTGAAGTATTTTCATAGTTGCCTCCATGTTGAGAATGTATTAACTGAATAAGCGGGATGTAAGCGTCCAGATTTCAGAAGTCTGAGCACCCTTTTGGACCTTTGATGCATTTTTACGCCATCATTCTTGACTCCCATGTGGTTAAATGCACACCATTGTCTCTCCTTGATTATAGACGTTCAATATTTGTCACCAACAATCACACAACTTAACACTGAACATTTTTTTTATAAATCTGACTGTTCATATACTTTTCAGTTTAATATTTAAGACCCTTTTCAGATTGCTATATTTTATACAGTTTCTCCCTCTCTCTGCAAGGTGCTTAGTGCATTTTATCACCTTTTTGGGAAAAACTGGCCTGATTTCAATTTCACGGCTGCTATTGTTTGAAACTAAGTATTTTGACAAGGTCGCGTGGAAGCTTGAGGAAAAATCTAACGATCTGTGGATTGTAAAGTTAGTGGTAAAAAGCTTTTGGGTGCTCCAAATCCAAAAGTTCACCATGGCAGGAGGTTGGATGTTTCAACAGCAAAGGTGTTGATTCCAAAGTTTAATAAGCTGGAGGCATAATAATTAACCGAGATGATAAAGGGCGATTTCCCTCAGCCATGAGACAACAATAGATGGTAGAGAAGTTGTACATCGGAGTGTGAAAGTCCTGTTTGGATCGGTTACCCACCAAATGATTGGAGACTTTTACTTGAAAGCTCATCTGAACATTTATAGCACGTGGTCCCTCAAATAATGCTTTTCTACATATAGTCCCAAAGTTGATCCATTCCATCTTTGGTTTCCTTTCAGAAAAGATTGTGATTAATCGCCTATCTAAACAGGAAAGCTCCAAAGTCCGAGATTCGGAGCTTAATACTTTGACTATCGTCTTTACAAAATCAACTTCCCATGCAGACAATTAGGCTATGCAAATTCGTGCGTTGACCTTCACAAACATTGAGTTGGCCATGCTCTATCCTTTATAAAGCTGAGCATCAAGCAAGGAGCAGTACGTACCATATGATAGTCTTTGGTATGATTCAGCTGGGGTTGCGAACCCCGACCTCATCTCCAGACTCGGAGAGGTAGCTCTAAACCGTTATATCCACCGCGAGCCTGGTAAACCGACGCTTTAACCATTTTAATGTACATGACGGCCCAAATTGTCTTTTTTGTGTTTCGAATTATTGTATGTCTATTTTTGCCATTATTAATCTTGTTGATTTTTTTTCGAACTGGGCACATCTAGATGAAGTACACATGGCTTTTTATATGCACAGGTGTGCCATACCACCATTTTGGGGCTACCTTCAATACAGTTGCAGTATTTGACATTGCTTTCCATATTTTTAGTGAGGTTTTAAGGAATTATTTTAAATTAATTTCTTGCTATCGAAAAATGTGTAGAGTATTGTCGTACTAACTTGTATATGAGTCTGAAATTCTGCTTAATGCAGTTACAAAAGCGTGTGACAGACCGGTCAGTGTAGAAAAATCATATTCCAAAATAATTCCGTTCAATCGTTTCGTACTTCTGGAATTCATTTGATACCACATTTTTGCGAGTTCACTCATTATAAACACTTCCAGTCAACTGAGGAAAACGAAGAAAAATGTAGAATGTTTGCCAAAAAAGTGGGGTTAACTGCGTATGGGTTTTGATCCGAAATATGAGGGCGATAAATGCCGTTTTTCCACATACCATTGCAGAAGATATCACGGCATAATCGGGCTCGCTTCATCGGGAAAACAATGACGTGTTTGTTTGATGCGTGCCACTAGGCACCACGTCTATAGCATTCAATCACTTCTGTTTGAACCTCGTTCACGTCGTGCGTAATGAAATTGACAGGACCGGAGCTGCAATCATTCAGTTCTCAGTGCGGGCGTTGTTTGTGCACGATCGGGGGTCCCATCAAGAGGCGGATTCATGCAGATCGGTATACTAATACGATGCAATACATATAAATTGATATTCTTTATTTGCAATGCAAAAGCTAAATAAGTAAGCTTATCAAAATCATTTAATGCTCCCCTGTGAACTTTGACGAGCCCCACATAACCGCTGAAACCACAGTGAGGTGGTTAGGATGACGGATGAAGGAATTTAATTAAGTGAGCCGTTCGTTAATCTCTATTTTCGCAGGGGTGTTTTAACACACTCATCACCAATACCATTTCCTTCTGCACTTTTTGGATTATTTCTTAGTAGGCATGCAAAGTTTCAGGTCCTAGGTTTATGTTGGAGTTATGGAGGAGACACACTTTCACACTGACGACACACTCACCCACACACACAACACCACCACACAAACATGCCTTGTGTAGTTAATAGGGAAAGAAAGGGAAGTGATTATGATATTACGTCCTTTTATTTGCTTTTACATTGTCCTAATGCAAACGGAAACAAGGAACAATGTTAAGTTAATTCATGTGCGAAAAGTTCCAGAGTATATTTGGTGTAACATGTAAGAGAGGAAGAATGGGGAGGAGGACGAGTTGGGGTTGTAGTGCACGGGTTGGAAAGGGGATTGGACATTGGAAGGGGGGCATCTTGGGTGGGGAAGGGGAATGAGTATCTAGGGTTTGGGGCAGTTGAGGCATTTGAAGGAGAGGGAGGATGAAGAGTTGGGCTTTGAGGGAAGGGTGGGGGGGGAGAGGGACAAGTTTGGATGAGGGGTGAGGACTCAAAGGGGAAGGGGAACCCAGAGCTTGAGTTGGGATGGACACGGGTGACGGAGGGATCCTGTGTAACAGGTGTGTGTGGGGGGGGGGGGATCTGAAGTCCATTTTTTGGGTTTCAGGGTGTTTAGGTATTTGGAGTATTTTGGTTTATTTTGGGTATTTTAGTCTTGGGTTTTTAGGGTCTTAGGAATCATGGTCTTAGAGGGTCTTCAAGGTTTAAGGGGTCTCAAGCAGTTTAAAGGTCAAAAGGTAATTTCAAATAGTATGGATATACTTTAGTCACGGCTGGACGGCGGGATGGTGCGGGAAGGACAAGGGACGGACGACGCCGAGACGAGCTCTTTTTATTCAGATACGGTGGTGCTATTGTGTCTTTGAACTTATTATAAAGAGATACCTCAAAGGGAGAGAACTCAAACGTTTTGTTTTCTGGCCTTTCTCTGCTGTGTCGATGGGGGTGTTTGCAATTTATTTGGAACTTACGATTGGTGAATACCCCGAATTTTTATATCTGTATCAGGTGATTGTAAAAGCACAGAGATGGCAGAGAGTGCAAGACCAGAATGAGGCAAAATAAGACAGAAAGACCATGGACCTGTCTGTGATGGCAAAGTGATCGGCCCATAGACTCAGCTTCATGGCAGGAGATTGAATGATCTCGAAGGCATTGGTTTCTATGACGTCAAGCTGAGCAAGGTGGGGGTCAGGGGCACCAGCCCAAAGGGGAGAGCAGTATTCCATCAAGCTGAAGATGAAGGCGGTGAAGTGGATAAGAGTTCATGTGTGCCAAGAAAGGACTTTGCACGATAGAGGATGCCCAGTCGATGACCGACTTAGGAAACCAAATTTGAAATGTGGTTTGCCCAAGAAAGATCATGGCTGAGAGTGAGACTGAGGAGTTTGAGTGACTTAACATCTTCAATACATCGACACTTTATTTGTATCCTTGAAGATAGAGGGGGTTTCCTTAAAATGAAGAGGAAGCAAAACTTGAAAAGACAAAGCAAATTTTAAAAAGAGGTTCTCCCCACCCCCTACCCCCCTTCACCTGACCATGTCACTCCCCTACCCAAGACCTTTCCGATGAGCTGCAGACAATCTTTCTAGGTCGAGCGGTTATTGTGTGGTTGGTTGACATACGTTTTGTGCATAATATACAATATACATTGTCGCGTTGGAAGCTTGCAAACACAATATGCCTCAACGCCAGGATCTCTGATTCCACGAACAGCCGAAAGGTGGAAAGCTAAACTGCGTTCAAATACAAATTACCCTGTGCACGGAATCACCATATTATTCCCCAAGGTTATTCCCAAATGGCCAAATGTGGCAGCGGAAAGAGCAAGCGAGGCGAAAGATGGGAAAACGTCTCTTACCCTTTTCAGGACTTATTTTCATGAAAAGAAAAGAGATGAGGGGAACGGAACAAATCAAGCGACATGACAGACATGTGTAGGGAGAGAAGAAACAAGCAAACTTGCACGCAATTTAAAAAAAATTAATAATCCTACCCCTGTAGGCACACAGAAACGAGACTCTTACAGACGAAGGGGAAACAGGCAAGGAATCACTCTAGCCAAGCATGATGTGGATGTCACCGATGATACGAGGGAAGGTGGGTGAAGGCGTCAATATCGGGGAGTTGAGAATCCACTGGTCTCGCGGTTACCTGGCTGGTGAAGAGCGGCGAGGGAGGACGATGGGGGCGAAGAGCGGCGAGGGAGGAGAAGCGGCCGAGGGAGGAGAGATGGCGAGGTAGGAGAGCGGTGAGGAGGGGTGACGGGGGCGAAGAGCCGGCGATGCGAGGGCGACGGGGAGAAGATGCGGCGAGGGAAGGCG
Source organism: Eptatretus atami (assembly GCA_035128595.1). Classification (NCBI taxonomy): domain Eukaryota; kingdom Metazoa; phylum Chordata; class Myxini; order Myxiniformes; family Myxinidae; genus Eptatretus; species Eptatretus atami. The sequence continues at coordinate 53,201,671 of CM068959.1, read as the reverse complement.
ACGGGGAGAAGAGCGGCGCACGGTGACGAAGAACAGCCGTGGGAGGGCAACGGGGGTGAAGAGTCGGCGAGGGAGGGCGACGGGGACGAAGAGCGGCGAGGGAGGGCGACGGGGACGAAGAGCGGCGAGGGAGGGCGACGGGGGCAAAGAGCGGCGAGAGAGGGCGATGGGGACGAAAGAGCGGCGAGGGAGGGCAACGGGGGAGAAGAGGAGACGGATGGGCGACGAGCGGCGAGGCGAGGGCGACGGGGGTGAAGAGCGGCGAGGAGGGCGACGGGGACGACATAGAGCGTCGAGGGAGAGACGACGGGGGCGAGAGCGGCGAGGGAAGGCGACGGGGCGAAGAGCGGCGAGGGAGGGCGACGGGTGGAGAAGAGCGGCGAGGGAGGGCGACGGGGGCGAAGAGCGGCGAGGGAGGGCGATGGGCCGAAGAGTGGCGAGGAGGGCGACGGGGGCGAAGAGCGGCGAGGGAGGCGACGGGGGCGAAGAGCGGCGAGGAGGGCGACGGGGGCGAAGAGCGGCAGGGACAACAGAGGCGAAGAGCGAGCAGTGTGTGCAGTTTTTATCAGCCTAGCACCAACCACAGCTGACCTCAACTGCGTCGTTCATTTTGGAAAAATTTTGTTCAACTTTTTCGAAAAAAAAGAAAAACGAAAGCAGATGAAGCTGTTTTGAGTAGCCGAGGAATCCAAGCTTAATCGGTTGAAGGATTGTCGGCAGATAGCAACTTGTCGCTTGTCCAAACATTAGAGGAAAGCATCGTTTCTCTTGAGTAGCTACTGTGTCGTCAAGCTCGAAGTAATAGGGTGAATGAGAAAACTTCAAATGCTGCTAACAAGCAGCAAAACCACTGTGCAGCACTTCCTCATCTTCCTATAGCAAAGACTGATACAGAGAACTTGCGTCAACACGCAACTATCACAAACCATCATCAATTCGTCATTTCACAGTGCGAAAGTTCAGAAAACTCGAAATGGTCACCATTGCAGTATGGGACTTGAGCATACCAAGTAAGCAACCTGGAGGCAGAAGTGTTCCATGTCTTTCAGTAGTCTCACCTTCTCGCAGAGGGATATACCTCCAGTCCGACAATGCATTAAAGGAATAATTTCTCAACTTATCGAATCATAAATAATGCTTTCCATCCGGGGATGGTGCTCGGACTTCAACTATATTCCATTTTCGGGACACTTGCTTTCATTGTTTTCCAGACCAGGCCCACCACACGGCAGGTCACACTTAATGACGCCTGCTGGCTTTTATTGCACTCCCTTACCAACACTGGACCTCTGTGATATATGACTCTAGATTGTCGAAGATATAACGAACGCGAGCATTCACATACTTCCATACCCTGCTTCCCTTCACACAGCCTTTGAGTATGCGCAGTCAGTATTCTCACCAATGAAGAACAAACACCATAGCCAAGGCTTGAACAATCATGAAATAGATGGCATTTTGAGAGATGTCATCTAATGTGAGCACATCGTTTCCTGATACTGCAACCCATGTTCAAATCCTGATAATGCATGATTTGTTCACACAAGTAGCAATACCTAGATGCGTTTCGATGGCATGGTGATAATACTTCGCACATTAACAATTACGGTGATCAGTAAAAGTACATCCCTGAAACTGTTGGCACCATCAAAAAAAAAAAAAAGCTCTGATATGCGAAATCAAGGCATAGAAAGAAGATAAGAAGCTGTCAACTCAACAGACCGCTTGCTGGCGGGCAAAGGCTCGGTCACGATATGCTTCAGCAGTTGCAGCTGCAGCACAGTCGGGGAGTTTTCCTGGGGAACGGGGAATATGCACACTTATACTACCAACAGTATCGTGAGACGCTCATGGCTAGTTGCTATGTGTTTTAAGCTTTAAGGAAGGGGGTACCGCCCCCCCCGCCCCCCACTCGTAACAGTCCTACGATGTTTAAATATTCCACAGACAATTAATTCACAGGTATTGAAAAGTAGCAAAAGACATGCTCAACACAGGTTCTATCGCAGATACATAGTAGAGTATGAACCTTACCTCAAAGCTCATATACAAACTGGATCGAAGGATTCATCATTGAAGTAAA
>CM068959.1:53162225-53172334 GCA_035128595.1 Eptatretus atami | reverse complement strand
TTCCAAGCAGATGGCAGATGACCTTGAGTAAATAAGAGGGTAAGCAAGACCAGCAGAACAGGTTGTTAGAACACAAGGGCTGATGCCATCTGGACCGGTTGCAGAATCTGAGTCGAGGTTTGACTGCAAGCTCTCCACCTTGCCAGGAGAAAAGGACACAGAGTCCAGGAACAACTGGGTATGACTGGGTAAGGTGGGTACAGAAAGTGATGGGTTTCGGACACAAGATTTGGAAGCAAACGGAGTTTAGGTATTCAGCCTTTTCACTGCGGTGTCGGTTGTGCAGCCATGTGAGGAAAGGGAGGTGATGGAGGGGGAACATACACCAGAAACGGACTGAAGTAGACGCCACTAGGATTTTGAGAAGGGAGACAGGTTTGAGAGTTCAGATTTGAGATTAGAAAGATGTTGTTTCCTGGCCCTCCGGAGGGTAGAGACACACTTGTTCTTAGCTTTGTGGAAGGAACTGAGATTGCCTTCAGTTAGATTTGCCTTTCATGAAGCAAAGGCAAGTTGTTTTTAGGACAACTGCCTCGCCAAAAGCTTCAGTGTACCTTGGGTGGGAGGAAGGGTAGGACAACTGAAGACGAGAGGGGATAAATCTGTGCATGAGAGAGAGCAAGTTTCTTTGAAAGAATTCCCAGGATGAGTTGATGTCGGAGAAAGTAGAAATGGGAGACCAGTCTTGAAGTTTGATGGCTGCTTGAAGACCCTGCCAGTCGGCCTGAGTGAAGGCCCGACTTAGTTATTGCTGAGGTGGTTCTCCAATAACAGCCAGAAGAGAGATGTCTACTTTAACAAGCATATGGTCAAATGAACCAATTGGAGCAGAAGAACAACAGCAGATATTATTCGCCATTGACCAAAACTTAATGAGACATGGCAAAACAAATAAGACTAAAGAGTTCATTGAACATCTTACCCCATGCAGCCTTGAGAAACATGGCCATGGGCGGGGTCTGCGCACAGCAAATTGGATTTGTTGTGATGACATAAAATGCCATCATATTTTGTCTAAGTACTGCTAAATGGAAGGGTTTTGAAAGTGCCAATATGCAATTTGTGTTCTGCATTGTTCAACTATATAATTCAATTGATATGAAATAGTGATTTCAAAGGTCTACAAGTAAAAAAACATTAAAAAAATGCAAAGGATGTAGGGATGTTGCTCCAAAAAGTATGTAAACATGTTAGGGATGGTCACAAGAAATGATCATGTGAAACCATCCCTTCATCTCCTTGAATAATGGTTGTCCCTAGAAAAGACAAAGTTGTAACACACACACACACACACACACACACACACACACACACACACACACACACACACTCTTCTACTTGGTGCAGCATCCTTTGCTGTCAATTTTTTACAGCTTGTACATGTTATGTGTACCTTTATTATGATATCATGATTCGATACATCGAATGCTTTATCCGATCAGTTTGACAATTATTCAGGGTTATCGACGGATAAATTGTATGGAGGAAAAAAAAAAATAATGATGCCATCATCGGTCACGTGGTTTCGCAGCCATATTGGATTGAACATAAAAAGCTTTTAAAATCATCTCCAGAACGGCTTACCAGATCGATCCGAAACTTCATGCACATGATCTACAAGCCTTTGGAATATATGGTGTAAATTTGAATGTCATAGGTCACATGGTTTGGCAGCTCTGATTTTTATTTTTTTATTTTTACAGCGCGTGCGCTGTATACAATTGCACCGAGTTTGAAATGTCCCCGCCGGCGTCTACCACGTCTCCCACGTCTCCGGTGTCCCCCGTCCCCCGTCCCCCCCAACGTGCCTCAAGACAGCCAATGACGGCCGTCCGGTAGATGCAGTGCGTAACCTCGACGGAAATGGCGACAATTGACGGAAATACCCGAGTATTTCAATGGAAATTTGTGAAAGTAATGTGTTATATATATGTGAAAACCATTTAATTTATTGCTTGACGGAAAAAAACGAAGAAACGCTCCCCTCATGTACGAACGAACGAAAGACGTCACTTCCGCCCACCATCGCATTTCGTGCCGAATGCTGAAAGCTAAGTTCTTCTTATGCCATCATTCTTTTGCGGTCCCCTGCCACGCTGTATCGAACGATTTCATTCCTTCTGTTATATATAAAGGTGCTTATCACAATAATAACAAGATTTTTACATTTCAAATATTAAGTACGCTTTTTAATTGTTTTTCAACTGAAAAAGCATAAATTGCATATTTTAACATTAGTGTACTCATTTGCTTCACCACACGCGCTGTATTGAAGGATTTCACTTGTTTACTTTATTTTTTAGAATAAGCCTTTTAAAATAATCTTTTCCAGAATGGCTTGAAAGATCGAGGGGAACTTTCACACACGTTCCCCAAGCCTTGAGGATAACAGGGCGTTCACGAATGATTCATGGGTCACATGGTCGACAGCCATCTTGGATTGAAGGAAAATCATTAAAATATTCTTTCTCAAGAACCGCTTCAATCGATCGACATGAAACTTCACAAATATTATCTAGTAGTCATGGGGAATAGAGGTTTAAAATTTCATCCTGATCGGATGCATGGTCTGGTAGGAATAATTATTTAATTTTTTGAATCTGGGTTCTTTTTGAAAAAAAAAAATAAATTTTTGGGAGTAAGGCTCACTTGGCTATGCCTGGATGGGTTTGAGGTCGAGGAACAGCAGATGAAACCCGAGGCCCAGTTGCATGAAGCATTCTTAAAGATTTTAGGACTTAAATACTGTATTTCCTTCAGTTTCCCCTCAAGGACATCTTTAATTTGAGGATGATTGCATTTTCGAATATTCCAAAACTTTTTCCTTAAGACCTTCCTGAAATTCAAGGGAGCAACCCCCCCCCCCCCCCCCCCCCCAATATTAATTTGTCTTCAGGTTATTTAGATACCAATTCAATTGATACCGACGACAACCGCAGGAGAAAGGGCCAACTGCGTATGTAATAAATAGATTGAACACTGCATGTTACGAGGTCCATAACTCATCAATCCCACATCGTAGAAAGATGTGTCGGGCCTCGTTTGACTCGGCGGAGTCCCAGTTTATCCAGTGGACCCAGGGCTTACCCAAATCGAGGGGTTCTTAACAATTATACACTATTTATCGTTATCGTGTTGGAATTAAACACAGAAGTACTTCAAAACCACACATCATATAACTATATAATGTACTGTGTGACCTACTTCTACATTCATGCTTTGCATATTCGTGTTTTCTTTTTAAAAATTATTTGTTTTCAATACTCTTCAGGACTGGTCTCCTATATCCACTGCTGCTGATATGAATTCAGCTTGGGAATTCTTCCACAGAAAACTGCACTCCCTTATGCACAACTTCATCCCATCTCGTCTTCAATTATCTTACCCATCCTCCCACTTTTGGTTCTCTGAATCCTGTGGTGAGGCAGTTGCTTTAAAGCAACTGGCATTCTCCTGCTGGAAGGCAAATCCGATCAAAGGCAATCGCAGATCGTACCACAAAGTCCGCAACGTGTGTGTCTACTCTCAAGAGAGCCAGAAAACATTAGTCCAATCTCAAGAATGAGCTTTCAAACTTGTCCCCCTCCTCTAAAACCTGGTGCCACCTTGTCAAGTCACTTTCTGGTGTGTTCTCCCCCTCCATCCATTTCCTCACTTCAAATTGCATCACAGCTGACTCTGCTCATGAGAAGGCTGAATGCCTCAATTCTGTGTTTGCTTCAAAATCATGTGTCCCTAACCCCTCCTCTCTGTACCCATCTTTCCCAGTCGTACCCAGATACTCCAGAATTCGTCTGTTGCACCTGAAAAGGGGGAAGTTTCTGGCAACCCTCGACTGATTCTGCCACTGGAGTGGACAGGATCAGCTCAGGTGTCCTAAAAACCTGTTCTGCTGCTCTTGCACTTCCTCTCTCTGCCCTTTTCTCCCTTTCATTTACCATAGGTCATCTTCCATTTGCTTGGAGATCAGCCAACATCACAGCATTGCATAAAAAGTTGCAAAAACAGATCCCCTTAACTACAGACCAATTGGCTTGCTTCCAATTATCAGCAAGGTCATGGAATCCATCATCGCAGTTGACATGAAATTATTCCTTTTCTCCAACAGCCTCATCTCAGATTATCAATTCAGATTCAGACCTGGTCACTCTACCTTGGGCATGCTGCTTCTACTCTCCTAACAATGGTGGAGACCCTCAATATCAGACATGAGATCAGGGCCGTCTCTCTCGACCTATCTCAAGCTTTTGATCACCTGTCATCCCGCCTTGCTCTCCAAACTGTCTGCCAATGGAATCCAAGGCCAACTTCACTCTTGGATTACTGACTTCCTCCACTCCTCGTAGACAACGTGTGGCTCTCAACGGAACCCTTTCATGTCCTCTCCCTATCAAGGCTGGAGTACTCCAAGGCAGTGTTCTCTGCCCCATATTATTCTTATTCTTCATCAATTATCTCACTGACACTGTGGGAAATCCTCCTCCTTTCTTTGCTGATGACTCCACACTGTGCCGTTTAAAAAAAAAAAAAATTCTCTCTCATACTTCTGAAAGACAGGCAGCAGCCTCTTTCCTCTCTTCAGACCTTGACAAAATCACAAACTGGTCAAACACAATTTTCCCTCTGTATCCATATTGTCCACCTTTTGCATTATCCCTTATCCCTCATCGTTACCTGCATCCCTTGGTTGTCCGTCACCAACTACTTTCTCCCTCCGCCCTGCTGTTGGTTTTTCCCCTTTCTCCTGCTGTTCCTTTTGTTGTGTTGTGTCCTGATTTGTTTTGTTTCACCACTCTTCCATGAGCCTAGACCATGGAAAAAAACAAACAAACAAAAAAATATAAACACAATGCCCCAACATTAATGGCATTTTTCAGGAATGTATGCCCCGTGAATAGCAAGGTTGGACAGTATTGTATGCGTCATATGGATTCATATATGTCAAACAACTATACAATGTGCAACTCTTGTGCTTGAGAAAAGCCTCCACTCATGTTACTGTCTCTTCATGAAGCCAGTTTGTAGATCACTTCACTGCCATCCTTCTTTCGGACACCTCTTCCGATCTCTAATCTTATTGGTTGCTTATCATAACAATGGCTCTGAAGGATTTCCTCAACCATTCTTCCTTGAGGATTTTCTAAGGGTTGTTTATGCAACGGCCATCAAGAAAATCCTTCACGAAGGAATCGGTGTACCTTAAGGGGAATCCTTCCTTAATGACGAGTGAATTTTATGCAACCGGGCCCAAATCCGATTCCTTAGTTCTTCCTGATGACTCCATATTTGCTTTTGACTGACTCAGGTTCCTCTGATGACTCCAAAGCAGAATTTGGTCTTCTATTTGATTTGAATTTTATTATTATTTTTAAACTCTCATTCTGAATTCAGTTTTATAAAGAGGAAGTCATCGGTCACGTGTCTGCTCAAAGCAGTGTTGTCTTAAAACGGGGGGGGGGGGGGGCATTGTATATCCAGCTTCCACCTCTCTCCCCCCATTTTTTTTTTGCCTTTGCCATGGTCTGAAGTACTGAAAAGTGGTCCCTGCTTAGCCAATCAGCTGAACAGACCAGGCAGGCTCTCATATGTAGCCAAAGTGACTTTCTAGATAAGATACTCCAACTTTAGTTTTGTATATAGCAGGTACTGTCGGATCAAGCCAGATTAGATCTGTGACTTGCTTAGAGGTACCATGTAAATCTGTACTAACCTGTTTCATGGTTGGGTTATTGGTGACTAAACCGTCTTCCCCACCAGGTTTTCTGGTGAGAGGGTGTAAGGATATGGACAACCAGCAGGATTATAAACAAAACATGTCAAAGGGCGGAGGAGCTCCTTGTGAACCAACGGCCATTCATATCTAGTACCCGACTGTGTTTGCGGATGTTCTCCTGCAGTTGGGTTACTTTTTTTTTTAGGAGGGTGGTGGCAGAATTTGCACTCTGGCCACCATAAAACACTTCATTCCGCAAAACCCACAAATGGAAGAAAACAGAAAACCCACTTCCTTTAAGTACCATCTGTGCTGCTGCCCTTCACAGGGCAGCTCACCAGATGACGGGATTGGGGCAAAGCCTTCAGGACCCACATTCCTTGAAAGGAGGAAAGCACGGCGTAAACTTCCTAGATCAGATTGTGGCGGTGTGGGGCGGAGTGATGCTGAGGTGTCGTCCACCAGACGGCGGTCTCCTTGGGCTAACTTGAGGTGGTCCCTTCGGGTGGGTGCCTGGAATGTCCTATCCTTCAGTGAGGATGATCACCTGTCTGTTATCATCTGAGCTCAAGCGTTTGAACATCGGTATTGCAGCACTCTCTGAGGTTCGGAGACCGGATTGCGGCGAGATCATGACGGGTGGTTACACCTACTGTTGGTCTGGTTGTTCTGATGGTTACCATGTCCAAGGAGTTGCTGTAGGTGTGTCCAATAAGCTGACTCCAATGATAAATGAGGTAACACCGGTCAACGAGCCTATTATGAGACAAAGGATTTGTCACTCCTTGGGTGTCGTTTCCCTCGTCTGCATATGCTCTGAATGAGGCGAGTGATCTCACCGTGAAGGATGCATTCTATGCCACACATGAGTCTGTGGTTGATCAGTGTTCCAGACGAGATACTCTTCTAGTCGTGGGGGATTTCAATGCATCGAACTTAACTTTTACGGATGGTTATGAGACAGGTGTTGGTCCCCATGGGTCTGGAACTGTGAACCAGAATGGTACAAAGTTGCTTGACTTTGCAAGAAGTCATGGATTTAGGGTGGCTGGTTCATGGTTTCAGCGCTCACTCATCGCTGGACTTGGTATTCCAACGCTGTTGGTGTGGCAAAGGAGATTGGTCATGTGCTAGTTGTTGGGCGCTGGAAGATGATCCAGAACTGCAGGGTCCAACAGAGTGCTCAGTTCCTCAATCCTGATCACAGGCTTGTTGTAGCAACTCTGAAATTGCAGCTTAAATCTGGGAGAATAGTACCATCCCAGCCTAGGCTGGATGTTGACAAGCTTAAGGATGAGAGGGTAGATGAGGAGTTTGCGAACAGGCTGAGTGGAGATTTGGGGGGTCTCAGTGCTTTGTGGAATCCTGAAGAGTTGTGGAGTGCCTTCAAGACCACCATCCTTGATGTTGCCGGTGGATGTTTTGGAACTCACCGAAGGGTGAAGAATTTTGTCACAAGGGACACTGGATACCTTTTACCAGTCGCATGGCCAGGGTTAATGGCAGAGCTGAGTTGTTCAGTGAGTTGAGGTGTAAAACTGCACATGCGCTGAGGGTGGACAAGGAGGTCTATGTGCGAGGAATCTGGAATCTGTGAGGGATTAGAGAATCACCTGTGGTCAAGTGATTCTCGTCCTGCTTACAGGGGAATTTGTGTATTGCGTTCCTCCAAGCCCGTCCCTCGGTGTACTTCATTTTAGAGCGGAGTGTGGTCGGCTCTTGACAGAGGAGTCCGAAGTGAAGGCCCGCTGGGCCTGTTACTTTGAGCGGCTGTACCAGGCTAATCCACCAGCTGTTGAGTTGGATGTCAGTGGTGTTACAATTCCTATTGCTGACCCTCCAATCAACTATGATCCACCTTAGTTTGTGGAAACACAGGCTGCGGTGAAATGGGGTAAAGCTCCTGGGATTTATGGCATCTATGCTGAACTTCTCAAGGCTGGTGGAAATGCTGTAATCATGTTGTTGCATGCAGTTGTGTGCTATGCCTGGAACACGGGCATCATTCCAACTGACTGGAAGAGGGGCCTTGTTGTCCTTCTCTGGAAAGGGAAAGGTGATCGCCAGGACTGCAACAACTACCGAGGGGTGACTCTTTTTGAAAGGGGTGACTTTTTTAACAACTTTTTGAAATACCATGATGTATATCATTTCTGGCCCCATCTCTCAATGGTGAAGAATCACTGAAAAAATGAAAAAAATTCTCATATTCGTATCCACAAAAATCGGATCAATTCTTCCTTGTCACTCACCCAATCTGCCTGCCATGTTTCATGCAAATCGGTCCATAACTTTTTGAGATATCATGCTATATATCAGTTTCTATATATCTATATACATGCTATATATCATGCTGTCACTCTGGTGAAGAATTACTTAAATTCTCAGATCCAGATCTTCACCAAAATCGAAGCATTTCGTCCTTGTCACACACCCAACCTGTCAACCAAATTTCGATGCAATCCGTTCACAACTTTTTGAGATATCCTGTTCACAGACACAGAAAGACAGGTGTGAAAACGTAACCCCCTGTCCACCTTTGGTGGCTGAGGTAATTGCTGCTTAACGTCAGGTTCATTTTGCGATTTGTGTTCAAAATATAACGTTGAATCAAAATGAAGTTGATCCTCGATTCATAAACTGACATTTGTGGACGAACAGAAAAAGTGAAACGATTGCCTAACCCTGCTCCTTGCTTCGTGTGTGGCGGGGTAATAAATTTGGAAACTACCTCCTCGGTTGTATGTAATATATATATCTTCAATAACCTGGAGGGGTTTGAAGGATAATAAAACTTTTTAGTGCACAGCATGACAGTAGAAACTTTTATGATTAAAATGACACAGTACTTCCTTAATCTCAAGCCAACAAGATGAAGGAAAAATAAATATTTTCTGATTTCATTAAAAAAAATAAAAAATAAAAATCCAATTCATTCGGTGGTCATTGTTGTTTTCTTTGCGTATTTACTTGTTTTTTTTGTTTGTTTGTTTGTTTTTTGCCTTTTTCATACGTAGTTCCTTTTTTCCAAGTTCCTCCATGAACTTTGATTTATTTCTGTGTATTAAACCATGAAACTTGGTGGGAGGGTGATTCTGAACAATTTCCTTTGACTTGTCCTTCCCTCTGTTTCCAACAGATATCTTGGACCCAAAGAGCCTGTATCTCTCTGCAGTGTGGTCCTTCATGACATGGAAATGGTCTTTTTTTCTCTCCTACTATTCCCATCAATACCGCCTTGAATTTGCTGACATTAGCATCCTCAGTGATTTTTGACATCGTTCACCAAGGCCAAGACATGACAGCACATCTCAGATTTTTATTGTTCGGCAACTGGGTGTTGCAAAGACGCGAAATGGATGTCCCCAATACTCCTTCGATATTTGTGAACCCGAGTTGTCATAATGATAAGTGAACCGTTACCTTTTATGAAAGTTTTTTTTAAAAAAATTTATTTTGCAAAACTTTAAAAAAGACCATTTACTGTTTAAAATCCTCTGCATCATCAGTGTTATGAGCCATGTGGGCACGCTTGAGAATGACTTTTGTTTGTATGGACGATCTTAAACCCAACCATCAGTGTTCGAAGCAGTTTTTGCCTCTGACCTCTTTTCAATTGTCTCATTCACTCAGTTATTTTTCTGTTTGGTCTCTATCCAGCTACCTTTTAGTTATACGATGCTGTATTACGATCTATTGTACATGGCTCTCTGAGTACAAACTCCATCAAATATCTTTCTTTGCACATTAGTAATCATCAGATATTATGCACCAAACTTGAGTTTATGCCGGTAGTGTCAATTGGTACGTTAAAGTTGCCGCAAGTGTGTTGTGAGGATCCCCACCCCCCCTTTACTACCTGCCCGATATTTTACTGAAGCTGAACAAACCTCGACTGATTATAGTTACATGCACTCAGTGGCTTTTCTTCTGCTGTTTCCTTTTATATTTTGTTTTGTACAGCATTGCCTTTTGTCAATTCTAAATTGGAGGCCTGCGGTGTGGTCATTTTTCTTGTGTAAATGTATTACGTGCAATATTTTGATTTTTGAATATTGTTATTGGAGCTTAAATGTTACTTTCACCTTGATAAATTTGTATTGTGCAATTATATTCAGTTATATAACATAAAAAAAAGGCAAACTGCCTCATTGAAGGTTCTGTTGAGCTATTCTTTATTTACTAAAAATAAAGGCCTTTTGGCAAAACTGCCTCTTGTACCCAGAGCATTTAAAACCATCATTTCACCAGAAATTCAAAACAAAAGCACAACTCTTGATTGGATGACTGTTTTCAATCCTGACAACATTTTGCAGTTGTATGAGGGCGAGTCAAAAAGTATCCACAATATATTTTTATTTAAATAATGTAACAACAATATACCACAATAGCATCA
>CM068959.1:53105535-53142967 GCA_035128595.1 Eptatretus atami | reverse complement strand
ACCACCATCTTCGCCACTTCCCGCATCCAAACGCCGTCCTCCCACGGACCACGCGGCGACGATCCCTCGGCACGAGCCATTACAGGAAGGACGCAGGATTGCTGCAAGAAAGGCTCTTGCGGGCTGAACGGACTTCTCCACCTGAATTCTTCCGCCTGAATTTTCCCCGCGCTTGGTGTGAAGGGAAGGGGTGGGCGGCTCGCTCCCGATTTGGTGGATGCGCGGCGTGAGGCGGTCGGAGTGAGGGCACGCCCCTTTCGAGAGGCTTCTCGAAACGCCTCGAAGGAGGTGGAAGCGAGACGGGGCGGAGCGACGGGCGGAGCCCCGCGCTGCGAAGGGCGGAGCCCGCTCCATAAAGGACGGACACGGGCAGGGCGCGCCCTCTTCCTCTTCGCTCGTCTGCTCTTGAGTCTTTGTCGCCTGGGTCTTCGTTGCTGAGTCTTTGTCGTCCGAGAGTTGCTGAGTCTTTTGTCGTCTTGGCCCTCGTCTTCGTCTTTGTCTTCCTGTCGTCTTGGTCCTGCGCTCGCGGCTTGGCGAGCGGCCTGTCCAGGGAGCACGGACGGGAGACGCGGCAGCGCCGGGTTTGTGTGTGGACCTGCGCGTCCGAATGAGGAAGTGCGGAGAGGGTTCGCCGCCGCAAGAAGAGGTCGGGGCCAGGCGCGACCACGCTAACGGTCGTGGGAGGAGGACTCGACGGCCACCAAGGGAAGTCCCTACTTTCTTTTCGGGTTTTTGTATGGATGCTGTGGCGCCGTGTCCTGTAAGTAGAACTGTGTAAGTGACTGTGCTTGTAAATAATAATTATAGTCGGTGGTATTGCTTTCTTGTTTGCTTGTCGCCTGTATATTGCATGAACTGTATATATGTGCTTGTTATAATAAATGTCCTTATGTGAAATGTATCCCGTTCGTCGTCTCTTTCCCCATCGAAAGTGCCATCTTGAATCGCGGAATAAATTAGTAGTGGTTTTGAACACCCAGGGTAAAGAAGAGAATCTGATCCGTTGAGGTCGCGATAACACCGCTCGGTTATCACTGTAGCACGGAACGGACCGCTTAAGCGGTTCGTGTCCTAGGCCGACCTGCGGCGAGGTACGATCGCCCGGTGACTACTCGCGCAGGTACTTAGGTAGGTCGAATTTGGCGAGCAACCCTATCCTGCGCGTGGGCAATTGGCACGAATCGTGTGAGGTTAACCCCACCCGTGACTGGCTCCTGGCGGTAGTTCAAGGAGGGTCACGACTGAATTGTCCGCGTGGGCGACGCGGTTGCGATTGGAGTTTACGTGGCCGATCGCACGCCGGGCGGACCGAAATTCGTAACAATATATTGACTGCTTTTGACGTTTGCACGTGGTACATGCTTGGGAGCCTCGTTGGTATGCATTGTTGTCTACACTTTCGTTGATGATTCACCAATAAGTGACGAAACTGCTCCGGTGGCTGAGGGTGGTGTGTTGCATTGGGAGTCTCATTGTTACTATGTGTGAACGTCTTTATAGTTTGTTGAGGAACTCTGGAAGGTTCGAAACAGCGTAGCACTTACCTTGTGTCGGTCTTCTTGGGTGCTTTACACAGCTTCTTCGGCTTGAGGAGTGTGGGAGGGTCAATTATTTTTATATATGTTATATATATATTATAGTTGTCTTCCTTAACACTCACTGACTGACACACTCACCGGCTCACTGATGTAAATGTTTGGTACTTTATAGGAGGGCTAAGAAAGTGTAATTTGGTAGACTGATGTATCTCAAAGTCACGAATTCCAGAAAAACAAACAAACATAAAAATGTCCATAATTGATAAGTTGAGCTCAAATGGCTTATTATTCTTCATTTAATTGATTTGTTCATCTGATTGCAGAATGCAAGCACAATCCACTTGCAGTTTATAATCTCCCAAAATCTTTGTTACCCTAACGAATGATAAACAGGCAGATGCAATAAATTTGTATGATGACCGTTGCCCAGCTGACTCTTTGACAGCGTGTAGTGCTATCTCGTGTTGGATCCAATTTTTCTAGTGGAAAATAAAGCTGTTGGCTAAAATGGGTCCTGGGTTGGTTTCAACTGGCTAAGCCTTCTACATTGTAAATCTGGTGTTACGGTTCAAATTTTTGACCCTTGTCCCACTCCAACTGGAGAGGAGTGGCAAACTACCATTGAATTTGTCTGCCTAGGAAATGTTTCGGAAGAACTGATTATCTGTAAACAGTTTGGTCCTGATGATGATGAGATGATGTGATGATTATGATTTGGCTAAAGATTGCATTTTAAAGAAATAGACAAAGCCGAAAGCTATTACTAGTGCAACTAATATTGTTACCTTCTGCCACCGAAGGTGAAAGAGGTATGTTTCACCCCTTTCTGTCTGTTTGGTTTGTTGTTTTGTGTTCAGAATATATATCTCAAAACTTGTGGACAGATCCGGATGAAATTTTTGTCAACACGTTCAGTGTGTGACAAGGACTAACTGATTACATTTTGGTGAAATCTGATCCGGATCCGGCTACTGGAATTTGTTTAAGTGATTCTTCACCGTTGAGAGAAGCGCCAAAAACGATATATAGCACAATATCTCAAAAAGTTTGTGACGGATTTGGACGAGACTTGGTGACAGGTTTGGTGTGTCGCAAGGACGAATTGATTCGATATTGGTGAAGATCCGAATTCCGGATCTGGATACAAATTATTTAATTTCAAAGGATTCTTCACCATTGAGAGATAGTATTGTCTGTGGGCTTATGTAAAAAAAAAGCAAAATTTTTGTAGATCTTGCCCCCGTTTACAACCATCGATAACTTCACTGATTCAGAAAAAAGGGTGCCAGTTTTTCTATTAGCTTTTTCGGGTCTCCATTTTTGAATTTCAAAATGGCTGCCATTTTACCCGATATGTATGATTTTTCGGTATTTTACGTTATTTTGAACTTATAATTCAAAGTGTGGCAAATAGAGTTGGGTACCAAATGCATTGTAGTTGAGACAACTGTTTCATCTGAACTCTGTTTGCATGGATATCAACAGGTTGATGTTAACGTCAAGAAATATATGGTATGAATGTGACACTTTTACTGGTATCTGACGAATATTTCTGCTTTGCAATATGATGCATATCCCACTGTGAACCAAATAAACTTACTGCTTTATTTCAGAAGACCAAAAATGCACCAGTGAACATCCCATCCTATAAAATACTTAAGGCATTGAAATTTATGGCAATTTGTTAATTTCACTTATGGTTATGATTCCAGATTAACCATGGCGTCCTGTGGAGAACCATCATGTAAGAGGTGCAACTGAACCTTCCATTGACTTTCGAATCTGCTTGTTGTGTCAAGGAGACAAGTTCATTGACATTAAAGGTGTTCATCAACTGGAGCATCTGCGACTACAGAACTGGAATCATACCAATCATTGTTGACTGTATAAGCAGAGGGCTCAATATCAAAACCTGAGTATGTTCATTGCATCAACAACTAGTGGCATATTGGAAAAGAATTGAACAACAACACATGCAGTGGTGGCACAAATCATGTCATGGTAAGCAACACACAAAGCAACACATTGAAGAGACAAAGCTAGATATGACAAAGCAGTTTTATCCTCAAGAATCAAGTGTATTGTCATATCCCAGCAAAGTCGTGGTAGCCCTCTGACTTGCCAGCATCACAAACATTCTAAGCACCCCAAAGCAAGCACTCCCTGCATCTACCAGCACACCTAACTAGATCTCGTTTACCTCTCCATTCCAAAAGGAACACTGTTCTTCTGTCAAATAAACGCAGAAGAATTTGTGGTGGTAAGGACAGAACGCCTTATGTACTTGTCGAAGTGTCGATACTTGGAGTGTCAATCCAAGAACCTCAGTTGCATGTTATGCGGGAATCGAACAATGCAAAGTAATACCTGGCAAAACATATAACTGAATGGCGACTTTCTATTCAAGGGACATTGAATTCACAAAAATTTGCCATACCATAACTGGCCACAAGGTACATACAATGCCAAAGAAAGAGTCAGGAAAAGGACAATTCAGGCAGAAAATACAAGTGGAATTCTATTCTGCACAAGAATCCGAGTTCAGTGCTTGAAATTGCAAGGGAATCTATAGATCAAGGAAAGCATCCTTACTTGATGTGAAGTAGCAATCAGATATCAACCAATATTATGCAATCAGATTAGGCATTTGCAAACCCCCACAGATTCACGTGCAGTGCTACTCTACACTCAAAATGAGAACTAACAAATTATCAACACGTCACATTAAACTGAAGCAGAAGGAAAAAACCTGCAGTCATTCATTCTATAAGGAAACTGTTCAGTCAGCAATAGGATACTGTTGTGGAGAAACGTGATGTTTTCAGCTATCAGACGAGACATGAGGACACTCTTTCATTGCTCTAACAACTTATCAAGGCAATTTATCTTGCAAAGCCCGCGAATCTACCCATGGTACCTTAATAATGGCCTCATTGACACAATTTGTGCAAGAACGTGTGTACCTCAGACTAGTTTTTGCTATGATGAGGTGGACATTACAAGGAACTCAAGCTGCAAAACAGACACGTGCCAAAGAAGCTCAGCAAACACATTCGCACTCTTTCACATTCCATAGTGCAAAGCATGCTTAAAACAAAGAGCAACATGTCGTCTGACACCAAAACATCAATGCAGCTGAATTTCCGGGTACAGGCTCGCTGATACAACGGACGTATCTCCAAAGGGAAGGGAAAGAAGGGGTGCTGGTGGATGTGGTGAAGGTGGTGTTGTTGGTTTGATCCAAAATAACGACAGAACAGAAAAACGGCTATCTGAAAGAGTCGCAGTCCGGTGAACACGGAAATTCCCTCTAAACAACGGTGGGGAAATCTAACTACACAATTACTTATCGTCATAAACTGATCTAAGACCCTTTATGAGTGATTGCGAATTTCCACAGCCGTAACAACTATAAAGAAAGAAGACAAGACCTACCCACATCTCTCACTGTGAGCTCTCACCTGATCGACTACACTCAGGTGGCTAGGATTATATAAATGATTGACCCCTCCCATGCTCCTCCAGCCAAAGTACTGCAGCTGCGTAAAGCAACCCAAGTAGACTTACGCAAGGTAAGTGCTACGCTGTTTCGAACTCTTTCCAGAGTTCCCCAACAACTACAAAGACGTTCACACATAGTACACACACGACAATAAGTTTAGCACTTACCTTGCGTCCACTTCCCCAAGTCTTCTTGGGTTGCTTTATGCAGCTACTTTGGCTAAAGGAGCATGGGAGGGGTCAATCATTTATATAATCCCAGCCACCTGGGTGTAGTCGATTCGGTGAGAGCTGATTGGCTGTTCCCTCCATTCACAGGTGACAGATGTGGGTGGGTCTTTCTTTGTTTATATATTGACTGCTTTTGACGTTTGCACATGGTACATGTTTGAGAGCCTCATTGGTATGCATTGCTGTCAACGTTATCACTGATGACTCGCCAGTAAGTGATGAAACTGGTCCGGTAGCTCAGGGGAGTGCATAGCATTGGGATTCTCATGTGTGTACTATGTGTGAACGTCTTTATAGTTGTTGGGGAACTCTGGGAAGAGTTCGAAACAGCGTAGCACTTACCTTGCGCAAGTCTTTTTGGGTTGCTTTCTGCAGCTACTTTGGCTGGAGGAGCATGGGAGGGGTAAATCATCTTCTTCTTCTTCTTCCTTCAGCTGCTCCCGTTAGGGGTCGCCACAGCGGATCATCCGTTATGATCCGCATACTGATTTGGCATAGGTTTTACGCCGGATGCCCTTCCTGACGCAACCCTGGTCGCCTCTTACGACACAGGGATAAGGATTGGGTTTCGCCATGATTCCGGGCTGCCATACACCCTCTCATAGCGCGGCCCAGCGCAGAGCTCCCGTCCTCAAGCGATCCTCCAACCCAAGCCTCCGAGTAGCCGGATTACAGGCGCACGCCACTACGCCCGGTGGGAGGGGTAAATCATATATATATATATATATATATATATATATATATATATATATATATATATATATATATATATATATATACGTATATGTATATACTGTATATGTATGTGTACAAATATATATATGTATATCAGAAACAAGAACAGACATTGTCGAAGCTTTTCGTCTTGCAGCTCATCAGGACACACGCAAGAATACGGGAAGTGCAGACACAAAATGAAACAATTTATTTGTTCAGACTGTTGGAGATTGGTTCTTTGGACTGTTACTGACACGAACATTCACATCATGGCTTTGAGGCACCGAGGCAACCCGTGACCTCCCATTTTTCTGCAGATTCAGGTCAGAACAGATGCAGTGTTTGCACAACTCTTTTTGTTTGCAAAAAACAGGACCTTGTGTGTGTGTATACATGTGGCTTCAATAACATGTAAATGTGCGTCAGTATGAGCACGAGCCACAATCTGGAACCGTTCAGCGTGATAGTCATGGACACATTTGGAATTGTTCAGGAGGTGCTAACCAATGGCAGACTCACTTTGAGCAGGCATTCTTGTTGGGTTGTGTACGGGATGGTTGTGTACGACCAGTCTCCAATTTGTTCAGGATTGCCAATGGAATGGGCTGCTCGCAGCAGGGTGCAAATTGACATTTTTATCCACCGGCCAGCAGGGCCGGTGACTAGAAAAAGTTACCGGCCCAGCAGAATTTCTACCCGGCCCGATAAAATAAAGACAAAAGTCACAAATTTGATATCAAACACTTTTAATATACTCACATGAGTGAGTTTGATGAGTGAGGTTGGTTGATGAGTGATTTGATGAGTGAGTGTTGATGATTGTGAGTTGAGTGAGGTGGTGGTGTGAGATGAGTGAGTGTTTGGGTTGGTATGAGGGTGAGTTTGATGAGTGAGGTTGGTTGGATGAGTGAGTTTAATGGAGGAGTTTGCAGAATGAGTGAGTTTGATGGAGGAGGTCCGTTGGGTGGATGAGTGAGTTGGATGGATGGATGAGTGAGTTTGATGAGTGGGGTGGGGGGGTGATGCAGGGAGGATGAGTTGTGGGTGATGGGGGGGGGGACCTTTTTGTGTGGGTGATGGGGGGGGCAGGGGTTGTGAGTAGTGCTGGGTGGTTGTGGCTGATGGACGATGGGGGGGGGGGGTTGTGGGTGATGGACAATGGTGGGTACTACTCGTCCACCCAACATCACATATAAACTCACTCATCCACCTAACCCACTCATTCACCAACCTCACCCATCAAACTCACTCATAACCAACCTCACCATCAACTCACTCATTCACCCAACCTCACCCATCAAACTCACTCATTCACCCAACCTCACCCATCAAACTCACTCATTCATCTAACTCGCTCATTAACCCAAAAGCCTCATCAAACTCACTCATTCACCTAACCTCACCATGAAACTCACTCATTCACCCAAATTCACTCATTTAACCAACCTGGCATGAGAAAATGCGTCCAAACGCACAACCGTCAAATCTCACACAATCACGCGTGATTTGGAACGAGATGAAAACAGACAAAATGGCCGCCGCAGAATTACCGGTGATTTCTACGGATTTCTGCGGACAAAAAACAGTAGTTCTAGTTGAGAAAACTAGAGAGAAGCTAGTACAAATTGTACAAAATAACAGGAATCACCGGATTCGCCAGCCAGCAGTAAGGCAGTATTGTGTACCGCCCAGCACAAAAGTTAGGCCATTGGTGACCCGGCGTGGCCGTTAATTTGCACCCCTGGCTCGATCCGATCCTCCAATCTGAGTGATGTGTGACCTACGTACTACCTGGCATCACACCGACACTGAAATTCGTAAATAACATTGTTCAGTTTTATGGTAGGAAGCACATCTTTCTGGACTGAGGGGAGCAGTTTATGGTTAGTAAAAATCACTCTCGTTGCAACTGAGTTGTAACATTGTGAAACTGACCGTTTCACCAGTTGTTAAAACTTTTGAGAGATTTTACTTCTCCATGGCAGCTTAAGATAAACTGGACACTTTTCTGGTCCAAATATAGTGTCCTCATACCGATTGACAGTTTTGCGCTGTATGAACCCTCAGATGATTCACTCAGGTTAGCCATTGTCCCGGAGAGTGGCCTCAAGGCCATCATGTGTATGTGTGTCAGTAACAGTCCAAAGAACCAATCCCCAACAGTCTGAGCAAATAAATTGTTTCCCTTTGTGTCTGCATTTCTGGTATTCTTGTATGTCCTCACGAGCTGCAATATGAAAAGCTTCGACAATGTCTGTTCTTTTTTATGCTATTTTCAAATTTTGAACTACCAAACGTTTTTTCACATATGTGTATAATATATACATATACATATATAAATAAATATACACACACACAATTTAGGGCCTCAAATTAAGAACAAATATCATTGAAACATCCCCCCCCCCAACCATTTCCCACTTTGCCCACCCCCTTACCTAATCTCAGACCTTTCAGCCTCTAATTGCAGTCTCCGTGTGTCTTCCCTGGACTTTCACCTGAGGTGGACAAACATATGAAGCAACATCAGTTGGACGAATGTAAGCAAGTACAAAAACTTGAAAAGCTCGATGCTATTTATTATGGACACCATCTGTATCGGTATATTTTTAATTTAAAAATAAATTCACAAACCACATTTTCAGATTCCTGTCCGATGCAAAATAAAAGGAAATTGGCCTGTGCTCATCGGATGTGGTGCTATCGGCATCTAGTACAATTGCGTGTATTGTGATAATCCATCCTGCAAGCAGAAACAGGATGTTTAAGATGAAAAAGACAAATTCCATCATAAAAATTTGGATTTCTTCCTTCCATCAAGGGCCTACATCTTGAACCATAAGGAACACAAAAAAACCTCTCCCCCCTCCCCCCCCCTACAGGGTCTGTAAAGGCTCATGGATGAGCTGTAACAAATCACGTGCACACAAGCAGACAATTATGTAACAATCACCAAGTAACAATCACCAAACTTGATTGCAGACAAACACAGCCACTGAGCTTGGGGGAAGTGATCTCACTTCCAGGTACCAGCGACGCCACCGCTTCTCACTCCGCAATCACCGGAGCATTTAAGGAGGCATTTCCTCCTACCAATGGATGCCAACTAAGGGACTTGTCCATGCTATATCCTTTTTAAATGCTGAAGGCCAAGCAAGGAAGGAGCACGTACCATTTTAAAAGTCTTTGGTACGACTCCGCCGGGATTCGAACCGCCAACCTCCCAGACTCAGAGTGGACGATCTAACCATTACACCACTGAGTCTAGTATCAACGAGTCAAGCAGTCTTAAATGTATTGAAATGCTTTTTAACTGTACAATCACAACAAGTTACCAAGCTTTATTATACAGTACTAGCAGGCTGTTATTGAGAAATTAAAGTAAACGTACACACAGCCGACCATGTAACGCACGTGTATGATGTCACGAAGGAGACATGTTTTGCCTACAGGATAAATCAATGACGTCATACACTTGCTGCTTCATGGTATTCATTTTGAAAAGGAGGTAAAAGAAAAATTCCACAATAATGACATCAAGTCTGTTTTTTTTTTAAATTTGAATTGTTTCACTTCAAAACGCCAATAATCTTTTGCATTCATGACTAATTTGTTTTGGTATCAGTCACCCCAATTTCACGTCCCACCTCACCAAGTCGTTGGTAGTCATTAAAGTCAAAGGGAATAGTGTCCTTCTGTGCAGGTCTCGATTGGAAAATGCTCATCACTAATCATCCCAATGTCGTCCTACTGTTCTGCACTGTCAATGGGTTGTCGTTTTACCCTTTGTCACCCCACACTTCCATGAGCCTCTGTCTTGTGTGGAAAGCAAGTAAATAATTAAGTGAATACCAAGTAAATAAATAAATAAATCATTGGCCAAAGTTTGAAAGCTGCTTTGTTTCACTTTTGGCAGCTTATACATAGCATTACAAAAGCTAACATAAAGCTTACAGATCATTTCTTGTTCAAAGATAAAGGCACCACGAACCAACAGCCGTGCAATAGGCAAGGCCCTTAGCAGCTATACAAGTTGGTGGTGACCTTTGAGTTTTGGATGCACATCTTCTGAACCACAACCAGTTTTGGACGAGCTACAGTCTCCTGCTTTCCACATCGTGGAAATATATGAGGTCCTGGCAGATTTCACCGTTTGTTATCAAATCTTTGTGTACACTCACTCTGCTGCTCTTCAATTGCTATCTTCACAAGTTATGCAACCGTTTTGTTTCTCATACCATCCATCATCTTTTGTTCTCGCGTCACGTGGCCTTGCACCGAATTCTACACGTGCTACGATGCCATTATTTGACGACAGTAATTCGGCAATGTCAAAGTGAGAATAGATCAGAAAAATAAATTATGACTATGCCAGTGAAGAGTGATGTAAAGACAGGGTATGCCGTTACTTATTGCATGGCATTTAAGGAATAACTTGATTACAATTGTGCTATAAATTGCAATGGCACTTAACCAGAATTACACCGAAAACACATTCTCATCGGAACAATCACACCTGCACTGCAAATTAATTAAATAGCCAGTGTGTCTATATTTAACAAGAGCCGAGATAAGACTCCAAAAACAAAAAGTATTTTTTGACTGTCCCAATTCTTTTAAGATGATCCTAAATTTTTAGTTTGGAAGTATATAAACTGAGGGACAATGGTGCAAAAGTAAAAAGAAAGAGTTTTTATACACTGTACTGATTTCTCTTGTTTCTGACGAATATGAGCAACTTTTTTCAGATCCAAGGTTTGTGTGTCTCTCTCCCCAATCACCTCCCACTTTCCCCTCCTACCCTCTCCTCTTCTCTATCTCCTTTATTTCTCTGTCTCTGTCTCTCTCTGTGTGTCTCTCTCTGTGTCTCTCCTTTCACCTACTACTCTCTCCTTCTCATCTGCTATCGCCCTCTTCCCTTCCACCAAAAATAGGTTCAGTTCTGCCAAAGCAGCCCCATGGCACTGCGTGATTTGCCTTTGCCTTCCCAAGAGTCAGGATGGAAATTTGAAATGTGTTCAGGGTGCCAGAAATAACTTGCCTCCTCTTCACGAAGGATACCGTCAGATCTTTAACATCAACCAACAAATGCTGGCAGAAGGGAAAGCCAGCTTTATGGCCAACTGAGGGACGGTGCACTGTTTAATACAACGCCCAGCCTGTGAAGCAACAATCTGACAGTTTATAGTCGGCATGAGAATCAAACACCCAGTAAAAAAAAAAAATCTCAAAAGGCAAGTGCACGTCCTCTGTCGACTACAGCTACAGGAAATAAAAAAGATCAAAAAGGACTTCACACGTTCACAGACTTATTTGCTCTGGTAAATGAGAATTGTGTTTTTTTCGCTGTGATAAACAAAACACGATGCGCCATAAATAAAGCAAGTTACAAAAATAAAAAGCTGACAAGTATTGCGCATTTTGCGGGATGTTTAACCAGTACAAGAATCACAGTCGTAAACAAGTCAACAGTTCTGCTTGTATAATTAATCAAATGAATGTCCGTCAACAACCGCATGTGGAATATAGATGCAACGGTGGATGAAGCATCAGACTGAATCCAAATTACCTTACCATACAAAAAGGTAGACTTCGCTTTTGAGAGAGGAGAGCCAAAAGTAATACACATTTAAACCTGGATATGGCATCTGGATGACTACCGAGCAGCCTGATCAAGCTGGCCACCAATCGCAAACAGATAACCTTGCTCGTCTGCAATGCTCAACTGGCATTGAGACAGCTTCCGCACAATGAAGTGAGTCCCTTGTGGCCTATCTTTTCCAGGGCCTGCCTCCTGCACAACAGCAGTGTCAGTCTATTCTCACCATCAAACCATCTATTTCTTCCCATCGCAAGCACCTTTCAGATCATCGTATACCGGGGAGACCTCCGAGGCATCAAACCAACACCAGGTCCAAGGAATACATCATTATGTTCTTTCTTTCCAAAACCTCTGGCCAGCAAAACGTGAGCTCTTAGCAGTGAGGAAGCTATGAAAATTCTGTGCGCCTGAAACAAGAGGCCATCTGTCAAATTGCTTTCCTTTCCAAAAAGCTGCACTTCTGCCTTGCAGCACTTTCCGCCACCATTCTCAAAACACCAAGCACATCAACTCCTTAGGGAAAGAGGCAAATATTTGGCAATAGAAACCTACCTCTGTACAATGAATTGGTGAAGGAAGAACAATATGCAGGATGACAAACATGACAGGAGAAAAGACGGTGTAAGATATATCTCACGAAGGAAAAACTGGTATATATGTATATGTGGAGGAAAATGGCCTGGAAAATGATCTGCAGAGAAATTACGAACATTTCCACCTGAGTGAATGTTTTCCGTAAAGCCTTCATTCCCCCCCTTTTTAACCCTGTAATCAGCAAGCAAAGGGTAACAACACAAACCTCGATGTGTGATGTGAGTGCATAAGGATCATCTACATACGAGCAGCAGAATTTTAACTCCCCTTTGCCGAGACTTACTATACATTACCTTCCTTCCATTCCCTTATTATCATCTCCTTTCAGCTGGTTTTCTCATTTCCTACCCTCCCTTTTCTCCCCTGTCCTTCCATATACCCATTTCTTTGTAAAACAGAGTCAAGGCTCGTGGAAGAGCTAGAACACTGAACGGATCAAGACGCAACAGAATAAAAGAAAATAGTAGAGAGATGGTGGAAACACCAACAGCAGGCTTGAAAGACAATGAGATGGAGACTTGGACAAATAATGGGCGGGGAGGAATGAGGGTTACGGGAAGACACATTGGGGAGGACAAGATGGATACAGAAGCAAACTCTCACGAAGGAAAAACTGGAAATTTGGAAGGAGGTGGCTCGGGGTTTAACGAGGGTCGGAAGTATCATGGTTTTGGATGGGAATGGGCATAGTCTGAGTTGGTGGTGAACAGCTGTTTTGAATATCTGGAGGGAAGAAGGAGATTGAAGAGAATGCAGAAGTTCATTGCACAGACAGCTGGGGAAAAAGAGCAACGAATGAGTGGAGGTGGAAAATCGCATCAGTGATTCTGGATAAATTTCTCGAGCAGTGATTTTATGTTCCTCAAAATGTTCCATAATTTACAAACCGATTACAGTTACCCATCACCTCTTCTGTGTACGTACTACGTATACGAGCAATATTTCAGTATACATTCTTGCATTGCCGACCACAAGGATACAAACAAAAAACCTGCCCAAGATATTATTTTCATCCTCAGATGGTGTCCCATGGGATGGCGCAGAGGTAGCAGACTCACCTTTCAGTTAAGTCTACGTTTGATTCCCGACCTGACCATAAACTGTCAGATTGTTGCTTTGCATGCAGGACATTGCATCGCAAAGTGCTCCGTCCCTCGGATGTACGTCAAGCTGGGTGTGCAGTCTACCAACATTGGTTACCTACACTAAATAAGTACCAACAAATTACAAATTCCTGCCCAAATCACCTTCAGTTGGGCATCAGGCCTGGACAGCTGGTTCGTGAAAGATTTCAACCAAAAGCTTTCCCCGGGCGACACCACGAGAAGGTGCGAACAATTGTGACTATATAAGTAATCGTCGTCGTTCATTGAAAGATGATCAGCCAGTAACTGTGAAAGCAAATTGTACACGCCCAAATATAGAGGCATCTCATCTCCTGAAGAGGAAACAAAAAGTGATGGAATTGCCGCAAATATTTTTTCTGAGCCGATTACAGTTACCCATCACCTGGCTGGAATTGGTGAAAGCAGACTCAGCACGTTGCTTTATGGCAATTTTGTACACGGTACACGTTGCTGAAAATAGTGAAAAGGAATGGCGAGAGGATCACACACAGGAAATGGATGTAATGCAATGCCTTCAACGGAATAACTTAAAGCGTTCTTCAATCGCCTAGGTTATGGCAACCGGGCAAGATTTTGAAGTCGGCATGAAGGTTACCAAGAAACGCAATGTCCAAAGGGAAATGAAAGCAGAAGGGGCAGTCGTGTAAGCGTGCACCCTGAGCGAAGTGTGCTGCACAATGCATCGTGATCATCCTGCTAGCGCTGCAGAAAACGACATCAAAGCTGCAGGAAGCAAAAATATTTTGTCCACGATGGAAAGGCAGCATAGTAAGCGGTATCAAATGCCAATGCGGATAAATCCAATTGATCCTGAAGGTATAAATATTTTAGAAACTACGATTTATGTCTTGAGCTCAAACACTCGTTGGGATGTCTTTAGCCGAGGGCTTTGCTAAGACAGACACGGTACAGCTGCACCTCCGTCTATGGTGCCGGAAGATGATAGAATGCTATTCCTCAAATGAAACACGAACTTCAAGCCGGATAGGGAAACCATTCGTCGCTTTCTACAGAAACAGCGCCTGGAAAATTCTCACAATTTATTAGAGCTGTTGGTGGAGTTCCTGTGTCTGGTACTTCGAGCATTCAAACAACCTGTCGGACATCTTACGTCTGCAAACTGCATTCTAGCAACAAGTGCAACGTTTGTTCATTCAGTTTTTCCTTAGTGGTTAGGGTGGCTGGCTTAGGATCTTTAGGGCCCTGAGTTTGAGCCCCATTGGCTGCTGAATTAACACCAGGTGGGGTTGATTCAGCCTGTCATCCTTCAGAGGTCAGCGAAATGAGTACCAGTGTTCAGGTATAGGGGCACAGCATCAGCGGCATAGTCACGCCCCAACAAAATGATAGCTACCGGGCAGCAAAGCTGCCAAACGTAACAAGAGGAAGAATCAGTTTTGCCGAGTTCCATTCCAACTCAAGGACATATCGGGATTATTTGCTCTCACAAGTTTTGAACGTATTTAAATGCAAAATAAATAAACAAATATCAAAGCCTCTAAACTTCAAAAGCAAATCACAAGCACAAAATGAAGCCAATTCACTTAACAGCAGCAGGAGCTGGAGAGGAAAAACAAGACACAGACAAACAAATTTGTACATACTTGCTACCAGCCCAAGCATGGAAAATGCCTCACATACCATACAAATGACAAAAGCTTCACCACATGCATTTATGACACAAAGTACCTCGAGTCCTACATTCACCTTAACTTTCAGAAACCAATACGTTATACGCTTGACTGCTCTGCAAGTCTTTTCCATCCTTTTCAAAAGGGATCAAAGTGAGGGATTCATGATCAAAAAACTTCTACAGATCAATTGAGCAACACCCTGCCTGCCCCACACAGCATTATTGACGATGCGGTCATGAAGTAACCACAGGATGGCCCAGCATACAACTACATGGTGGTGCAAATCAAGATTGGAAAGTTTTAACGTGATGAAGTGAAAAAGTAGTCACCAAAAATGAACAATTTTCTTTGTCGTCGATTGAATTGCTCAATTCCACAACTTTTACCCGTAGCGTCATGAGAGTCTGTGTACCTGTGTGGAATGACCTCAATGTTCAGATCTCCACAAAGAAAATGAGCATACAGGATTTTAAGTCAGAGCTATGAGCTGGCCAAGTCATTCCACACTGGTGCCTGTCTGGAAACACGAGAGAAATTGCAATCTTCAAACATTCCAGGAAGAAAGTCAAGGATAACTCTCGCAAGCATGAGAGCTGCATCAACCTACAAGAACCAATGCATGCCCATGTCTAAGCTCTTATTTCACAAATACGGTAAAAAAATTGTTTTGAAGTATGACAAGATAACGGGCATAATTAATCATCCTCATGAATCACCCAAGCGTCTTGACCCTGCTCTGCTTTGCTTCTCCGACGTCCCGCCCCGGTATTGCAGCAAAGGACTTCTGTGACTCCATGGACCTCATCCAATCAGGGAACTTTCTGACCCGGATTTCTCCCAGTGGCACGTACTCCCCCTTCCAGACCTGGTAATGATTAAATTTTCCTACCGAGGTCTCCGGCTCCTCTTCTGCTCCAACTGGTTCATCTGATCATATGCTTGTAACAGTCGACATCTCTCTGGCTATTCTCCCAGAGAGCTGCCTCAATGCCAGCGAGTCTGGCATTTCACTCAAGCAGATGTGGCAGGGACTGTAAGCAACCATCTCTCTTCAGGAATGGTCTCCTATATCTACTGCCTCTGATGTTAACTCAGCCTGGGAATTCCTCCACAGAAACCTGCTCCCTCTCATGCACAGATTCATCCAATCTCGTCTTCAAAATTATCCTACCCTGCTTCTCGCCCATGGTACACTGAATCCTATGGCGAGGCAGTTGCTCTGAAACAACTTATCTTCTCTTCCAGGAAGGCAAATCCGACTGAAGGCAACCTCAGATAATTCCACAAAGGCCGCAACAAGTGTGTGTCCACTGTCAGGAAAGTTCTAAAACAATCAAAGGGAAGACCATATACTGCATTCGAGTCATCAGGAAGAACCCATATAAGTAAAGAGCAAAGATGGAGTCATCAGGAGGAACCTGGCTGGATAGGACTCGGGTTTCAGCCGCTACTCCACTACCCTCAAACCCATCCAGGCACAGCCAAGTGAGCCTTATAGAAAACATTCTGCAAGAATTCACTTCTGAGAGATAGCTGATGAAGGAGAGAAATATAGATTAAGGAGATGAAAGAAAAGAAAAAGCAACAATTAGAATGAACAGTGGCTAACAACATCTAGTGGCTAACCTCAAGGCTGAACTCTCTAAACTTTCTCCTTCTTCAAAGACCTGGTGGTGCCTTGTCAAGTATGTTTCTGGTTTTTGCTCCCCCTCTATCCATTCCTTCACTTCAAATGACACCAGCACTGACTGCTTGTGAGAAGGCCGAATGTCTCAATTCAGTGTTTGCTTCCAAATCTTGTGTATGCAACCCCCTCCTCCCTATACTACCCTACCTTTTCATACCCAACTGCTTCTGGACACTGTGCGTTTCTCACCTGACAAGGTGGAGAGATTTCTGGCAAACCTCAACTCAGATTCTGCAACCGGTCCAGACGACATCAGCCCACGTGTACTAAAAAACCTGCTCCTCTGCTCTTGCTCACCCTCTCTCTTTTCTATTCACCTTCTCATTTGCTCAAGGTCATCTGCCATCTGCTTAGAAATCAGCTAACATTACCGCTCTGCATAAAAAGGTGCAAAAACAGATCCTTACAACGACAGACCAATCAGCCTTCTCCCAGTCATCAGGAAGGTTATAGAATCCATCATCACTTCAGACATTCAATCCTTCCTCTTCTCCAATGGCTTGATTTCTGATCATCAATTTGGATTCAGACAAAGTCACTCTACCCTGGACATGCTGCTTCTGCTCTGCCACAATGGATGGAGGTCCTCAATGCCAGACATGAAATCAGAGCCATCTCCCGAGACATATTGTGTGCTTTCGTCACGGACTGGCACCCCGCCCTGCTCACCAAACTCTCTTCCCATGGTATCCAAGCACATCTCCACTCATGGCTCGCAGACTTCCTCTCCTGCTGCAGCCAACGTGTGGCCCTAAATGGAGTTCTTTCATCCCCTCTTCCTTATGCCTGGTGTTAGCTTAATGGTTAGGGTGGTGGGCTTTGGATCCTTGGGTCATGAGTTCAAATCCCGCTCAGCTGTTGAATTAATTCCAGGTGGGGTTAACTCGGCCTGTCATCCTTCCGAGGTCAGCAAAATGAGTGCCAGCATGCTGGTATACTGTGTCGGAGTGGCGACCCATCCAGGATTGTGCCCAATAGCCAAGGAGACTGCTTAAGCAGCACCAACACTCTGCACAGAGTATGGTCCCAATATATACCAAAACGTAACATTTGTTCAAAAATTAATTGAGCAGCTTTTTGCACTAAATTATCTTGACAGACGATGCAACTTTTGTCACTGACAATCACAGCTTCCCAAGGGCTGAGAGGATGGCCTAGAGGTACACACACTCGCCTCGAAGCTGTCTAGCCTGGTTCTAAACCCAAACCAGTTATAAACTGCCATCCCATTGTTTCACAGGCAGGGACATTCATCAATGTGGGTGCCATCCCTTGGATGGATGTTAAATGGGAATCCCGTCTGCCAGCATTCGTTGGTGGACGTTAAAGATCCCATGGTGTCCTTCTTGAAGAGCAGGCGAGCTATCACCAGCCAAACTACAAATTCCTGCCATAACCAGCAGAGGGCATTGCATGAGTGGCACAGTCACGCCCTCAGTCAATGATACTACCCCGCAACCTTGTGCTGCATATGAATGATGAAGAAGACTGCTTACCAACCTGCAAATAAAACTAATCCATCAGCATTTAGTGCAACACCCTGTATACACTTCAACGATGAAGGGTCACACCAAAAAGCCATCGGAGTAATCACTTTGCACCTTGTGAAAAATAATCCAATGCATGTATACTCGTCTTTTTCTGCCATGATACAGTCAGTATTCAAAACATCGAGGTAATGGCACAGCCGAACCTGCAAAGGTTCCAGGGAGGAAGCAAAGGCCCTCTTACTTTGCAATGAGCAAAAAGGAAAGCAGAAATGTACAAAAGTGACAAAGCTTCAGTGGGATCATCTTACAGTTAACAGACCCCCACCAAGGTGAAGACGAAAAAACGTGAAAATGAGAAAAGGGACACAGGAGGAACAGAAGGAAGAAACAGAGCAGAAGAGGGAGTACAAGGGTCAAAGAGAAGAAAGACTTGCAAAGAGAGCAGACATGCGGCAGATTCTTCATTGTCCTGGTCATCGTTGATCAATCACGACACAAATGGACACAATGGGGAGGAAAATGATTCAATCGTTATATTCGTGCGCTGATACAGAAAGGTGAAGTCAAA
Source organism: Eptatretus atami (assembly GCA_035128595.1). NCBI lineage: Eukaryota > Metazoa > Chordata > Myxini > Myxiniformes > Myxinidae > Eptatretus > Eptatretus atami. The sequence goes on along the minus strand of CM068959.1, from coordinate 53,124,278 downwards.
ACCTTACATTGACCACAAAAAGCAAACTGTTAATTGGTGGATGTTTGGCACATCTGCATTAAGCGTACGATGATTGACAGGACAATGAGCAGGTATATTGGACCAAAAAAAGAGCAACACGATAAAACGACCGAATAAAAGGATAATTAATTATGGTGTGCAACATTTTAACAACAATGAATATTCACAGCGCACATTGTCGACTCACGCAGATCAATCGATTTGCAAAAATGCAGCAGCAGGTCGGCCACGAAGGGTAACCTCCGAATCCTCTCGGCGACAATGCGGCAGGCTGGAGAGTAGCTGAGGACGTGGAAAGCGCTTCACTTCTTTCATTCAATTTGATGGGAATCGATGCGGCTGTCTCCACCAGCACTTACCTAATGCAGTCCCGCAAAACAAGGCTGCATCGTACAGGTGCAATTTCGAGTAGGCTGTTCATCGTCATCCCTACTTGCCACCACAAAAGGTTTTTGCCACAAAAAACGTGGTGACTTTATGGGGTGAAGACAGACATCAAAAGGCAGGATCTCTCTTTTATACACTCTCACACTCTAGTACTCTACCTGAAGGCAGGTTCATTACCACCAAAGCAGCCCCAAGGTATGGATCACATTGGGGGTGAGGGGTGGGGGTGTTTCCATTGCTTTCCCACTGGTAGTCAGGGCAAAGGTTTTGAATTTGTGCAAGGTACCGGTAATAACTCATCTACTCTTCATGAAAGACACTGATGGATGTTTAACGTCCACCAACTAACAATAGCAGATGGCACAACCAGTTTTATAACGTCCATTCGATGTACTGTCCACTGTGCCATGGAATGCCCTGCCTGCAAAGGACCAATTCACCATTTTGTAGTCGGGTCAGGAGTCAAACCCAGGCGACACAGTTAACAGACCCCCACCAAGTGTGCTACCTGTGCATCCTGTCATACCTCATACCTCCCCGAAAGAGAATCTCCATTCAAGCTCAATGCTAAATGCGAGACCTCTGCGTCATTCCGTCATACCTCATTTGCATTACCTTTTCCCATTGAATCATAACACCACGGCACAGTTTGATACCCTATATGTGAACAACCCCCAAGGAGAATTCCTGTGGGTGAACCTGGGTCATTTAGAGGACGGTAACTTTCCTCCAAATTGTGGAAGGAGACATGTTTCTAATTTGTTGCAAAACCTGCTCCATTGGCACACCTGAAAAGATTACAAAATATTCAAATAATTGCTTAATGATAAATAAATACAGCTTTGATCACACCAACAATGCAGAAGTTGATAAAAGTAGATTGATTGTAAATAAATAAATTAACATTGTGAAAATTATCACAGCGAGATCAATTTTAGGCCACAGTACAGATTATAAAGGCAAAATACACTACGGGTATCTATCAGCAACACACACGCACACACGCACACGCACACACATACACACACACACACACACACACACACACACGCACACGCACACACACACACACATTTCCTCAGCTCACTGAAGATAACTGCCATTTCTTACCATACACATTGTTTGGCATGCTCACAGACAATGGGGGCAGTGAAAGCTCATTTGGGAATGTCACGAGAGTCCTGGAAACTCCACTGGAGCCAAAAATAAATGGGAGTTGATGTGACCTCGAGAGTTGAGGTGGGGTGGAGGGGTGCGGAGGGCAGGGGAGGGGATTGTAAACTGTCAGCATTGGACGAATAAGTAAGTTCAGCTTCTCAGCAGTGTCAAATTTAAATCATATCCATCTTTCAAAGATTTTTGTTTTCTTGCCCTCTTCTTTGCACTTTAGGATTTAAAATAATTTCAATTTTTTTTTTTTAACACAGCCTCATGGTGGGTGGCTACCAACCTAGCCCCCATATCCTGCCGGAAGCCCCCCTTGGCGATGTCAGACAGAGACAAGCTGGCTGGGCCGTACCCTATAAAGGGCATGGTTGCCTGCAGGTCTTTTTACAAGGCCAGATGCTTCAGAGACGACCATGCAAGCTGTTCTCGAAACACAATTCACCTCTCGAGCACTAAAACTGTTGCAATGAAAACCAAAAAAGTGAGTTGTTCACATTTAATGTCCCAATTCGTGCAAAAACTATGGATTGCTATCCAGCCCAGTGACCTTGCCAAATTTTTTTCCCATCGCCCAAAAATACTTCCCGCTGCCTGGAGATATATCACACATCAGTTGGACTTCAATTCAACTTTTATTATGCAAAATCATGGCTGAGCAAAATAATTCTTCCATCTCATTCACATATGAAAAAATTTATCGAAGATGAAGAGAATAATCTGTTATTCTTTGTGCTACAAAAGGTTTCCTTTTATGCCGTTAACATTTACGAATGAAGAACAAATATTTATTAGCTCCACCACCGAAGGTGAAGGAGGTTGTGTTTTCACCCCTTTCTGTCTGTTTGTTTGTTACATGCACAATCGAAGATTTTTCAAGTACGAAGGGACAGTCAATAAGTAACCTTGAAATGGCGATGTAAATTCGAGAATGTAATGTGTGTAGTTGAAGATGACATATGTTATATGTATGGCTAAGAGTCATGTTTTGTCTGTTTTAGATTTGGCAACATTGAGCGTATGTCGTCAGTCGAGCAGTTCCAAGATGGCGGCTCCCTCAGAAGCATGCACCAGGGAGGAGCAACGTTAGTCATCCGTTTCTTGGGAAGTGAGGGTGTGAATCCCAGAGAAATCCATCGCAGAATGAAAATGCAATGTGGTGACGCTGTTTATCGCTGCAGCAGGTGTACGACTGGGACAGGAAGTTTAAAAGTGGAGTTCTCAGTTCGGGTGCGAGTTGTCTATGCACCCACCTTGCAGACACTTTGCGGAACTCCAGCAATTTGTGAATGATGTGGTGTGCTGAACCATGACTACTGTTCAATTCGGAGACCACTTCATAAAGCATAATGTGACGTTTTTCCCTTCGCACGGTCTCAACTACTGCAACCATTTCTGGTGTGTCGGCTGTGTGATGCCGGCCCGAGTGAGCAGCGTCTGCCACACTGGACACTCCACTTTTAAACTTCCTGTCCCAGTCGTACACCTGCTGCAGCGATAACCATGCGTCACCACATTGCATTTTCATTCTGTGATGGATTTCTCTGGGATTCACACCCTCACTTCCCAAGAAATGGATGACAGAGCGTTGCTCCTCCCTCGTGCATGCTTCTGAGGGAGCCGCCATCTTGGAACTGCTCGACTGACATCAGACACTCAATGTTGCCAGATCTAAAACAGGCAAAACGTGACTCTTACCCATACATATAACATATGTCGTCAACAACTACACACATTACATTCTCGAATTTATATCGCCATTTTAAGGTTACTTATTGACGGCCCCTCTTATATTGGTCAGTCAATTTTGTTATTCTGTCTATCTGTCTGTCTATCGCCTACATGCCACAATTTTAAACCGGTGTTCACAAAACTTCACCACATGGTTGAGTTTGTCATAAGGAAGAAGCCTATTGTTTTTGAGGTCAAAAGGTAAACATAGGCCAAAGGTCAACAATCTGATCCGGATCTGATAAGTTTTTGAGTGATTCTTCGCAATTGAAAGATCGGGCTAAACTAATATATAGCACGATATCTCAAAAAGTTGTGGACAGATTCGGACGAAACTTGGTGGACATGCTGGGTGTATGGCAAGGATAAATCGATTCAATTTTGGTGGAGATCCGAATTCGGATCTGGATACGAGAATTATTTAATTTTTAAAGTGATTCTTCACCATTGATAGGGTCAAAAACGATATAGTACTGTATAGCATGATATTTCAAAAATGTATTGGGCCTGATATGCTCTCGTGGATCAGGCATTATGTGGAGGAGGTATGCGCTCCACCGAGTGCCCTTCCAGTTTTAGAAATGGGTTGCCTTGAAATATGCATTTTTCACCACAAAAAAAAGATTAAAAAAAAAATTCTCCAAGGAAAGGGGTTAGTCGGTAAAATGCATGGAGAGCATTATCTGTCAGCTTCGATGTAGGTGTAATACTGAGGGCTTTACTTATTCATATGTATGCAGCACCTCGCTGAGAGTTCACATCATTTCTGAAGACAAGGCTATGCCATTGAGCTTGCATACCCCTCATGCCCCTACCTTCACTTCCCTCTTCTCCCCCATAAATCAGGGAAGGAATTTAGAAGTTGCCATGGTGCTAGCATGCAACGGGTCTACCATTTTCAAAAGGTACCAAGGGATCTTTAATGTCCACAAACCAATACTAGCAGACGAGACAGCTAGCTTAATATATTTTCTGAATGATGGCATACCTAATGGTGCGGCATCCTGCCCATGAAGCACCGGGATGACAGCTTTATGGATGGATTGGGAATCGAACCCAGACTAGACAGCTTAAAAGTGGGTATGCTAAATCTGAGCTTTCGTGGCTGCCCTTGGGCTTTGCTTGCAAACACAGAGTGTGCCCCCCCCCCACCCCCACCCCACCCCACCTCCCCAGCTGTTATATTTTACATGCTTGCCATCTCATGTTTAAAATACTGCATGAAATGGCCACTATGCATTGCTTGCTCCTCATCCCGGTGATGATTTTGTACATACATTTTAACAACCTCCTCAGATTCTTCAGCTTACAGTGGTATAAGGGAGGGAGGATCACATGATGCTCACTTTTGAGAAACCATTTGGGGGGGGAGGGGGAAGAAAACGATCTTTGAGAGGAATTAGTGAATGAACATTAGTTACAACTTCGACGTCATGTAATAATGTAATATAATCCAAATAATACAAATTATGTACTTGTTACCCACAGTGTTAAATAATTTTGCTTAAAAAAAAAAATTTCTACGTATATATAAAGTGGACATAAAGTACTTCTTGAATCAAGCAGGTCAACATTGTTATTAGTTAATGAGAAATGACAAAATAATTTGTGGGTCATGACGTCATCACTGTTCATAACTGAAAATAGGGTTGAACAGCCTAAGCTCAGACCAGCACATTATTAAGAGATTTGTGCAACAAGCAACCTGAAATTTTTCAGGAAGAAACACAATTTAATTTTTCCCTCTGAGTGTGAAAGAAAGTGCTGCTGACATTGCTACTTTGTGTTTGGTTCGCAGGACGGAGAGAGAAATCCTCATCAAATTAACACAGATTTCAATGTGAAGTACCAAGTGTGCAAGCTTGCATTTAAGCTTCAGTCTTCGACACATGCTTTACCTTAAGGCTTTCAACAAGACAAGAGCTGGCAGGATGTCCACAAACTAATACTAGCAGACGAGACAGCTGGCTTAATGTAGCCTGAGTTTGAATCTAGACCCAGATATAAACTGTCATCCCGGTGTTTCACAGGAAACATGATTCAATGTGTGCGACGTCCCTGAGATGGATGGTAAACAGGCGTTCCATCTGCTGGCATTAGTTTGTGGATGTTAAAGATGCCAAAGTGTCCTTTGCGAACATCAGGTGAGCTATCGCTCTCGCCGGCACCATGGCCAAATTCCAAAATCCTGCCCTGACTTCCTTAGCCAGAGTGGCGACCCAACCAGGATTGTAGCCTCGTCACTGCTTTGGCAGCACCATCACTCTGCACAGGGAATGGTACGTGATGATGATGACGATTATGATGAAGCAAGACAATTATAGTTGGAAAGAAAAACAGGAGTGACATCAGAATGGATCGACTAATCAACAGAGAGATTGGTGAGATTGCCGATGTGTTGCCATCCTCATGCTGTATTACGTATGGAAATGTGAAAATATAATGGAGAAAAGGAAGGTTTGGACAAGTAAGCGGACGGGAGTGCAAGGAGGTCAATATGCGATCATATTGTGAATATAACAACACAGGAGGCCTTGTGACGTTAAATTAGCTGTTTGGATCCAATTGGTTAATTTTGAAGAAATGTTTTGTGCAACGTAATACAGGAGCACCTCTTTCAGAAGTGCGAGAACAAAACAAGGTGAAGGGAATATTTTGCTCTTGACAGTTTAACCAGCAGCACTCTGTTCAGTGATGTGGATTTTTGTTACAAATATTTCAAGATGTTAATCAAGGTATTTTCCATCTAAAGCCATTGGGGTTCAAGGTAAAGCCAATAAGCACATTACTTTGAAGGAAAGATGAACAAAGTAATGTAATTGTACCTCAGTCATGAAAACTGTACCTAGGTTCTTTACGAAGTACCAGGTGCGAGTCGCCAGAATCTCTGAACAACATCACTTTGGAAAGACGTTCACGAGCAGAAAAAAAAACAACAAGGTGGCAAGAACCTAATCATACTGAGAATATGAAACATTAATTATCCCGTAATTACGCCGCACACGCAAAGTGAAAAGCGGGGTTAAGCGACTGCTTAACTCTGTCTGTGTGTCGAGTCTATGATCGAGAAACTACTTAATTTCAATTGATTTTACATTTTCAATTCTGCAAAAACACGAATCGGAACATGAACCTGCAGTTTACCAGTACTTTGGTAAATTGTACGGAATCCTGTCCTTAGCACGCATGTGCACAGAGGAGTAAGGTAATTGTTTTAGCCTGTCTGCATGTCTAGCAGTTAAGCAAAATTGAAAGTCATTCCAAAAATAAAACTTAAAGTTTTTAATGATTCCATAAAGGACACAAACAACAAGCATGAATAACTAATTTAATGTGTTTAATAAGGTGGTGTAAAAGACGCTGCATCAACGACGGTAAACATCCGAAAAAAATTTATACAACCAGTAAAACCTTTATTTTATTCCAATTGAATGATATACCTGAACACTGTAGAACACAAATCGGCTTCCTGGCATTTTTAACAATAAATATAGGGGCAATACCCCTGGGCACTCACCTAGTAGCAGCTGGATAAGATAACCAGGGAACAACTGGTAGATGTGGATGACCCACAAAATATGTAATGGAGAAGAAAGTAAATATCTGGAATATATTTTTAATGCTGTGAACAAGCTTTGGTACATCACTGGTGATGAAGGTTGTGGTCAAGTTTCATCAGAACTGCATGTGTAGTTTCGGAGAAGAAAGCAAATACCTATTTTTGGGCGGGCAACCCCCATAGACCCCTTTATGTTCCGATTTGTTTTATGCCATGCACAAATTTTGGTACATACACGGTGAAAAATGTTGTGGTAAAGTTTCATCAAAATTGTATGTGTAGTTTCAGAGGAAGTTGCAAGTATTTGTGGACAGATGGACAGACGGACGGACGACACGCCACCCTATAAGCTCCCCGGAACTATGTTCCAGTTGATCTAAAAACCTTCCGTTTAGCAATACAGTACTGTACTTGGAAAAATATTTAGGTGTCTCATGCCCTGAGGGCATAGTAACTGTGATTCAGCATTCAGACAAAAATGGCAGTGCTTGCGTATGGTTGCCTTCGCGCATGTTATTCAAAGTTCACGAACAAGACCAATACACATTGTGCTCGGAAACGTAAAGCAAGAGTTGAAAAGACCATTCCCATGTCCTGTTTTGCAAGACTGTGTGGGTGTAAGGTGTTCGATGAACTCTCCAGTTGGTAGGAGCAGCACATTTACTTTGAAGGTTCAATACAACAAACCAAATCCTGTATTATACCTTAATCTTCGATTCACCGCATGCCATGAGGTAGCCCACATCTCTCTTGCATTTTCCCAAACATAGGTCATCAAAACAAAATTAGGTCAATGTTTTGCATTCATAACCGAAGCTAGAGTTGCAGCCAACTATGACAACAGCAAAAACACCGACGATACACTGTTGTCAAAATGGTGCACAGTACCGAGTGATGGTGCCAAAACAGCTGAAGGGATCCACTGTATCCCAAACCAGCCATACTACAGAGGATAAATAAACGAATTCATACATAGGACTAAAAATAAAAATAGAAGCAAATAAATTGATAAATAAACAATAAGTGTGAATTCTGGTTCGAATCTGCTCTCGCATCTTCACACGACAAGTTTTGAGGACATTTTTGTGACCCAAAAATACTCCATCCACAATGGATTGGCCTGCAGACGCATGACCTCAATGCAGTACACCAGTGCAGCATCGATATTTTTTGCTTTGAGAGTATCGGCAAGACGTGTAAGATTTAATGCTTTCTGAGCAGAAAAAAAAAGAAGCCGCCGCACCAACCACTTCGACACATCGCAATGTGAACGTATCGCAGACATAACATGGCATTTTAAAGGACAAACAACATTATCAAAGATAGGGCATGGGTGGAAAGAAAGGAGGATGACAAAAGTTGTTGATGATTGGAGTGGTAGTAGAGATCAGTTTTTTAAATGGTCGTCAGTGAGTAGTCTAGTTGGGGTTTAGTCCCTGAAAGAGGAAGAGGTGTTGCATCCCAAAGCACACAGTACTTGGAAATGGAACAAAGCAGGCTGCCCTGTCTGGATTCAAGGAGACAGTTGAGCAAAAAAAGCTGTGTAATGAACACTACCTGCTTCGGTTTATATATGGGACAGACATGATGGAGAAAACGGTCTCCTCCTGTAACCGATTTCCTCTGGATCCATATGTTTATTATCCCACGCACATAAAACGAAAAGCGAGGTTAAGCAATTGGTTCATGTCCGTTCGTGTGTTTTATCAGTTCATGATCAAGGACCAGCTTGCACAGACAGGAGTGAGATATAAAATTTTTTTACTCTGTCTGTCCATCTGGCAGTCAAACAAAATTGAAAATCATTCCAAAGAAGAAAATTACTATTTTTAAGGACGTTATAAAGGACACAAACAACAGGCAAGAATAACTAATGTAACGTGTTCGACAGGGTGATGTAATAGATGCTGGGTAAAACGGCGGTAAAACCTGGAATTAATTTATTTATACGCCTTTAAACCTTTATTTAAATTGAATTATATACTTGAATACTGGAGAACACAAATCGCCTTCTTAATACTGCCAGGAACCATGCGATGCAGTAGATTGATGTATAGCATAAGAGGGCACTGTATTGTGGTGAACAAGAAGCCGCCAATTATACGTATGTACAATGTTGATTGACGCAACGTTCTACGTAATAAATAAAGCCTCCATCTCCTAAAACGTGACTCAACATCATCTTATTACAGTGTATGAGGTGATGAATAAAGTGCTTCAGTCACGCTAAACTTCCGGATTTTTTTAAACGATCTTTAAAATTATTATTGTATTTAAATTGAAGTATATACTTTAACACTGCGGGGGGGGGTATGGTGTTCTATGGACTATCTAATTACGCCGACAAGCGGGTGGATAGCCTGGTTTATAATAACGGTTAAAATGGCTGCTTAAGATCTTCAGGTCCTGAGTTTGAGCCCCTTTGTGCCCCTAAAATAACACCAGATGGGTTGACTCAACCTTCACCCTTCTGAGGTCGGCAAAATGAGTACCAGCTTACTGGGAAGAATGGGCATTTGAGTATCCTGCATCAGGGTGGCGACCCGTCCAGGATTGTGCCCCTAAGCCAAGGAAAAACTGCTTTCGCAGCCCGATGCACCTGCAGACATAAAGGAATGGTTCTTCTTCTTCTTCTTCTTCTTCTTCTTTCTTCTTCAAGCGGTGGAGAGCAAATTTGAGAAAAGAAAGAGAAGATGGGGGGTGGAGTTGTGGGTTTGGGGAGTAGAGCAAGAAGGAAAAGAAGTAAGAGTAAGGGAAGGAAGGGCATAGTCTGGAGCACATGGGTGTTGGAGGGAATAAGGAGGGGATTATGCATCAAATTTAGAGGAGAAATTCTGCTCTATTTGCATGCATATTAAACTGATGGCCACTTGTATAGAGATGATGCTTCAATGTGCTCTGCGGTGGTGATTACACATTATTCAAACTAGAAGCACCCGCTCCCGATGGGAGCGGCCAATGGGATTATGTTATTATCCTTATTCAAACGTGTCATGCAAAATACCTCTCAAAAATACCTCTCGCTGAATAATTCAAAACACCTCACTGTACTGGAAAACATAGCGACAGGAATACTGCACTGTAAAGGGTGAAACCTGTAATACCCTCCCCCACCTAGAGATGGCGCTACATGATACACACTTACATAGAAAAGTTGTACCCCCTCCCACACCCAAGACCACCAGCAAAGATAAACACCCCGATTTTGGCTAAACCAGAAGAGGATTGTGGTGTTGATTTGTTGAATCGCAATGTGGTGTCATTCCTAACTTGTTTGGTTGTTTCTTGAGATTTCATCCCTCCGTTTTTACATTTTATTTTAAATGTTTTTCTTTTTTTCTTGTTACAGTAAGGAATGCCAGTGTGACAACACAAATATAATCATGACTTTAATAATCCTCAGAACCAAAAATAGTAAAGTAAACAAACAAAAAAACAAATAAACCAATGTCACCCTTAGGGTGACCCGTATCTTTGCGCACAAAGGTGACCATGTGTGACTTCTTTAAGTCACACTGAGGTGAACAGACTGCTATCTCACCAGGAGCGACTCCTTGAGGAATATCTGCCTACGAGAGATTCCGATGAGAATCGTTCTACAGAGTAACCATGAAAAATATGCGGTGCCTCATAACGTCACCAAATGACGTCATAATGTCTCAAGCTTGATATATCAGAAAGCACTCATCGAGGTGTTCAATTTGAGGTACTACACGATATGGTTCCTAAAACTTGAAAATTTGACCTTGGGGTCAAATATGTTTGACCTTAGGCGCTAACCATGAAGGTCAAGGCCAATCGCCACCAAAAATTAATCAGCTGAGTGCCAGACCATGAACTATATTCCATGAAGTTTGAAGACGATCCGATCAAAATTACTCAAAAAATAAGGGTTCCGTCGACTCCCCTGATTTGCGACAAAGTGACCTTGACCTTTGACCTTGACCTTCAAAATTTTATGCGCTGAAAGGGACCTCTATAGGCCTCTGATATGCGAAGTTACAAAAATTTCCAATGAAAACGGTGCTCTGCAGAGTGATTTATACGTGATTACAGACAAAAAAAAAACAAAAAAAAAACACATGAAGGTCAAGGCCAATCGCACAAAAATTAATCAGCTGAGCGCCAGACCATGAACTATATTCCCATGAAGTTTGAAGACGATCCGATCAAAATTACTCAAAAAATAAGGGTTTGTCGATTACCCTGATTTGCGACAAAGTGACCTTGACCTTTACCTTCACCTTCAAAAATTTTTTGCGCTGAAAGGGACCTCCATAGGCCTCTGATATGCGAAGTTACAAAAATTTCCAATGAAAACTGTGCTCTGCAGAATTTTTTTTTCGTGATTACAGACAAACAAACAAAAAAAACAAAAAAAACAAACAAACAAAAAAAAACATACAGACTGACTAACATATCTTGCAAAAACTTCGTTTTGGCAAGATAATAAACCAATGTCACCCTTAGGGTGACCCGTATCTTGCCAAAAGGTGACCACGTTTGACTTCTTTAAGGTCACACTGAGGTGAACAGAGCTGCTATCCACCAGGAGCGACTCCTTGAGGAATATCTGCCTACGAGAGATTCCGATGAGAATCGTTCTACAGAGTAACCATGAAAAATATGTGTTTGCCTCATAACGTCACCAAATGAGTCATAAGTCTCAAGCTTGACATATCTAGAAAGCACTCATCGAGTGTTCAATTTGAGGTACTACACGATATGGTTCCTAAAACTTGAAAATTTGACCTTGGGGTCAAATATGTTTGACCTCAGGCGCTAACCATGAAGGTCAAGGCCAATCGCCACCAAAAACTAATCAGCTGAGCGTCAGACCATATACTACATTCCCATAAAGTTTGGAGACGATTCGATTAAAATTACTCAAAAAATAAGGGTTTCGTCGACTCCCCTGATTTGCGAAAAGTGACCTTGACCTTCAAAATTTTGTGGCTGAAAGGGACCTCTAATGTCTCTGATATGCGAAGTTACAAAAATTTCCAATGATAACTGTGCTCTGTAGAGTGATTATACGATTACAGACAAAAAAAAAAACAAAAAACAAACAAAAAAAAACAACATGAAGGTCAAGGCCAATCGCCACCAAAAATTAATCAGCTGAGCGCCAGACCATGAACTATTTTTGAAGACGTTGAAGTTTGAAGACGATCCGATCAAAATTACTCAAAAAATAAGGGTTTCGTCGACTCCCCTGATTTGCGACAAAGTGACCTTGACTTTGACCTTGACCTTCAAAATTTTGTGCGCTGAAAGGGACTCTATAGGCCTCTGATATGCGAAGTTACAAAAATTCCAATGATAACTGTGCTCTGCAGAATTTTTTATACTGATTACAGACAAAAATAAAAAAATAAAAAAAAACATACAAGCTGACTAACATATCTTGCAAAAACGACAAAAAAAAATAACCATGAACATCTAAACGAGGCTAATTTGAAGATAACCAAGGGATAACCAGTCAATCTTAAAAGTACACCACGAGAAGCCTTGATAATATAATTTACTTTCTAACCAAACAAAATGATCTCCACTTTCTTTGTCTTTATTAATCCTCATATCCTTACTGGAATTCATGGACCGGTGTTTGTGTGTTTGTTAGTCACGCTACCTCCTCCAGTTCTGGGCTTAATACATCCAGACTTTCTACATAGGATCGAATGACCCCAATTTGTGTATTGGGGTGTTTTAAAAAATATTTAGCTGTGTCTTGGGGGGGGGAGGCAAATTATCTGTGTAAATATGTATTGTGTAGTGCCACCACCAGGTCGAGGAGGGTATTACAAGTCTCCACCATTTGCAGTACATTTTTCCTGTCCGCACGTTTTCCAGTGCAGTGAGGCGTTTTGAATTATAAACAGTCGGTATGTTTTTACTTCATGCACGTAATCCATGTTTTTTTTGCCGACACAGAGCTAGCTGTCAGTTGCCTATACACCGCCCAAACAAAGGTATGCGTCAGAAGAATGTGTTGCATGCTTGGAACAATATCGCCCGTAGGACCGGTACTCTGGTAGTATATTATAAAGCAGAAATGTGTCTGTCTGTCCATCCCCAAACTACTCCCTCAGTTTTAGAGTTCACCCCGTCAAACCTTCTGTGGAACGTTTTGTGGTCCCAACAGATGTTCTGAGGTGGGTTGGAGGTTTCATGAATACCTCAATACAAATATGATTTTGACTTTCGATCTGTACGAAGCTGCTTCCGTTCCAGAAGTAAACACAATCATGAGTTTGGCAGAAACATTTGCTGGTTTGATAATATCTCAATCCAACTGTGATTTTGAGCTTCCACCCGAACTATCCCGTTTTTATCCATTCCAAGGTGGTTAAAGAGGTTTCATAAATTTCTCAGCACAATAATGATTTTTAGCTCGCCTGTTCGAAGAACAGAGAGCTATAGCGATACCCCCGGCGTGAGCGTCAGCGTGAGCGTGAAAATGTTAAAGTTTTTGGTGCAAGTTATTTCCTTTCTAGTGTTTTTATCTACCACACTTTTTTTACTGATTACAATATACAAATACATATATTGCTTTAAAATGATTTGGATCAGACTTCACTGCAATGCTTTATAAAAAATATTATTAGACTAGTCTTTTAAAAACGATAAATGCATAAACAGGCGAGCATTGGGTGGCTTTGACGCCAACTCTCTGGTTAATTTTCGATCCATATGAAGTGTTTTGTATCCAGCATTTCATCGAATTTAAAGGAGAATCAGGAAATTATGTGAGGGTTTCCACCCGTGACATTCGCAGATTCGCCATTGTGACGACATCAAAATATTACCCACCTTACTTCTGAGGTCAGCTGCAGTAAGTTTTTTGCCCAAGTCCTTCACGAACCGGCTGTCCAGCCCCCTCCCATTCATCGCCCGGGTACCTCGCTACGACTTAAACTTAATTCCGTTCTTCAATGTTCTCTCAAGACTTTTCAGAACTGCAAAACAGGTAATGAAACACGAGTTTTCTTGCACTGAACTTCAACACAGGAGGAGGCCATTCGGCCCATCATGCCTGCGCAATGGTTGCCATCCTACGCTTGTTTGTCCTTGCTCTATCCTTTGAAATGTGTCAATCAAGGAAGCAGCATGTACCTTTTTTTTAGGTCTTTGGTACGAGTCGGCCAGGATTCGAACCTCCCAGACTCAGAGCGGACAATCTAACCATTACGCCACTGTGTCTGGTTAAACATTTCTGTCAATATTTATAAAATATCAGCCCTCATAATTACAAAACATTAGCAAAGAATCATTGTGCAAGAATTCATTTTCTTTTTAACCCTCAAGTATCCTTCGACACGCTCTGGAACTGCTTTCTGTGGACAGGAAGCAAACTAGAGTACAGTATTCCCAGCTACCTTGTTACCAGCTAGCCATCTGCTCAGTCTTTTGACCCCTCCGCGATCCGTTCAACATGGCGATTAGAAAGGTGCCAAACCACAGCCCAAATCACCGACATCAAATCGCACACCCGACAAATTGACTTGCTTTGAGGAAAAACGCACCAAAGACAGCAGGCTGCGTGAAATCCCATAATCCACATTCTGATCGTTTTAAAGAGCTTCGGGAAGGCTTTGACGATCCGGCTAAGACGACGGTTTTTCATTGTAGAGCAGAATGAGCCACAAAACTCTCTACAATCATTGTCCATTATTTGTAGGAATGGCAGGTGGACCAAAACATAAGCTACTGAGAATTTCAAAATGAATACTCACATTTTCCAGCAGCCTTTATAAGAATGAAGAAGCCACACTTTCTCCGAAAAGACGACATTTGTAAACCAAGCTTCAAAAAGGTTAGCGTTCCACGAGGTTCATGAAAACAAGAGACGGGTTGTCAAGTTCCCTTTTCTACCCTGTTACACACAGCAACATCAGTCTTTGCAAAATTACACTACATCGAAAAGGCCAATTTTTACCATATATGGTGAGGCACAATCTCAAGCATCACTTGTTTTTTTTCACCAATCCTTTAATTTATATTTAGTTTATCACAACACGTCCCATACTACAGAACCCACAATGCAAATGTCAATGCATTGCAGAGAACTAGGTACCACCAGTGTCTCGGGCCAAAAGAGGACATTTTGAAACTGTAAGCAATCAATTTAATCTGGAGAGCTCATCTATACTGAATGAAGAAGCGACAGACGAGGATAAAACATGTGTTTCGATAAATGGAAACTTGCTTGGCAGTTTGGAGCCAGCTAAGCGTGACACTGAACCACTGAGTAGCCTCTTGAGTGTTCTACCAGAGACCATTTTGACAACTAAAGAAAGGATTACATAAGGCATTATTAGTCAGAGGTTTGGCCAATTGGTGAGATATCATTAGCAGCTGCCTTCATGGGTGAGAGATGATTGGCAGTGTTCACACTGCAAAGGTAAAATAATAAAGAGTGTATTTTTGGTTTAAAAATTTCATTTGGACCTGGGTGCTTCATCAGTCATCTACCAATAGTAGTCACCAACATGGAAAGCACAATGCAATTACGTACCAGCTGGATGTCCAAAACATTTACAGCAACCCAAACATTGCCACATAGGATTCAAATCAAGATACGCATATAACATGCAGCCAGAATAGCCTAAGAGGTATGCACACTCGTCTTGAGCCGTCGAGGCTGGGTTTGAATCTCGACTCAGCTATAAACTGTCAACCTGGTATTTCACATTCAGGGCAAGGCATCAATGTGTGTGTGTGTGTGTGTGTGTGTGTGTGTGTGTTGTGTGTGTGTGTGTGTGTGTGTGTGTGTGTGTGTGTGTGTGTGTGTGTGGTCGTTTGAGACAGCCCTGGTCGTTTGTGGATGTCGAAGACCTCATGGATGTCTTTCCCAAAGAGTATGAGAGTCATCCCTAGCACCCTGAAACGAATGACAAATTCCTGAAACCTTCAGTGTAACGTCAGGCTTGGCCAGCCGATTCATGAATGGCTTGGGCCAAAAAAAAAAAAAATTCTCCCCAGTTCACCCCACAGGGTGGGAATAATTGGTGCCGTTCAAGCAGGAAAAATCTATCCCCGTGTCAGTGCAACAAAATGCACACACAGTGTGAATGATCATATTTCTTTCCACAATTAAAAAAAACCCATTAGAGATCACAGTGGCCAGAAATACAAGCATCACAAATACCACAGTATCCACGAAGCAAGCGTCTCTTCGGAATTCCTTCAGCAGATGCAGCTGCCCCAGCTCACGTTTAACCAGAACAAAGATAGTTTCCATTCCATCAAACTTTAAGCTCCTGGCAAGAGCACATGGCCTCCTCCGCAATCGATATTCACAAGCAGTCCATGATATAATGAGCACTGCAGTTTCCCAGTAACCCTGGCCAATTCAGAAACTCCAAGACTTGTATCGTTCATCAAGAAGTTGGCCGAAAGTTTAAATCAATAGAAGGGCCAGGAAATAGTGAAGGATCGGGTGCTATGTGCGAGATACAGTCGAGGATGAAGTGGTTTGTTTGTTTTTTTGGTTTCGTTTAAAAATAAAAACTGTTGCGCTGCCAAGATGTGTTGCATGGTGGAGTGCGTATATTCAAACCATGTGCTCGTATCACGATGCCAACGAGGGCAGCTTCTTCTGTGTCCCAGTTTACAAGATGTAAGAAATCGTGACTTCATACTCATCGCACGTGCAGCTTGGGCAGCAAATCAGTGGCATGCTGCCAAATAAATGGCAGTGGAACAGAGATACTGTATACACTGTACACTTTTTCTGTTGTGATAAAAAAAAAAAACACAGAACCTCTTCAGGAACTGCATTCTCAAGCCTCTATTATGTTCTCGCTGTCCCTGTCCTACAACGCATCTTGACTGTGTTACTGTACATAGTAGCAATTTTATGGTTTATATATTTGAATCACCGTCAACTCGGCTAATCTTTCGCGCAAGGATTACAATTGCTATTTTGATAATCCAAATCAGTTAAGTTTCTGTTTTGGCAGAGTTCGGTGAACAAAGTAAATTACTAAAAAAAAAAAATTACAAAAATTAAAGGGGGAAAAAAAGGCAATTTGTTCAAATGCGGTCAACAACTGATAAAGCCAAAAAATGTATCGAGTGACCGGGTGAACGCATTTCACAATGTTATGGCTGCTTTGTACTGAGTGTGTGCAAAACTAAAAGTGCATGCTTTGCTTCATTTGAAACTCTTATCGTCACGCCATGCCGCTGAGATAATGAGATAATGGAATCATCCATGTAATTACACAAAAACACTGAGCCAGGGGAGGCAAAGACAAATTGAAAAGCACATGCAGTTAGTTGCTTTAAACCACAATTGTCCATGTCACCTTATGAATGGCATTTCAATGAGTTCATGACAATCCGATAGAAAATAAAATTCTGGGAGCATACTTAAGAGTGGTAGTGTATGTTCAAACAGCTTGGACAAGGTGACATTGGCTGGCAAGATGGCCGAGAGGGACGCACACTCGGCTCTGAGCTGTCCAGCCTGGGTTTGAATGTGGGCCCAGCTACAAACTGCGATCACGGTGTCTCGCAGGCAGGGAGTTTCATCAATGTGTGTGCCGTCCCTCGGATGGAGGTTAAGCTAGGAGCTCTGTCTGCCGGAAGTGGTTGGTGGACGTTAAAGATCCTACGGTGTCCTTTGTGAAGAGCAGGCAAGCTATCACCAGCACCATGAACAAATTATAAATTCCTGCCCTAACCTACGGGGGGGGGGGGGGGGGGGGGGGGGGGGGGGGGGGGGGGGGCAGCCCCATCGGTGGCGAAGCCGTGCCCTCAGCCAATGATGCTACTCACAGCCGTGTGCTGCATATGAAAGGAGGAGGAGGTGACATTCAATTTCATCTCAAAAACAGATCCACAGCTTGAGGGTGTTAAAATCATTGTCACCTCATCTACCATAAATCCTTGGACATCTCTAAATTCAACTGGCTGATAAAAACCAACCACATCTATCTAGGTCAACTCCTATGCGAGAAGTGGAGGAAGGTATAGAAATGGGGCAATACGTCAAATAGCAATTACATCGTGCAAATTGTACCTGAATAAGTGATTACAAGATTCAGGATAAAAATGGTACAACTGAAATGGCTCTCAAGTTACCGAGCTAAAGTCTGTCTCTGGTTCAGCAAGAAAGCCTTAATAACATACTCAGTGCAGGTCCTAACTGAAATAAATTAACAAGAAGTTGGAACAATCATAGCGTCTTGCACAAGGCTTAAGCAACAAGCTTTTGAGCATTCATCAAATGTGAATGGTGCACCGTTATAGTTTTCCTCACGACCAATCCGATCATACCTTCATACAACACCGTACAATATCGACTTCCATTTTATTCATCTGGTCGAGAGAAAAAGGATGAATGATTGCGAGGCAACAAATTTGGTCAAATATTTTCAGAATCTGTTTATTTATAACATTATTCAATAGTTTCTAGTTACCTAAAAATAAACATTTGCAGCCCCCCCCCACCCCTTCCCCACCAACCCAACACAGCATTTGTAATCGCTCTTTCCACCCCGACCCCCAAAAAATTCCACCGAAAAAGGAAGTCGTATAATATGATATAAACAAAAAAGCACAAAGATGTTACATATACGACAAAATAAAGAAGTCTCTGTAATAATTTTAAGGCAACAATAAAGAGTTTACAACAAACGAAGACGTCGACTGCCGTAGCAATGGAACCTCATTTAGTCAGGCATATATCCGAATATTTCTGCCAATTGGGGGAGCACCTGTGTGCCAAAGTGATGATTATTTCGTGCTCACGGTGAAAATAAAAAGAGAAAAAATGGAAAAGGACCAAGGGCTAGGGGAGTCCACATGCGTCACCCACACTGTTCTCAAGGCAGAAAACACAATTAACCCATACCCCGTTCCTAAAACCTCC
>CM068959.1:53086092-53096638 GCA_035128595.1 Eptatretus atami | reverse complement strand
CATGTTGGGGTGGGTGTGTTTGAGAAAGGAACTGATGCAGAGTATCAGTAGTAATTTTACTTTAATGCAGTAAGTGGAATACGATTTCACTGTTTCAGAACCATTTTATTTACTTTTTTTTGTACCATGCACCTCATATGGTCTTTGAGATAATGTAAGCCGAATATCACGTTACTCGAGCGCAGAACAAAGTCGAAGATAGCGCGACACGAAACCACAAACTCGGAAATATATATAAGATTCACATCGGGTTGTACTGCAGATCGGATAAAATAAATTTCCGATTTTTCGGATAAAGATTTCAATTCAACGAATTATGGCTGGAATACCACTTCACCAATGATGTCATTGTTATTGTTCACGAAAAAAATATTTTCACGAAAAATATAAGTGACCACTATATTCGTTATTGTTGTGTGTCTGTCTGTCTGTCTGTCTGTCCCGCATAGCTCCGTGGGTTTTGATCCGATCCTGATGAAATTTTGGTGGGAGGTTTATATCATGATCTAGTTGTGTTTCCTGAAAATGGGCGTGGTCCGCCCATTATGGGCGGAGCCACGCCCAAAAAACATGTGTTTTTAGGGGGTAGCCGATTTCAATTTGCATCTTCTCCGAGGGGTTTTGTCGAATCTGACAGGGGTTTTGGTATTTGGTTAGCCCAATGGCACCTGCATAGCCCACGGAGCTCGATTTTTCATTTTCATCCCAAGGTCAAGGTCACAAGGTCACGAACTTAGAAAATTGCGATTTTGACATAAAAATCCATCTTCTCCGAGGGGTTTGTCGAATCTGGCAGGGGTTTTCGGTATTTGGTTAGCCAATGGCACCTGCATAGCCCCACGGAGCTCGATTTTTCATTTTAGTCCCAAGGTCAAGGTCACAAGGTCATGAACTTAGAAAATTTCGAATTTTGACATAAAAATCAGACGACCGCCCAAACTTTGAGAGCTAGGATGACAAATATTTTTTATGCATAATCTTGAGGTCATTCCCACCTAAAGTCTTGAAACCATTTTTCTCTATCTCGAACACCTTGCCCGTGGCGCCCTTCAAGTTTGTTTTTACGCTGATTTCATCAAAGTATGGATAATCCGAGGAGTGTGAAATGCCATATAGCCTATATGATGTTATATTGTTCCTGGAATGTTCCAGAGGAAGTTTTGGCACCAAAGGTCATAATCCTTGACCTTTGACTTTAAAGTTCACAAAGGTCAAATTTTCAAAGTTGTGGGAATCGAACCGGGTTTTCGACCTTCTTCGACGAACTAATCCATTAAGCTATAGCACGTATATCCTGTTTCCTTATTTTAATGTCCACACATTGTTTTGGGACCTTTAAAGGTTATGCAAAGGTCAAATTTTTCAAGTTGTTGAACACAAACCGGGTTTTCGACATTTTGCAGCTAATAACCTGTCACTCATACACATCATGTTGATCATTTTTATAACTTGGTCAAACATTATCACATTGTCTCATCATTGACTTCTGAAACAATCTACATCGTCAAATACCGCTCGTGAACCATCGTCGTCTTCAGACTTGTCACCATCTATACTCACGGGGAGCTTATGACATATTGTTGCGGGCCGGGCGTCGGCTGCAAGCACGACCGCCAGGTGGAGCAGTAGAGTCGGCTCACCCGGAATTTGGATCGTATCTTTTCGAAAACTCCGAAAAGTACGGGTCCCTTATCGGACCGTGAAGCGTCAATATTTCTACCACGTGGTACAGGGTTATTTGCCAATTTACAAAATACCTAGAGATCCACGTGGCGATTTACCGAGTCTTCACACCCTCGACGGCACCCGGACGGAACGAGCCGCTAGCGTACTCGAACCGTGTGTGACCCGAGCGGATGGTCATCGAGATCCGTCGGTCTAAATGTCCCCTTACGGCGGCACACCGGCCTTGCTAATTTTCCAACACGCAGCGCGCTAAGCCAATGGAGGAAAGGACATGAACGAGCTGATACATTTCACAAATGGGGATATTTATTAAAAAATAGGGAAATGAGGGGAGCACGTAAGGGCAGAGTTATCCGAATATTGATAAGCCCGTATGTACAGCAAGGCACTTAACAATTCATTACTTAGCAGACTGGCGACACAAACACACACAACACACACACACCAAAAGAATCGGACCCAAAGTGGTCTTTATTAAGGCCTCCAGCTCGGATGGAGAGGCGAACTGAAGACCAGAGCTGCCTCGGACCTGTCACCTCGTGTGGTCTTCGCGCCGAGTCGAACCGGGCACCAGCGAGAGGCGAGCCGAATCCAGCCACCAGTGAGCTACGATCAGCCTCCCCGAGCTCCGGCGGATCCTCTCGCGCTCCAGAACACGCGCTGGTGAAGACGAGGCGCCGATCCTTCACATCCGCTCGAGTCGATTCAACCGAAGAACCACAACAACCTTCCGTGCTCTCCGAACAACCACGAACCAAACTTCCGTGCTCTCCGCTCCCTTTTTATCCTCTCGGCGCCGCTCGCTCAGGCGTGGCCCGTTCGCCGTCGGTGGGGGCTGTCGCATTCCATCTCTTGGAGTGCCCCAGCGAATCGAAGAGTGGGGCTTGACCTTTTCCCTACTCCGCGCGCCGCCAAGCGAACGGTGGGTGGGGGATGTCGCATTCCATTTCTTGGAGTGCCCCAGCGAATCAAAGGGTGGGGCATGACCTTTCCCCTACTGAGCGCGTGGAGAATGCCGGGAGCAGAGGGTTTTCGTTGGTGTTGTTGTCATCGTTGGTGTTGTCATCGTTGGTGGTGTAAAAATTAAAAAAAGGAAACCTGACTATCAAAATAACTCCACAGCGCAGGAACATTTAAGTAGACAAGGGAAAAGGGAGCTATCTATCCACATTTACTTATCGATATAACTAGGCTATAGGACCTGTATGTGGAGTGCAGTAAACTTCCAAATCCGTAACAATATGTCAAGTTTAAATTCTTTTTGGAGAAATAATCTAAATTTTCCCTTTAATCCAATATGGCTGCCCTGCCATGTGACCAATGACATCAGAGTTAGCAACAAAATATTCTCCATGGGAGTCCTCCTATGTTTAAAGCTTTGCATCGATCGGCCAAGCGGTTGCAGAGAAAACCATTTTTAAAGTGAAGCTATATCGACGTAGGCATTGCGGTAGTCTCGTATCCCCTTCGGAGCGAGACTAGAGTTCGTAGAGCACCTTACCCACGCAATGCTTAGAAAAAAACGACATGGGCGGGGTCTGTGAGTGGAAAATTTGATTGGTCAAGATGATGTAAAATCCCGTTTATTTGTCCAAGTAAGTTTTGCTAAACGAAAGGTTTTGGAAAGGGTGAATAAGGCAATGTGTGTTCTTGAGTGGTGAAGTTTATATATTCAATTTAAATAAAATAAAGATTTCAAAACATTTTTTTTCCCTGGAAGTTTACCACCATTAATGCACCGCCTTTTACACCACCCGATCTAACACGTTACATTAGTTATTCATGCCTGTTGTACGTGTCCTTTATAACGTCCTTAAAAACAGTAAGTTTCCTGTTTGGAATGATTTTCATTTTTGTTTGGCTGCCAGGTAGGCAGAGTACAAAATGTTCTCACTCCTCTCTGCGCATGTACGATCGGAGTTAATTCAGACCCAAAGTATTGCTAAAGTGCAGGTTCATTTTATCGATCATGTTACAATTCGTGTTCAAAATATAACATTCAAATGAAATCAAGTCGTTCCTCGGACCTTGATCATAAACACGCATTTGTGGACAGACAGACAGACAAAGTGAAACTTAATCCCGCGTTTCACTTTGCGTGCGTGGGGTAAAATGTACATCAGCCCTTCAACAGATGCAAGCCGTCCACTTGAACTAAAGTGATCAGAAAGTGAAAAATTATTGTTTTCCTTTTCTCCCTTGTTGAAGAAACAAATCACTCATTAAACAATGAATCTTATTGACACTTTACCCAGCTAGAGCGATTGTTAGGAACAAGGGAATGCATAAGGTATTTGTAAAATTGGAGTGTTATTTGCTTTGTAATAAATAATGTTTGAAAAATTTAATGCAGGTCTATATAAATAACTATAATAATGAAACGTCCTTTCTTTTTCAGAGTTGAGATTATGTCTAAAATGCTAAATTAATTTGGAACCCCCCTCCCCCCATCCCCTTTTGTGCAAAGCTGATTTATTGTTTTCTTCATTCGATTTTTTTTTTTTTTTCAGAGGGGGCTGCATTCGTCATTATCTGTACTTTCTTTAATATGAAACGTGTATCTTCTCCCCCTCCTCTTCCCCTTTTTAAATAAGTTTGAATTGTGAACATACCCCGTGGGAGTTCATTCGTACAACTCTCAGGTGAGCGATAGCACGGCCGACAGATAGTTTTGAAATTTGGTAAGATTTTCATCGCATCAGAAAAACAAACCAGACACCATCACAAGAGTGAGGCTAGTTTCATATCATCATTTGCGACTTAATTTTGCGTTGGGCAATCTTTCAGCCTCTCCTGCCAGCGCATTCTAATGCGTGGGTTTTTCGAGTTTTATTATAACGAATATCCTAATTTGATAAATGGGGCCGAAGACCGGCTGAACTTTCGTCGGCCCCCTCAAATGTGTTCTAAATTTCGTATTTCGTACATGGCTTATTAAGTACTGGAGGGGAAACTCTGGGGAACCAAACTTGATAGTACTTCAAGTTAATCTTCTAGGACCTGGGGACATTGGTCTCTTAGAACTATACCCCCTGATCAAGGTTTGGGTTCTGGGGGTCGTCCACTTAATAAACCGATTAACGAGAGGGGAAACAACCTAAAATGCGCATTCTGGCCACTTTGGGGCCGAATATTTTAAGAACCAATCATTTTCGTGTGAAAAAACTCGAGTAAGGGCCGTTATTTCTCGCCCAAAATGGAAATACGAAATCGCACTTTAAAATGGGCTACAAGATTTTATAGCGGTCGTGGCCTGGGGAATGGTCTCTACGATAGTACCTTCTGCAAGTCCCATTAATGGTTGTCAGTTACCGTTCATATAAATGTCAAACGAGAGAAAATATCAAGTTTTAAAGAAAAGTAGGCCAAAATTGGATGGACCGTTACTCTCGGGAAAACCCAGCAATAGTGGACGCCCCTGCAATCCAGTCACTTTGGGTCGTCACAGTTAAGGTGTTTCTTGCGGCTTGTGTCGTTTATTTGATGCACGATGTGTGATACATAGATTCATATACCAAATTTCTAGATAACATTTTTGTTCTGGCATCGCCGAAATTGTGCTCTGAGTCCACAGAGAGTATACAACTGGAGAAATACTGGAGAGGTACGTATCGATGAAACTCCACAGGCGTATGTTCAAAATTCAACTTATTTAAAAAGGGGAGAGGGAGGGGGAGAAAGATACCGTTCATATTAAGAAAGTACCAGATAATGACGAATAGCAGCCCCCTCTGAAAAAAAAAAAAAAAAAAATGGAGAAACTGTGCAGAGAACAAAGAAACAAGAGATGAATATAGGCTTGAGCTGACCATCTAAGAGATAGGATGGGGCGCACCGGGGGGTTCAACATTGTAGTGTGTGAGGTCGAGAATATGGTATCACGACATAATCCCTCAAACTCTGGAGAAAGAAAGGAGCGATTGCTAAATAATAATCTTATTAGCACGAGTTTAATTAATAATAAGGTTAGAATCTCTTGCGAGTAATAGAATTTGTTTCCAGAAACAATCCATAGAATTTTATTTCACTGAGAGACAAGCAAAACACTATCAACAATTTCTCACCCAAAATATTCCTGAGAGGCGACCTTTTTCAATGTGAAATGTAACTTTGCCGCTATTTTTTGTCCTAATACGACTCTATTGTTTGCACAAACTAACATTTGAGAGAGGCGTCTTAGAATCTGTGGGTTAATAGGCCTGTCAAAATTGAATGAAATAGTCTATGTGTTTAGATTGTTTTTTAATTGAGTGTATATTTTGATCTCATTCTCGCTATCCTGACTAATACTTGTATGTGAGACGCACTTATAAACACGGAATAATCACAGAATTCTCTTTCTCCTGGTTCAGGCCTACATTGTATAGTATATCAAATGGCGTGTTGGAGACTCACTGCTTGAACCTCATTTCTTGCCAGTAACCAAGAGGGGTGAGTAAAGACCTGCTACAAGTTGGTCTAGGACGCACTCACCAAAGCATGAAACCCGTCTGATGATGGTGTGTCCCTCATTTCAGAGGGAGGCATTGTCACGTTAAGACGATGCTCTTTCTTGCATATCGTTACAGAATCTCCCACAAGATAAACAGTGAGTTGAAACTGTTCCAAACAAGTTTGGAGAGATGTGTATGTATGTTGTATTTTAATTAAGGATTACAACATCTCTTCCAACACACAATGTGTGCATTTCGCAGATAAGGTCATGTGTTCGCGCAGAGCGTGGGTTATGCTAGTGAAGAATTAAATTCATGACGTTCATAACCCATGCCAAGAAACTACGTGACATGATAGGGTGCATGGATGATACAGGTATATGGATCAAAATAGCAGTGGGCCATAAAAGTGGCGTGTTCAGTTAAGGATGGTATTTTTCTTCAGAATCAATGCGTGAGGCAAGACCATGCACTCTCCGAATGCCGTTCTAGCTCGTAAATGACTTTTGTCACGTTTCTTAAACCCATTTACAAAAATTGCATTTTCATCCACTTCCTTATTTTGATAAAATCCTTTTCGTAAGGAAAATGATAACATTACTGAAGTTCTCCAAAAGTAAATAAATCTCCAAATCCAACATCTCACGACCGCTATGTCGCGATGTAGCAAGTACAGCATGGCTTCTCGGTCTGAAACACGTTGAAGTGAGTCGAACAAATGAGACCGATTGCAACAGCATTTCTTCAATATGCATTGCGGACGACGACTTAGAAAGCGATCGTTCCAGTGTAGTGCCAATAATGACAATGAGACGATAACCAGAGGCCAGTGATGATGGGGCAGGAGATAGCGATTGTGTTCTGAGTACTCTGATGGCAACCTTGAGGATGATTCCAACAGACTTATTATCACGGATCTCTGTGGCGTAACGGTTCGAGTGTCCGCTTTGAGTCTGGGAGCTCGGTGCTTCAAACCCTGGGCCGAATCATACGAATGATCAAAAATAAATAAATAAATGCTAAGAACGCAACAGCAAACCACCCAGTATGACCTTTGTCAAGAAACTGCTTCTGTAGCACCAACGCTCGATGAAGAGTACGGTACAATGATAATGTCTAAATGAACCACCGCACATATCTCAGTAGCCCCATCGTGGTGGAGTTAACCTAGCATTAGACCAAGGGTGAGGAAATAACCGTATCCTGGGGATATCACAGCAAGGCCAAAACCATTAATTTAAGGATCAAGAAAGAGGTAGCAATGATAAACCTGCAAAAACCAAAGTGGATCACAGCAAGAGATGAAGCACACAGATAAGAGTGTCAAAAACAAAGATAAAGAACCTGAAGCTGCATTTACCACTTTGCAAACGATGATGATGACAGACAGCACTGTAATAGATATAAACAACAAAAATCTTCCCCAATTAAAAATATTCCAAATCTGGAACACCGCCAAGATGCATGATCACATCATTTTTGACCTCAGTTTGGGAAACATTGCCTTGCTTAATTAAATAAAAGACAGATGCACTTGTACAGTCGAGAAACAAGCAAACAAGTTTGTTCGGAAAGTTTCAAAGTTGCGGTCACCTTTTTCTCGTTTTTGCGAGTATTTTTTGTTTAAACAAGTCTCCGTCCCCCCCTTCCCAGCACACGAGTCCCAGAAGCCGGAAAATTAGGCAGCTCACCCCTATGATGAACATCTGCAAACGTTTCTCGAAAAGGCAGCATTCCATGAAGGAAAAAAAAAAAAACAAGAGGAAGAAGAAAAGTCTCCCGGTGCGTTCAGCGAAGGTAAACCGCCGTGCTCGAGGGATGGCGTCACAAACAGCATGAGGCTAAACCACAAGGCACAATTACAGGTGCACAAACACAATGAAAATAATAATAAACAAACAAACAACCCATCAGCACGAGGTGCTGGGGTGTTGCACACGTACAGCTTGTGAAAACCACCGCGGGATGTCATCCCTTCTCTCGTACCCAGCTTTCCTTCCACCGCTCTTAATGCTACTGTTGGCCCGTTTCCATTGTACAAACCGACTGAAACAAGCTAGTGTGCCGCAAACTTTTTCTCCAATTAAAAGCCAGGAAAGGTCAAGTGAAAGCATAAACTCTGCCTCCTGATTGTTGGAGGTGGAACATTCTTCAGATGCACAGTGAGTCCTTGCAGTGAAAAGGAGCCAAAAAGACAAACGACCATTGTGAAACTCCAAAAGCAAACAGCATTTCAATAACTCACATCTCCACTCATATTGAACAAAAATTAATAAACAAGAATACCCTCGCAAGGAATTTCATCAACTGGAGGAGGCGACCTTACGGATTAGCAGGCCAATCAAGAGGGCCTGTGTTATTTATGGCTGCTTGTCTGTGCTCTATCCTTTTTAAGTGCTCAGCGTCGAGCAAAGAGGGAGCACGTACCATTTTGAAAGTCTTCCGAATGACTTAGTCGGGGTTGGGTTCAAACTGCTGACCTCCTCGACTCAGGGTGGAAGCCCGAGCCATTACACCACCAAGTCTGGTTCCTTTCGGCTCTTTACAACACATGTAGCAGGTCCGTCAGCACCTCACGGATTAGCAGGGCAGCTTTGAGGGGAGTGCATTAGTCTTGGAGCTGTCTAGCCTCGGTTCGATTTCTCAACGCCGTCGCAGGCTGCGTGCCGTCCCTCGAGTGGGACATCAACCTGGAGATCCATCTACCGGCATTGGTTGCCGGTCGACTGTAAATGTCCCACGGTGTCTTTTACAGACAGTTGGCAATTGTCGCCGGCACCCCGATCAACATCCAAAATCCTCGTCTACATGGGGAACTGCATCAGTGGCACAGCCATGGTCCCAGGAATGATGCAACCAGCAGTCAGGTGATGGAGACGAACAATCAAAATTAACCAACAGACTAAATCAAACCCAAAAAATTCCCTTTCGCGCAGAAGAGGGCAGAGTGGGGGAGGTGGGGGAGCTGGTGATGAAATGTGGAAGTCTTGTTAAGCTTGTCAACACCTGGCAACATTTATGCGTGTGGGAGGGATGGGAGGTTTCAGCCGCTGATGCAGTGCCCCTCAAATATTACGGCAGGAATTTATAACTTGGCCAGGACAGAAGTCCACAATCGACTTCATTTTTCAATAACTACTTGAGATCTTACATCGATGCCAGCCTAACATCCCTTCGAAAGTCAAGCAAGGCTCCACCTGTGAAATCCCAAGACAACAGTTTTTAGTTGGGTCAGCAATCAAATCAATATGAGACATGGAAACTACTCTGCCAACATGCTCTCAACCCAGACAATGGATACGTTACCAAGGCAACAGGTGGTCATTCAATGGCCTGCACAATATGATAACAGCAATTGTTACAATGAATGACAAAAACAATGGTGTGTATTATTCTTTACATTTCAAAATGAATGAATGTGAATGAAAAGTGAAAGATCGAATATCTGAAAGATCGCACAGCACGCGGAGGGGGTCAGAACAGCACCCGTGCACAGCACGTGGAGGGACCCGCAGAACGTTCGCGCACATACTCGGTGTCGTCAGAGAGTGCAAGCACGGCACACAGAGGGGCCAGAGGAGAACACGAACCACGCTATTACGTGGATGGGCCAGCGAAGCGCATGAGGTCTTGCACGTGGGGGGTGAGAGGGGCAGCGGAGCGCGCAGCACGAATTTTATTTTTGCCAATGATGTATAGTGCACGCCGCACACCAGCACGCAGAAACGGCAGCAAAGAGTCGCATGCACACCTCCCGTCCAGAGGACAGCCGCACGCACCTTGTCCTTACAACATCGCCAATTAAAACCAGGAAAGAGGAGGTGCGTTCGCAGCACTGGAACCGAGGGTAGCGAGCTGATCCCAGCAGTTCCTCAAGGTACCCGGCTCACATCACAGCGGAGAAGGTGGAGCACAGAATGGGCGCGTCCCGTGCTTTAGGACTCGATTCACAAGGAGCCTGGATAACGTCGGCACCGCGAACAATGGGGACCGGCTTGCAGCACGTTATCGGGGGCTCGAGGTGGGAATGGCCATTGCAGGGATTGGGCGTGGCCAAAGTGGGCGTGGCTAAACTGGGCGTGCAATAAACTGGGCGTGGCTAAACTGGGCGTGGATTACACGGGCAGACTTGGCCGTTGGATCTGTTGGGGGGGGGGGTGATCTTTTAGCGTGATCTTCAGAGAAACGAATACAAATCCCTCGCATTGAAAAAAAATGTTTCCAAGTTTTCGTCATATATGTCGGCATTTGTTAACAAACTTTATACAGATTATACACCCTTTATGGACAATGTAAAGTGTGTGTGTGTGTGTGTGTATGTGTGTGTATGTGGTGTGTGTATGTGTATGTATGTGTGTGTATGTATGTGTGTATGTGTGTGTATGTGTGTGTGTGTTGTATGTGTATGTGTGTGTATGTGTGTGTAT
>CM068959.1:53058592-53081092 GCA_035128595.1 Eptatretus atami | reverse complement strand
TCATATGGTGGCTGTTGAGGCGTTCTCATGGCATCATGTCATACAAAGACCTGGATGGATCTGTGGTTGTCTGTGTTGGAACCTCGTGGGTGTCGGCTGTAGATCATGCATGTGTCGTTTAAACTGGTGCACAAAATTGCTGGGATCCAAGTCACTCATCCTCTTACTTGGTGCGACAAACTCTCCTGGTAACCATATGGTGGTCTCATGGACAAGTTCAGCCGTGGAGCACCCCAGATCCGACTTCACTGCTGTCCGAATGCCCAACAAGACAAGAGGAAGTGTCTCTGTCCATCGTGTGTTAGCGTGAGCTTTGAGACCAGCTTTAAGCAGTCGGTGGAAACGCTCCACCATCCCATTATAAGAACAATGGTAAGATGTCGTTCTGATGCATTTACAGCCGAGCATGTCCGTGAGTGTTTGAAAAAGGGAAGACTCAGATTGACGACCTCTATCTGTGGTGATGGTCAAAGGCACTCCAAAATTTTCCACCCATCGTGTAATGAAAGCACGAGCTCCGGTCTCCGCTGTCATATCTGGAAGAGGTATAGCTTTTGGCCAGCGTGTAAACCTGTCAATACAAGTGAGCATATTCTGTCCATCTGATGGAGGAAGAGGTCTCACATTGTCGGTGTGCACATGATCAAATCTGGCATCTGGTGTTGCAGAAGTGCCTCGGGACATTTTTGTGTGTCGGTGCACTTTACAACTTTGACACCGCAGACGAGTTCTTGCCAAATTGCATACATCTCGGTTGATTCCCGGCCAGACAAAATGTGCAGTCATCAACTGTTGTGTGGCTCGGATGCCCGGGTGTGACAAATCATGCAGAGCATGAAAAACGGTGTCTAAACTTGGCTGGGATGTATGGACGAGGATTTCCAGTCGAGATATCACAAATAATAGTACTACTTGATGTGGAAACGAACTGCCCTTCGCTGGAGTGAGTTATCAGCTGACTGTTGCATTTCTTCATTGTCCTTCTGAACCTGAGCAATGGCATCAAAATTGATGACGGCTGTTGTCTCTAAGGCGTTTACGTCCATACGTGATAACGCGTCGGCTGCTGTGTTGTATTTGCCCAAAATGTGCCTCAAGTCAGAAGTGAATTGGGAGTATATAATCCAATTGGCGAATCTCACGTAGAGAATGCTTGTCTGGCTTGGACTGGAGTGCATAGATGAGTGGCTTATGATCAGTGTCTGAAAAGATGTCTGGAATGCCCGATATTCAGATACTGCAAGGAGTTCATGACCAAAGGTGCTGTACTTTGTCTCGGCAGTTTTAAGTCCCTTGGAGAAGAAAGACAAAGGCTGCCACTCCAAATTGTTGTGTTGTTGCAAAACACCTCCAACTCCTAGTCTGAAGCATCAGTGAATACACACAGCAGTGCATCAGGCTTGGGGTGTACGAGTAGTGTCGCTTGGGCAGTGACAATTTAACCTTTTGAAATGATGCAAATGATCTCACCCAAGAACGATAGCCTGGTTCTTCTTGGTCTTGCTTTTCAAAATGTCAGTGAGCGGCTGCACTAAGTCTGCACATCGTGGTATGAATCATCAGTAGAAATTTACCAAACCGAGAAATTTGCAGAGCTTGCGCAGTGAGGTAGGAGTTGGGAAAACTTGGACAGTCTTCACCATCTCAGGCAGGGAAGAAATACCACTCTCATTGACCACGTGACCCAGAAAAGTGAGTGTGGTTACACCATACTGACACTTTGTCGGGCTAATAACCCCGTACTGTGAAAATTGTGCGAAAAGGAGACACAAATGTTCAGCATGTGCATCCACCAAATCGCTCGCCACGACCACATCTATGCGTATGCAAAGTGTAAGCCATGCAACACTTCATCGATGAACCACTGAAAGGTCTCTGCAGCATTCCGTAGTCCAAAAGGCATGTGTCCAAATTCAAAAACGCCAAAGGGGGTGGTGATGGCAGTCTTGTGTACATCTGCTGCATTCACAGGTGTCTGAATGTATGCTCTAAGTCCAATTTGGAAAATACCTTCTTGCCTTCCAAACCACCAGAAAAATCTTGAAGATGAGGGAAGAATACCTATCGGGTACTGTATTCCTGTTTAGTGCTCGGTAATCTCCGCAAAGCCTCCAGTCACGAGGAGTCTTCTTCGGTACCATGTGTAATTGAGATGACCAATTACTACTGGATGGCTGTATGATTCCAAACTCTAACATATGGTCGAATTCAGCCTGAGAATGCTGACATGATCTGGAGCAAGACGACGTGGGTGAGCTTCCAGGAATGTTGGACTGATGAAGGAAATAGATGATGGGGATAGGTTAGTAGTGGTGTCCACAAGTCTACGTCATGCAACCAATAATAACTGGCTTTGAGAGTCGCATAATGTAGGGCCAGGAAAGGTTTGCGCATGCTCGCTCTTGCAAAGCAGTTCACTACACAGCCACAGGCTGCATATAAATGAGAGGGACTTGGATATAGGTAGGAAGAGTCATACCTGTACCACTTTTGGTATCTTTAATGATAAATTTAGAAAAAACATTCTAAATTTGTCTTCCTCTTGTTTTTGACACAGGTTATCCTGCCCGACTGTGGGACAGGAATCACCCAGACTGGATTCCAACTCTGCATTTGGGACATGCCATTGCAAAATCAACTGATTCCGCAAGGTATTTACAAACGAGTTAAAGGTAATGTTAAGACTCCAAAACTTTTATACCCACGCTACTTGCCTTTCACATGTATGCTTTATCTTTATCTCATATTTTCTAGACGTTGTGCCAGAAACAAACTCTTCTTCCTCACCCAATCTTTACATTGCAGTGCTCCGTATCTCAGCCCCCCCCAAATACTTCATTAGTGGTTCGTCATCACACTGTAGTGAAATTAATACGTGGCTTCATTATCTTCCAGGCATGAAAGGGCGGCTGCTGCTAGACTTGCCAAAAAAGGAGTCACGCACAACATATCAACCAAAGCACCTCCGAAGTCTGCGTCGCAGCCACCAGTACATGCAGCCTCTACCTCAATACTGTAAACAACTTCCTCCTCACCACTATCACCTGACAACTTGTCCTCAGTGCCAGAAACAAACTCTTCTTCCTCACCTGCAAACTTGTCTGTGACTCAGTGCAACAGGACAGTGGATGTCTGTGACAGGAGTTTGGCATCTGAAAATCTAGACCTGGAAACTCAATTGAAACAACTTGGAGATCAAGTCATTAGACTGACATGTGAAAGTGTTTATCTTAAAACTAAATTGGAGAGGAGTAATGTTTTGGAGAACGCTTTTGTGGGTTGTGATTCAAAAGTCCAGGCATGTACAGGTTTATCAAACTTCTGCCTTCTCATGATCCTGTTTAACCTCGTTGGTCCACACCTGCGGCAAGAACCTCGGTCTTCATTGCCAAAATTCCAGCAGCTGATGTTGTGCTTGATGAAGCTCAAGTTCAACTGGCCAGTATTCATACTCGCAGACATGTTTAGGGTATCAACAACCACTGTGTGAAGGACTTTCTATTCTGTGCTAGATGTGATGTATTTGAGAATGCAGCCTTTGGTTGTGTGGCCCCAAAGGGACTGTCTGTACAACATCATGCCCTTAGAGTTCAAGAAATATTTCGGCAACAAGATCACTGTCATAATTGATTGTTTTGAAGTGTTTGTCGAAAAGCCCGCAAGTCTGCAGTCCTGATCACAAACATTCAGCATGTACAAGCACCACACTACTGTCAAGTATTTGGTTGGGATTGCACCTCAAGGTGTGGTGATCTTTGTGTCTAAGGGGTGGGGAGAGCATGTGAGTGACAAACATCTAACAGAAAATTGTGCTTTTCTAGACAATTTGATGCTCGGTGATGTCATTCTTGCTGAGAGGGGTTTTAATATCAAAGACAGTGCTGCCCTGCATTGTACAGATGTAATTCCTGCTTTCACCAAAGGAAAATCTCAGCTTTCTCCCCTAGTGGTCGAGACCACGAGGAAGTTAGCACATGTTAGGATACATTTAGAGAGGGTGGTTGGACAGCTGCGCCAAAAGTACACTATTTTGAGTAGCACTGTACCCATAGATTTTTTGCTGCCTAATGAGGATGAGGCTGTTACAGCCCTTGACAAGGTGGTGTTTGTTTGCTGTGCCTTGATCAATATGTGTCCATCTGTTGTTCCATTTGATTGAACTGTATCCTTCACCTTGCCAGCATGTACCATGACTGTTGTGTTTTGACTGTAGGATGGTATCGGCAATACACGACACTTGCACGCCTCACTGACAGTGAAGCATCAAAGTTGAATCGCAACCTATGTGTACATTAAAGTTCAGTTGTCACAAGATTGCCAAAGTAACAGAAGAATGATCCATGACAATATCACACACGATCATGGTCACACATCAAAGTTAAAAATACCTTCTATGTATTAAGGCAGTTCAGAGTTGTGTAATGTGTATCACAAGACTCGAGTTGTACAGGTGTACATATATTTCAATGTTTTAAAGTAGTTCACATGAAACCGAACACACGTCACAGTTATTATGTCATCATGAATATCATATCCCAGAACCATCCAGTTACATTGTGCAGAGACTTTCGGTTTTGAAACTGTGGCAATTTTTAGCAGCGTCTCGCGTAGCGAACGCTGCTCATAGAGAGCTCGGCGTTGTTCTTCTTCTTGTTCTTGTTCTTCTTCTTCTTCTTGTGAAGACAAAACCTTAATCTCTAGGACTCTGCTCTTGTATATACAAGATCCGGATCTCCTTAAATACTGAGCACATGTACACATCCTCACATAGATGGTGCCTTTTGAGAGCATCTATCATGAACTTTTAAATATATTCGGACATTTGCTTTAAAGTTTCGAAAAGTTCACGTTACTATTTAAAGATTATTCCATTTATCGTATTGTAATTTCGTAAATACATTATTTATTTCGTAAATACACGATATATCGTAAATACATTATGACGCGTTTCGCTATTGGCTTAACAAGGCACGTGACGAAATATCATAAGTTGTTGTTTTTTTTTTAGCCGACAAAACCTTTAGGACGCTGCTCGTGGACACATTTGTCCTTGTTTGCATGTGGGGGACAACCATCGTCCTTTGTGTACTCTCTTCACTCCAACATATTCATAATGAAACCACTCGCATACACACTCATCATTGTCACATCATATCATTCGTCCATGTTCAATATTTCTGCAAACAATACAGGGAACAGTCTTTTCATTTTGATTGTCACAAGTCTTGACAGCATGCTCTCCATCACACTAACTATTGTCAACATCAGTCTCTCGCTTGACATTCTCACCAACAGGCTTTCGTCCACAAACATCAACGACACTATCTCGCTCACCCTCACCATGCTCAGGAACACACTCCTGCTCTCATACACTATCAACAGCTTCTTGTGTGTGTACGCGTGAAAGTTCGGGCATGATCTACTGGTGAAAGAAAATCTCTGCTTTATCCACAGTGTCTTCCCACACATCGTTGTTGGGGTGTACGCTGGTCATGACCGAATCTTGCTCAGTGTAGACCACAAAATCACAGTAGGAACTCCAGGTGAGAAACATTTGGCTCTGCACTTGCAGGTAGTACGGATGAGTCTTCTTCAGCATGTACTGTCCACCTTTTTCCTTCTGAAGACAGAAATTCTTGTCCTTATCTATGGTGTCATCAACATGCAGGCAACGCTCCTGAAGGGGAACTTGATTTCAACACATCCATCTCCACATCAGCTGCATGAAGAAATCCCATCTTGGGAGACTGCCATGGAGGGAAGGTTTGAACTGATAAAGATTCCACATGCCATGACATCAAAATTCTGGTGTCTTCTTTTCATCATCTGTTCATAGCTGGCCCTCGCAGTAGCCTCATTCTCTCTTCCCAACCTCATGGCTTCGGTGCTGATGTCTTTAGGGAAGCTAATCTGCCGCAGCACAGATTTTGATGGGTGTTGTGGATTGGTGTGGCAAACGACATGCAGGTTGCATGCTGTGACGCCCTATCCGCAGCCTGTGCCACAGTTTTAACGATGACTGCTTTCTTGTGAGTTCTTCGGCATGCTTTGTCTGGGCTGCTGACACTTCAAAGCTGTCGGTAGTATCAAAATCCAGAAGTACCTTAAGAAGGAAGGCCATCCTGAATATGAAAGTCGCTGTAGTCGGCCTCGTAACCAGGCACTAGCGACAGCAGTGCAGATCTCACTGAAAATTACAAATGAGATCTGCTACAAAAAACAGTCGCTGGGCACAGAACTTATTTTGGAGGAGGGACAGATGTCCTCCTTGTCAGGGTAACACCAAACACTGTCATTCAAAAGTTTATTTTATTTTTTTCAGATGTGAAGTTTGATCTTGTGGGACAAGTCTGTGTAGGCCACTTCCTTGAAACAGCTGCCAACCATATGCTGCCTCTGTGTCACTGTTGTGGAGCCTGGATCCTCACCATGGTGTCCACATGAAGAGAATTAATCCATATTAATCCATAGTGGCACTTCATCGACACAACCAGATTTATTGGGGAACATCGGGGACACACACAAGCAAAACATTCTCGACAATGCTTTTATTAACATACTTTAACCCGTTCTTAACTAGGGAACTACGGACTACAG
Source organism: Eptatretus atami (assembly GCA_035128595.1). NCBI lineage: Eukaryota > Metazoa > Chordata > Myxini > Myxiniformes > Myxinidae > Eptatretus > Eptatretus atami. Next base: position 53,074,495 of record CM068959.1, on the reverse strand, counting down.
GTTTTGAGGGGGTCCTACCGAGATATGCCTTAAACAACGTGCAGACAAAAACAGACAGCATGCATGCAAGACAGAGTACTTGGTGATGTCTCATGGACGAGAGGCAGTGTCAAAGCACGAATTCGCTCGCAACAAGCGGATGACCCCGATTCGAGCCACCAGCTCGAACGCGCCCGTGCAAATGGCGGCGCCGTACTTTTCTTTTTTCGCACCGCACGCGGTCTCCGCGCGCTCTGACCCGCGTAAGGCGACGATGGGCCTCAGCTGATCCCTCTCAAGGTCCAGCACACAAATCCAGGCCTGGCCTGTTCACAGACAAGGCCCAATCGAGTGCCGGGCTCCAGCAAGCGGATCGGCAAACGTGTCAGCCATTGGTGTGAGCAGGGACCGTCAGAGGCTCCTCGTTTCCTCTCTTGCCTTCCCGCCTCGAAGCCCGACTTTCCAACTCCGTCCTCTCAGTTTCTTTCTCTGTAAATCACCTTTTCTTTCCTTTTCCACGCTCGCCTCTCAAAGCCGGCTGCCGTCTCTCTACGGCAGAATCACCTCCTCATAAGAGTCGATCGCCGACTCGACGTGCAGGCCGCCTCTCTTTCGTTCGCTCACTTCGAACCACGAGCACGCCTCTGAGAGCGTCTGGCCCCAAACTGAACCCTTTTCTTTCCAGTTTTTCTTCTCGTTCGCTCGCTTCGAAACATGAGCACGCCTTCCTCAGCGACTGTTCGCCCCAAAACTGAACCCCTTTTCTTTCCAGTTTCTCTTTCGTTCGCTCGCTTCGACACCGAGCATGCCTCCCTCAGCGAAGCCGACAAACTCCTCCCCTTAGTTTCACTTCCTCTTTTTGGCCACACCCTCTCAACCGACTGGGCGGGGCCTCGTCCGGGATGGGGAAGGAAGAAGAGGGAGCTCTCGGTCCACCACCACCGCACAAACAATACAACAGCCTCTTACACCTCCCGACACACATGTAACGTCCATTTACCATACAACCTAGCTAAACATGCATTTAATGGGGGATCTGAGCTAATCCTATATTTAGTAGTCCAATAAGGGCCATTTCCGTAACAATATGGTCAGAGGAGTCATGTTGGGTGGACAAAGAACAGAAGATGGTGGATGAAAGCCTATTGGCCATTACAAGGTCCAGGAGGGAGGACGTATCATGAGTGGAGTTCCGAGATGGAAACTTCACAGATCGAGTCGATCCTTCAGGATCACATTCCGCTTTTGCTGCAGTGCCATGATTGGTTGTTTCAGTGAGAACCGACCGGTATGTTTGAAATCTGCACGGATGATGAAGAGAGTTGGGATGGGTGGCAAACAGTTGTTACATATTAACAGAAAGAGACATGTATCTGGAGTCGTCAATCGTCATCACGAGGTGGGCAGTACATATCCAGACAAATTTGGCTGTGATGTAACACACTGATTTGTGTAAGGAGCCCCAAGGTTAAACAAGTAATGACGTCATTCTGCATCAAGGTTCCATGCAGCACTTTCTGAACCCCAAAACAAATTTGGGAAATTACACACAAACAAGGGCTGTCTATGTATTACAAATACATGGGCAGCCCTTGTTTAAGGTGACATGTGAGGCAAAGAGTAAAATGGAAGATATAATGTGACTCAGCCAAAGCAAGATGGCTGCCAGATCAAAATAGCAGGAGAGGGAAGGAGGTAATAGGAAGTTATCAATGGTCAACGCCTTGATAGAGCACGTGTGGGTAATGATTGTTCTCACGTGTTCGATGTCTCCCAATGTGGGAGCATTCCTGGCTGAACGAATGGAAAATCATGGCGTGGGGTGATGTCGCGACCCACACTGCTGTTCTTCATCATGCCACAGCCTGAACCAAATGTGTGTCTCACACTTCAGCAGATATAAAGATAATGTAAATTGTTGCCTTGGCCACCATGTTCCTTTTGGCAAATATGTTTGCTTACACTTGCAACAAGCCCCTGGCATAACCCCGCACGAACGTACGAAGTACTCATTGGAATTTTGGCTCCATTACTTAAAGACCATATTTCTAGAGCATACTGTATTTTGATATTGCTGAAGCTTAGCCAAGGTGTTCTGCACAAAACCTCACACAAACAGAAGGTATACTGCCCTTGTTTTCAATAACAGAGCAGAAATAGTAAAGTAAAACCTGGTGTTGACTTAATGGTTAAGGTGGCTGGCTTAAGATCTGAGGGTCTTGAGTTTAAGCTCCTCGTTGTCTGTTAAATTAACACCAGGTAAGGTTGACTCAGCCTGTCATCCTTCCGAGGTTGGTATAACTAATTACCAGTAGACGGTAGTGGTAATAGGGGGCACTGCATCAGTGGCACAATGGTGCCCCCCACCCCCCCCCCCCCAGAAAATGATGCAACCAGCAGCCATAGGCTGCACATGATGGCTGAATTAAGGTAGAGTAGCTGAGTCATTCAATTTTTGTTCATGTTTTAATGGGAAAACTTGGGTTGGAAAAAAACATTAATTAGTAGGAATGAATAAATTTTTTAAACCTCATACACAAAAGTACGTACATGGAGCCAATGGTTGCACCGAATCACAATTCATTCATTTCGTACGCAGTCTGTATCACTGCTGGTGTGTTCATTGCTGGAAGCATGGCTGTGCCGCTGAGGAAGTCCCCCCCCCCCCTGTTGGTCAGGGCAGGAATTTGGAATTTGTTCAGGGTGCCGGCGACTGACTCTTCACAAAGGACACTGTGGGATCTTTAGCCGTCCACAACTAATTCCGGCAATTTAATGTCCATCCGAGGGACAGCACACACATTGATGAATCGCTCTGCCTGTGAAACACCAGGACGGCAGTTTATGTCTGGGGTAGGGATTCAAACCCAGGCTGGATGGCTTAGAGGTCAACGAGGCCATCACGCAAGCCCACACCAAATCACAATAAACTGCATGGACTGTCCAGAACATACGTTAAATAAATTCACCAGAAGCAATTGGTGGTGGTGGTCGTATGGCAGCTTAGCTGTCGGGGTAGCTATCATTTCTAGAAGCACGACTGTGTCGCTGATGCAGTGCCCCTCTACCAGTACACACACTGGAACTGGTGCTCATTTCGCCGACCTTGGAACGATGACAGGCTGAGTCAACCCCACCTGGTATTAATTCAGCGGCCGACAGGGCTTGAACTCAGGACCCAAGGATCCCAAGCCGCCACCCTATCCACTGAGCCAACACCAGGCTCTAATTAGTGGTTTATATGGTGAGTGAACTGGCAATTAAATAATTATCCTTCTTTGACCTGTAAACCTCCCCTGCCACAACTTCACTGGATCATTCCACATGGTCACAGTTTTCACACACGAGGGGGCACGTTGGTCCGGTGGACCAAATTTCCATTGTTCCTCACGGCCTTGGGTGTTTTTTTTCTAGTCTCAACAAAAACAATAGGTTTCCCAGCCTGGAAGCCTCGGACCCCTCATAATAATAATAATAATAATTTGAGGTATTTTGGGGGTCTTAAGGGTCTTAAACAGTCGAAGGGATCTAAAGGTACATTCCAATAGTACGTAATTAATTAATAGACACAAAAAACATGACACACACACACACACACACACACACACACACACACACACACTCATCCATTTATAGTAGATAACACAGCTCGGTTGTGATCCAAATCAATCAATTTATTGGACTCGTTCACCTTATTTTCATTTGGAAGCAAAACTTGAAAGTGCTTTACAAGGAAGGAAGAGGCAACAAAAGTAAAAAGGGAACGAATGTAAAACAACTGTGAAGATGATGGGTTTTAGTGAAGATTTCAAAAGGCCGAGTTGATTAGTTCGTGTGCAGCTTTTAAAAGGCAGAGACTTTCACCATTTAAAAAGCAAATCTCAGGAATATTCGATGACCGAAGCCTTCATGTTAGTGCGAGCCGCGAGCAGGAAGGAGAGTCCCATTGTTAAACCACATCACTTTCTTGCAGAGATGAAAAGAGCGATTCGATCAGAAATGTCAGCAAGAATCAACATGGCACTTTGGAAATGCGCACATACTCCGACTGATGAAGGACAGCCTGGACGTGGATCGTACGTGCCGGATAAGGATTGCGGTGTGAAACGGCTCACAAAGCTTTTGAAGAAGCCCAAAGTGCTGGGAAACGTACCTGCGAGAATGGGGAGTGCCCTCTGCACAACAAAACAGTTTTGGAGAATTTCCTGATCAATTCGTCCAAAAAGTTGATATGTTGCAGTCCGTATTCTAAGAACTCCCGACGATATGGCCTCGTGAAAAGCGAACGGTACCGACTGCTTATAGTTTAAACTTTAGTAGTTCTTACATGAGCCTCGACTTGGTACAACAAAAAAAAACACCTCACTGCACTGGAAAACGTGGCGACAGGAATACTGTACTGTAATTGGAGAAGACTTGTAACACCTGGACACATTTACATAGAGAATTTGTGTCGTCTCCCCCCCCCTCCTCGCACCCCCTCCCTCAAGACCAGCGGCAAGGATAAAAACACCCGATACATTAATTAGCGTCATACTGATCCTATATACGAGGTGTGTTCAAAAAGTATCCAACCTTAATTTTCGTGCGTAAACAAATGAAGCTAGGGAGGCGTGGTTTGGTGCACATATGTAGGCGATCCTAATTCGTATGCGTGAAATTTTCCCGCCTGCAGAAGCTGTCAGTCGCCGACAGACCGCCGATGAGTGAGGAAGTGTAAGTGAGCGCCGTCGGATTTTCGTTTTTGACAAAATGACGGAAAAACTTGAACAACGCTACTGCATCAAATTTTGTGTAAAGCTTGGCGATTCCCAAGTGGAAACGATCCGCAAGATTCAACAGGCCTTCGGGAACGAAGCAATGGGCACCACACAGATAAAAGAGTGGTACAACCGCTTCAAAGATGGTCGCACATCAGTGGAAAGTGAAGCACGTTCTGGTAGGCCTTAACATCCCGAAATGTGATCGTCATTGACCAAGTGAGGACCCTGCTGATGCAGGATACTACCAAGAGGTACTGCGTCGCCTTCGTGACGCTGTGTGACGCAAACGGCTGGACCTGTGGGCAGCGGTCAATTGGCAGCTCCATCATGATAACGCACCCGCCCATTCTTCACATTTGATACAGAGTTTCCTGGCCAAACACAACACAGCTGTGCTTCGTCAGGCTCCCTACTCTCCCGACATGGCTGGTGTGACTTCTGGCTTTTCCCCAAGCTGAAAATGCCCCTGAAAGGGACCAGATTTCAGTCCAGAGAAGACATCATGCGGAATGCGACGGACCAGCTGCGCGCCCTCCCAAAGAGGCATTCCAGCGCTGCTTCCGACAGTGGCAGAACCGTTGGGAGAAGTGTGTGGCAGCCCAAGGGGACTACTTTGAAGGAGATTAGTGTAAGTTTGTTGTATCTGGATACGAGTATTTTTGATGAACAAAGGTTGGATACTTTTTGAACACACCTCGTATATGCTTGGTGTTGGTTTAATGGTTAGGGAGGTGGGCTTGGGATCCTAGGATCCTGAGTTCAAACCCCACTCGGCTGTTGAATTAATACCAGGTGGGGTTGACTCAGCTTGTCATCCTTCCGAGGTTGGCAAAATGAGAGCCAGCTTGCTGGTATCCTGTGTCGGAGTGGCGACCTGTTCAGGATTGTGCCCAATAGCCAAGGAGACTGCTTTGGCAGCACAAACGCTCTGCACAGAGTATGGTCCCAATGGATGGATCCTATGTAGCAAATCTGGATGGAATTGGCCCACTTAGGGGGTGGACACTGATCCAACCAAGATATTCTAGTTTTGTTTTTTTAATTAATTTTCTGAAATTTGTTGAATTTGTTTTTCACTTGGAAGTTGTGGGTTACGATGTGTACACGCAGGTGGAGAAAAGTCTGATTTAATGAAATTAATTCCAGATAATAAGGCAACAAAAGGTGAAAATTTTGAACAGGGTGTAGCTTTCTTTAGGCAGTTGTGTGTGTGTATTATATATATATATATATATATATATATAATATATATATATATATATATATGTAGGAAAACGGGTTGGAAAAAAATTAATTCGTGAAGAATTAATAAATTTTAAAACCTCTTACACATGCGTACGTACATCGAGCTAATGTTTGCACCTAATCACAATTGTATGTATATATATATATATATATATATATAAACACAATGCACATAACCATAAACACTTGCTCCATTATATGTAGATTACAGAAAACGGATGTCTAATGTGTCTGATCACAGATGAAATGTCTAAGTTTCATTTTCCAAGAAGAGAAGTTTCCGACATAGTACACAGTACACTGAATATACTGTATATTTTTGAAATGGTGATGCAATACTACTGTTGCAATATTACAATACTACTACCAGACAAAAAAGGGATAAACAAATATTGCACTATTATTTGCAGGAAATAGTCGTTTCATCGGCAATAATTGAGTCCGAGCCTATATATATATATATATAATCAGCAGGACTGAACGTAGACTATCAAGACCAGTCTCTGTTATCAGCTTGTTAACAATCTTGGTGGACATGTAGTTTTTGCTGGCTGATCCAGCCGTCCATTTCCGGAATGTCATTCCCTCTCAGTTTAATTAGTTGGAACAAATTGCTTTCAGCATCATAACGACCTCCAATTGGATGGCCCTGGCTGAGCAAATCCTGCATGAATTGAATCTGGTGTATCAGCCCTTTTCTGCATCTTTGATGGTCTTCCTTCAATGCTTGATTAAGCTGCACTACTATCCCAGTCCTCCGCTGAGCTTTTACCTTTAGAACAGATTCTGCATCTGCATGGCTGACCGTGTTCCTTCAGCCTGACACTCACTTTCTTCCAGTTCTGCAATCCAATTAGTGTGAAGTTCTTCTCTGCATTCTTACTGAAATAAAGAATTTGATGTTCTTCTTCTGCTGCACAAACAAAGCAAAAAGAGCTTATTTCTCGTCTCACAAAGTCAGCCACGGGTGTTTCTCAAACCAATCAACCTGGACACTTCTGGTCATATCTCTCTCTGTAGTGTCTGCTTGTTCTCTCGAGAATGGCCTTGTCCTTTGGTTGATATGGCGTGTCGCCTCGGTAGCATATTGCAGAGCATGTTTTCTCATCTCCAGTTGCCTGTTCTTTCAGGAAAAACAAAACCCGCCATTAAAACACTCCATCAGTGTGCTGTGTGTTCCATGTGGAATCTTTGTTAGAAAGGGATGTCTTATGGTTAACCCGAACCAACTTCAACTTGGCCAAGCCAACTTGTCACAGGTGACCTTGTTGGCTTCAAATTCAATTTATGTTTACGACAACAAATTCGAAAATATTTCAAGTCACTTGGTGAGGGATATACTGGGTGGTTTGCCATTGCCTTCCCAGTATAAGTTAGGGCAGGAATTTGTAATTTGTTCAGGATGCCGGCAAAAGCTTCCCTAATCTACAAGAAGGACACCGTCGGATGTTTAACATCCACCGACTAATGCCGGCAGACGGGACGCCCAGTTTGTCCATCCGAGGGACGACACACACGTTGATGAATCACCCTGCCTCAAACACCCAGATGACAGTTTATAGCTGGGCTGGGATTCAAACCCCTGTTGGACAGCTTGGAGGTGAGTGTACGTATAAACAGTACAACACAAAGTTAAAAATTAAATAACGACGAAACAACATTGAATCCACAATCCTATGAGATTCCATCATCCTGCGATATTTTACGTGATAGATAGATATTATGTTAAAAATCTTCCCACTTCTATTAGTTCCTTTGACCATTGCTTCTTCCTCTGTATACAAAGCAGCATTTATCCAGTTTTGTGAAACAAGGTACCTCCCTCCCTCCCCTCTTTCGGCTGGTGCTTCAACCAAACTTTCTGCTCTGCACTTTAAATAATTGCATGTCCTCAAACTCCACAGAATCTTCCACAATAACATGAAGACCAAAGGTTTACTCGTTTATCCTATTCATCATCCCCCAGTCCCTGGCCATAAAATCTTATCCTGTCTCCCTGCAGTCCTCCCCCTAACCTACTCCCCCACAGCACTCGCTGCACTCCTCCCATCGATTTCTGCTCTTCCACTCACTCAATCCATCTTCATTGTAATTCTTTCTCCCTTACTCTTTTCAACATACCCCCTCCCACCCACTCCCCCTGCATTGAACTTATTAACTTAATCAAATGCAACTGTATCCCCACAGATTGGCATTATGGCCAAGTAATTAAAAGAAGCGTGAACTCCTCTGTGGACCACAGAGAGGATGGTGTGTGTGTGTGTATGTCTCAGGTGTATCCTGATAATCAGGATCAATGCAGCAGTCGTCGGTGTCACAAGGTTTCTGGTTCCACAACAGGGAAGGAACGTATATTTAACATGAGGGTAAAGCTTTGTCTTTCCTAAGTTCAGATAGGTGCCATCTCTATTCTGCAGAAAGATTGAGCAGGGGCTAGGCCTAACGATCCATGCTTCTTGGGTCAGAGGTCAATATTTATACAACGTATCGATGCCCGGAATAAGGTCAAAGGGCCAAATGCTGTCGTCGGCACAGCTGCTTATTATCTTCTCATGCTTCCTCCAATACCGGACTGCCATGTGTCCAAATGGAATGCCAATCAAAGTCAATTTCAACAATGTGATTCATTCCATACACATCCATCGGTGCACTGACGTGGCTCAAATAAAGCAGAAAATGGTGAATTTCAACACTTCACAGATGCCAGGCTTGATGATATATTGTGGAATCGGAGAAGTGAATTTATTTATTTATTTATTCGTGTGCGGCCTGAGGCCGTTTGGCTGCATCATTTTCTGCGGGCACGGCTGTACCACTGATGCAGTGCCCTGTTACCAACACGCTGGTACTCATTTTGCCGACCTCGAAAGGACGACAGGCTGAGTCAACCCTACCTAGTGTTCACTCAATGGCCTGACAGGGGCTTGAACCCAAGACCCAAGGATGTTAAGCCAACACCAGGCTTATCGAGAAGTGAAGTGAAATTTGTACAAAGATAATTGCTGTATTTACCATCTTAAAATGAAATAAACCTTTTACACATTAAACAGGATAAATGTGAGATGTTGTCCAATCATGAAAGGTTGTTTTTGCGTGATACACAGATATAGCATCAATGATCTTGAGGATGTTTAACAATAGTCTGAATAAATCAGATAATAGACTGTAGAGAATGCAAAGACAGAAAATTGATCAGACTAGCAAATGGTCCGCGCCCGCACAACATTCCAACCGGTGTAGGGATGGAGATGGCAAAAATTGAAATGGCATCTTCTGTGGTCAAGCCAGCAAGCTGGGAGCAACAATTCATACTTATTGCCACATCTGATGCAATTTAAATGCTCTAATGGTGGCGAGGAGTTCAATTTGAAACGGTTTGTTCGATATATGTAACTTTTTGATACCGAGGCTCCATAATAAAAAAAATTTGTATTGGTGTCAAAGCCAGTGACCAATTGCAAATGAATAGGATAATAAGACACAGACATAGGTGTCCGCATCTTCACATAATTTTGGTGAGTGATAATAGAACCTCAACGAGCATTGAGGCCACAAGAGTCAAACGTTGAATTGTCGGATAGAATTGTCCCATGATTTTTGTAAGCATTGTTCACAGGATGGGTTAGGCTTATAGAGAGAACCTGCCTTCAATTGACAAGGTGTGCTGTAGAATTCAGGAGTTCAAGGTACCAAATTTAAGATAATGAAGAAACCTCATGCATCGTATTAAATCCGGAGCCGTGTTATTTGCTCCAAAGCCATTTCTGCAAGGACAGGGCTTTACCTGACATCTAAAAATGCATAGCCAGATGTAGGTGGTAATTGAAATGTCCAAACTCCAATCCTTTTATCATCCAATTTTATCAAAATTTTCTAGAGATTTTAAATGATATTTTAAATTTAGCTCCAATACAAACCCAAATCCTTCACAAAGAGGTGTCACGGGGTCTTTTACATGAACACCCGTGGAAGTGTCGACTGCCAGACAACTGTCATGTTTGATAATAATGCACAAATTAGTTGATATATAGTCTTAATCTATGGCCTCTAACTCCGAGTGGCTTTGTGTCTTGTCTGGGGTGACTTCCGTTAAAACAAAATCAGCTGCATTTGATGAAACAAGGTGGCTGCATCATTTTCTGGAATCACGGCTGTGCTACTGATGCAATGTCCCCATTACCAGCACGCTGGTGCTCATTTTGCTGACCTCGGAAGGATGACAGGCTCAGTCAACACACCTGGTGTTCATTCAATGGTTGACAGGGGCTTGAACTCAAGACCCGAAGGTCTTAAGTCAGCCAAATTAACCGTTAAGCCAACACCAGGGTTGTGTTTATGTGTGTATGTGTTTGTGCGTGCAAGTTGCTGTTGTTGACTGCTATCCCCACACGTGGGTGGTTTTCAGGAGACGGAACGGCGACCTAACAGGAGTGTGTGAGTGTACGTGTGTGAAGGGAATCAAAATCGCCACCATTTTGGGTATGCAATACATAAATGTCCTCCAAGCAAAAATACTTTTCTGACTTCGTGCAAATGAAGAAACAAGCATCTGTGCATCAGAAAAGAAGAAAATTATGTGACAACATAATTCATTCATTTTCCTTCATCTTACAAATTTAAACCAGATGCCTTTTCCAGACATCATTTAATTTGGACAAATTACAGGCATAGCCTCAAGTACTATGACGACTGCTTGAATCTGCTCCAACTGATTTCCCTGTTCACTTCACAAAGGTTACAATAACTTGCATGGAAAATCATGGAACAATGGCGTACTTTAGCGATGTTCTTGTGACCATGCCTCTCTGGCAATAGAAACTATAGCTGCATGAGGTCGGTGGTCACTCAATAGAAAATGCCTTCTCAAAAGCACAAACAGCAGTTAAATCAGGATATTAAGATAATCAACACACAAACCTTGAGTGAATTTTCCAGGTCAAATGATGTATGGTCATCATGATTGTCCCCATCTCAGCCATGATGAGTTGTGATGCCATTGAGGTTGATAGTACAATTGGTTGTCGCTGCCATTCTGATTCATTCAATCATATTTGACATTTTACCCGAGAATATTCCAAAGTTTATAATTCCTTATAACTCAATCAATCAGTATCATTTTTAGGGACAACCACCCCCCCCCCCAATCCCCATCTGCAAATGTCACTTTCATCTGGAGACCTCAAAAGTAAACAACATCCATGGAAGTGCCACTGCTTACCTGATGGAATGACCGTTGAATAATGCCATCTAGGGGTTGCTGTTAGTTATTTGGAGAGACCTCTTCAATCCAGTTTAAAAGTACAAATTCTCTTGCGATTCCACATCAAGCCTTTCCAGGCGTTCAGGCTAGTTATATTTGAATCCTGCTGCTCACAAGCTACCACGACGGGAGATATTTTTAAGATGATGGGCAGAATGGAAAATGGTGTGCTTATGTCTATTTAAAAGTAGTTTGGTTGCAGAAATTTTTTCAATACAACATTGAGGCTCATGGAAGAGCAAGGTGCCAGAGTGGCAGTGGTGCGACAGGACGACGCGACAAATAACGGAATGCACGGACAGAAAAACACGAGAGGGTCGAATGGAAGAAACGTAATAACCAGCAAGTAAGACGATTTGGTTAATGCGGGTAGAAAAGATTGCGGATAGGGATGGGGGATAACATGCGTTGGTGGTGTACTCATAGTAACTTGAAGCCCTTGAGGGAAGAAGTGCAATTGAACTGCTTATCTTTACTCATGAGTCAACAACTTTACAGATGCATCTAAAAGTTGGCCTGTTCAGCATTCAATCAAAGTATAATATCTCATCGTGCTGGTTTCCCAAATTAACGTGCCACAACACAATGTTGATTTGTCCATTCTCCACTGTGCTTACAGTTCTTGTAAAAGTACACCGATCTCAAGGTCCTTGCTCAGCATGTGATAAGCCTTCACATGAGCCTCAGAAACAATAACAAGTAGAGTACATAGAACACCTTACAACACACGGTCTTCAGCAAAAAGGGCATGGGCGAGGTCTGTGAGCACCAAATTTGATTGGTCGAGATGATGTAAAATGCTATCATATTTTGTCCAAGTACTGCTAAATGAAAGGTTTTTGAAAGTACCAAAAAGGTGATTTGTACTGTTACCCAAAAGGTGACCCAAAGTACTGTTAAACTGCAGGTTTGTTTTCCAATTTGTGTTGAAAATATAACATCAAGTTGTTCCTCCACCATAAAGTGACGTTTGTAGACAGACAGATAAAGGGAACCAAATGCTTAACCCCGGTTTTCGCTTCGCACGCATGGGGTAATAGAATGCACACCCACAATCATATTTGAAGTACGAGGCGGACCAACGTGGTTGTGCGGTGAAACATATCCCATCCACATGTCTCCCCATGGTGTGCATGGTACAAGCATATTCAGGAGACAATACCTTCAAAAATCAGAACAAGCTATTATGGTGCTCATTGAAAACCAAACCGAGAAATAATTATTTCCAAAGTCCTAATCTCGCAAAGAATGTCTTTTTCTCTTGAGTGTAACATTTGAACCTTTTGGTGGTTCGTCCTGACAAGGTGGTTGCACCAACAATACAATTATTTTTCTTCTTTTTTTTTGATGGACACAATTATTCCCATGTTCTTGTGGGGTTGGCCAGGGAAAACTTGTCCCAAGTCTTTAATGAACTGCTGGGCCATGGTGCCGGTGATAACTCGCCTTCTCTTCGCACTGACAATAAAATAAAATAATTTTTTAAAAACCAACATTCCGATAACCATGTTGCACCAAGAACGTGAAGACCAAATGGCTGACAAAAGGTCGCGTGCAATCGGTGTTGGTTTGCTGTGTGCAACTAAAGTACACACTATTTGATGAAACCCACATTTCTGCACAAGAAGAGCGATTTATGACAAAAAGAAAAAATGTGCAAAACAAGTTTTTGTGTCAAAAACGCTTCTTTTCAGTAAATATCACTGTTTTTGTACGAATACGGTTCCGAGTGTAATGTGTTGCTTTTCTGGACGATTTCCAACGACACAAACATTGTTTCATGAAATAATAGGGAGTGAATTGTCGCATAAAACTTTCGGATCACACACAGGTAGACTTTTGCTTTGTACAAAGGTGGTCAAGTTTGGAGACAATTTTGTTCAGACTGATTTATTTTCCATATCTGGTAAACATTCTTCATATTCCCCATGATAAATCGACTGCTCAAACATTTCCTTCGGACTGTAACCCTGTTTTGAACGCATATCATGATAACTCAGGAATTTGGAATTTAAGCTAATGCTATTTTAGATGTACAAAATCATTAGGACAGAAATAAGCAGTTTTTTTTTTTAATGGACTAATAAATTCCACATATTTACTGGAATTTACACGAGATTAATCAAAAATAGATTCAAACCACGCGATATGGCTGAATGTTCTTTAATTAGCTGCAGAGGTGAGAGAAAATAAAATTTCAACACTAGAAAATAAATCAACCAAAAACCAAATTCCCAAAGTTGTAAGTAAAGGATTAAAAGAAGCTTTCGTTAAACTTGTACTTGCTTGAAATGCTACATCTCGAATAAAACAGCAGTGCAGCATTTTACAGGTGTCTTGGATAAAAATCATTGCAAAGTAAACTGCTCATTGGCTCTTGGATTTAAACAAATTGTGAAATTGTCAAAGGGAGTCACAAAGCGAATCACAGCAGGTCCACGTGAGGAATTTCATAGATATCCACCGGTACCTTCTCAGCCCAGGGAACACGAGCCTTATGCTTGGAGCAAGTGCGCATGATCTGGTCACAGACAAAGCCTTTGGGACAGCAATGCAGTTTGTCTCGACAGCAAACAGCCTGAGACGTGGGCAATAGCACAAAGCGAGAGATTTAAAACATTGTGGCCTCGATTTAGAATAATTCCTACCATTTAGACATGACGTTTGTTGACCATTTAAAGGGCTCAACGATTATAAAAATGTAATACAAATTGAACGCAACTGTCGAAGCACAACATTCCAGAGTTTAGCATCCAGTTCCAGGCAATGGTGGACATTTTGGCTGAGCATTTCTAGATATATGCCTGGTGTTGGCTCAATGGTTAGGATGGTGGGCTTGGGATCCTCTGATCCTGAGTTCAAACCCCACTCGGCTGTTGAATTAATACCAGGTGGGGTTGACTGCCTGTCATCCTTCCGAGGTTGGCAAAATGAGTGCCAGCTTGCTGGTATACTGTGTTGGAGTGGCGACCCGTCCAGGATTGTGTTCGATAGCCAAGGAGTCTGCTTTGGCAGCACCAACGCTCTGCACAGAGTATGGTCCCGATGGATGGATGGATGGATAGATATCGTACTTTTGCTTAGTCTTCAAAATTGGTGACAGTGGTGGGATCTGTCACAGGAGAACCTGCAGACTCAATTGCAGGACTATGGACAGATATACGTTTCAAGCCTAATATGATCCTCTGTTAATTTACAAAAGGATGGAATGGAACTAAAATTTCCATCTGGTGTGGTGCTGCATTGTAAATGTACAATCCTTTGGGTGAACGCGAAGGATAGCTGAGAGCAGGGATCAGCAACCTGTGGCTCGCAAGCCATATCTGGCTCTTCTACGATCCCAGTGTGGCTCACAGAGCCTCAAAGTTTATTGGTGCAAATGCTCATGTCAAGATCAAATAAACAGGACCAACACTGAATTCAAAATATTACGATATCCGTTTATAAAACATATTTACAAAGGACCACATGTTGTAGTTTTGTGGTATACATTCATTTACTTTAGACCCACCTGCTGTCCTACTCGCGCATCTTATTGCTGTTGTTTATTGTCCCAGGCCTGTCCCAGCGCCGAATCTCCATCCTGTCCTGCATGAACAGGTTGGTGGCACGGAGATAGATTTTAGTGTTGCTTGTATTCCTGATTCTGTAGCTTCATTGAGTCTTGATTGGTCAAGATGTCTTTGAATTAGTCCATCTGTGTAAGGAATTGAAATAGTTACCCTCGCCAGAGGAGAGGGTATTGCATTTGGGTCCGTTTGCCTGTTTGTTTGTCTGCACAGAACTTTAGTGTTTTTATCTGCAACCACTTGTTGGATTGAGATGAAATTTTCACCATAGAAGAGTAGCATCTGAAAACCAAATCCTGTCCAGGTTCCTCCTGATGACTTCATCGTTGCTTTTTGCTTGTTTGGGTTCCTTCTGATTCCTCCAATGCAGGACTGTACCTATTTGGTCTCCCATTTAATTTGAATTGAATTAATTTTAATCCCATTCTATATTCAATTAAATAATAGTAAAAAAAACGTTATGGGTCAGGGTCAAATGTCCGATCAAAGCGGGGTTGCATCAAAGCGTGACGTCTTGGTAATTGGTCATCACTTCTACCAGTTATTGCGTGACCTTATTTCCTTATTAATTAAATTACCTTATTAATTGCCTCGTACTGTCGGACCCCACTATTCACAGACCCCGCATATTTGTGTGTCATAAAGTGTGACCTGCTTCGACATTCACGCATTCGCATTTGTTTTTTTTTCAATATATATATATTTTTTACGCTTTTCAGGACAAGTCTCTTATATATCTACCTGGAAAATTCGAAATCAGCCAACATCACAGTATTACATTAAAAAGGTGCACAAACGGATCCCCTCAAGTATAGCCCCATGAGCTTACTGTATTTAATTGAATCATCAGCAAGGTCATGGAATTCATTTTCACAGTTGACATAAAAATCATTCCATTTCTCCAACAGACTCATCTAAGATCATCAATTCGGATTCAGACCTGGCCACTCTTCCGTGGACATGCCCTCAATATGGTGGAGGCCCTCAATATCAGACATGAGATCAGGGCACTCTCTCTAGACATACAGTATCTCGAGCTTTTGATACAGTCTGTCATCCTGCCTTGCTCTCCAAACTGTCTGCTTAT
>CM068959.1:53041779-53058310 GCA_035128595.1 Eptatretus atami | reverse complement strand
CTGGTCAAACACAATTTTGCTTATGTATCCATATTGACCACCCTTTGGGTTCTCCCTTACCCCTCATCGTTGCCTGCATTATCCCTTGTTTGTCCGTCTCTGTCTACTTTCTCCCTCTGCCATGCTGTTGGTGTTTATACTTTCTCCTGCCGTTCCCTTTGTTATGTTGTGTCCTGATTTTGTTCTGTGTAACCGCTCTTCCACATTGCCCAGACCGTGTTAAAACAAAACAAAACAACAATGCCCTGACATTTGCGGACCCCGATATTCACAGCATTTTTACCTCCGCCACCGAAGGTGAAGGAGGTTATGTTTTCACCCCTTTCTGTCTGTTTGTTTGTCTGCTTGTGTACAGGATATCTCAAAAAGTTATGGACGGATCCGGATGAAATTTTGTGGACAGGTTCGGTATGTGACAAGGACGAACCGATTAGATTTTGGTGAATCCGAATCCGGATCTGGATACGAGAATTAATTTTTAAACTGATTCTTCACCAATTGAGAGATGGGCCAAAAACTAGATAGTACTGTGTGTAGCATGATATTTCAAAAATGTATTGGCCCGATATGTTCTGTGGATCAGGCATGACGTGGCGGAGGTATGTGCTCTACCGAGTGCCCTTCTAGTTCAGGAGTGTATCCGTCGTGAATAGTGGGTCCGACAGTACTTGCATGCTCGATGGGATGAGATTTCCCACATTTTGCCAAATTCAGAGACAAAGTATTGCTAAAACTGCAAGTTCGTGTTAAGATTCATGTTCCGATTCGTGTCCGACAGTATTCAAAATGTAACTTCAATTGAAATCAAGTAGTTCCTTGATCATAGACTGATGTCTGTCGACAGCTGACAGACAGAGTGAATGAACTGCTTAACCCCACTTTGCACTTCACGCGCGTGGTAAATGTAATTAGTTTACAAATGTTCGGTAACCACAAACAGTAGACTCTGGATAATAAGCGTATGCACTCATTTTTAGATTTAGGAGAGCACATGCGATTATATTTGCACCAATTTTCCTTGAGCACGTATCTCTTTAAACTCCGCAACAAGTTTGTTGTCCCTGTCTGGGTAAAAGGCTCGTCTTTTCCTTGTCCCTGTCTGGGTGAGAGGCTCGTCTTCCGCTGCCTATCTTCTTTTAAGCTTTCGCACTCCGAACAATTATTTCCTCATTCGTCACTGTACACATCAAAGTCCTCGTGTCAAGTCTGAATTTCTCACACATCTGGTACCGGTTCTTACAATCGTTGCAAACCGTGATAATCTCAATCTTCTTTTCATGGGTGTATGATCGACGCTTCACTGGCATGTCCGTTTTGATCCTGATGAAAAATGTTGTGTTACGACCCCTTTGTCAAAAAAAGAAAGAAGTTGTTTTGAATGTACAACTCTTGTCGTAACAGATGTGTAAGAAATTAGGACTTAAAGTTATGTGCCAATAAAACACAAATAATGTACTGTTTGAGTGATAATATTTTAAATTTCAAAGCTTACGATGACGTTTTTATATGCGCTTATTTCATGGATAAATCAAATAGGGAGGCCCGGTGTGCCGCTTATTTGCTCACTTGGAACGTAGTTCTGGGGAGCTTATGGGATGTCGCGTCGTCCGTCCGTCAGTCCATCTGTCTGTCTACAAATCCTTGCAACTTCTCTGAAACTACACATACGAATTCGATGAAACTTTACCGCAACGTTCATCACCGTCTATGTACCAAAGTTTGTTCATGGCATGAAAAAAAATTAAAAAATAAAAATTGGGCCCGAATAGGGTCTACGGAGGTTGTCCCCCAAAATATGTATTTGCTCTTTTCTCCAAAACGACACACAATTCTGATGAAACATGACCACAACCTTCATCACTCGAGATGTACCAAAGTTTGTTCACGGCATTACAAAATACAAAAAAAAAATCCATCGGTATTTACTTTCTTCTCCGTTACATATTTTGTGGGTCACCCATGCCTACCAGTCAGTGGTTCCCTGGTTATCTTATCCAGCCGCTACCAGGTAAGCACCCAGGGGTATTACCCCTATTTTTTTTCCCCCCATAGGCTTATTATCCAGATTCTACTGCATGTCACATGACTCATGCAAAGGTGTATCAATAACCTCATGTCAATTTATGAATCACCTCATTCCCTTCACATGGGCTTTCCATTCAAACAACAATATCCAAAACCTTTGGGGAGCACAAGCACTGGGCTCTACAAGGTGAATATATTGATTTTTGAAATACTGTACTGTACTTGCTTTTCCAAAGTGCAAGTTTGAGTATAAAGAAAATAAAATATTTGTTGCATGAGGCTCTCTTAGTGGAAGAACTTTGCCCTCGTAAGCATCCCGAATATTGACACTTTGTGACATCAGGAACCCTTCCCTCAAGTTTAAAAAAATAAATCTTAAACATTCGACTGGTTGACACCTACACCACAAATTGCTATCAGCAATTCACACATATGTTATATATGGAGTAATAATAAAAGCAATATCAGTTTCAAAAGTAAAAATCATTTTAGAATCATTTTCACCTCTGGAAATGGACAACAACCCCATCGCCCTGATGCAGTTTTGCAGCAAGTGAAGTTTGTACGACAGGAAAAGCTGCCATTGCATGGAACATTCCACACAGTGGTAGCCCCAGGGGACAACGAAAGCAGCTTCAAGTCCTTGTCACAGGTCTTGGTTACTAGATTACAACTGGAACCAGAGGGGCAGCAGGATTGCTGGTCAGCACAACACACCGCCTGCAGGCACGGACATCCCCATGGCCAGAAGTGGTCACTCCTCACAAGGTCCATCAAGGTTAGAGTCATAACAAATGCAACTGCTCAAGGAAGATCTTGGAATGTTCAAATGCCATCTTGACAAAAAATAAAAAGGAGAAAAACTTACAATACGTGTTAATAATTTAAGGATACATGCTGTGTAAAGCTGTTCTTACAAAACTAAATGGTAGAAACAAAGTAAGCCATCGGGCTATGCCAACCTGGTGGCTTTTTTGAACTGGAGGACGTGAACCACCACCTGGAGAGTGTTTATCGAAACCCAAAGTTCATAACCATCACAATAGAGGGACTGTAGCATCAGAACAATTAGCTTCAAACAAAAGGCCTGAAAAGGTGGTGATATAAATGAATGCATAAAGAAACCCAATGTGCTGCAAAGGTAAAAACATCCTGGATCACAATACCAACAAGAGCTCAAGTGAGCACAATATACGCCCGAACAAGGAAGGTATATACAGAATTGTGCTACTACATGGAAAACAGCATCCTGGTTGCCATGGCAACCACTTTAGATGACAAACGTATGCCGCGACACACCGTCTCCACAGTTCTACCTATTTACCAAATATAGTGTAGTAGATAGTAGAAAAATCGTGCAAATTATGATACAAGCATCAAATTTGGCATTTCTGTTCTGCAGGGCTTTCTGATCAAATCTGCCCGATTGGCCTTTGAAAATCCAAATTTCGAAAAATTTGAAAAAAAAAATAAAAAAAAAACTTCAAAAAAATTTGAAGTCACAGCTGGCTGAAATTCTTGAAGCGCAAGTGAACATCCCAGACAGAGAACCAAGGGGAGATGCAGTCATCATTGATGGCTCAGCACTTATCAATGCCCTACCTCCACGCACTTCAAAGATATTTGATGACTATGCTAAAAGAGACATCATCCCAAAGTGGAATCCTATGGTGCCAAGTAGAGAGGTGGACGTAGTGTTTGATGTGTACAAGAAGCAAGTCTGAAGTCCGAGGCAAGGTCAAAAGGGGCAAGGAATCAGAAGAGAGGTGACAGGAACCAGTAAGACCCAAGTAACAGGAGAAGCTTTCTTCGAGATGACAGCAACAAGACTAAGCTGTTTCACTTCCTTGCAGAAAAGATGGTGGAAGCACAGACGACAAGCACAGTCATTGTCACAAAAGGAGAAGATGCCATTAAACAAAAAAAGAAGTCACTGGATGTTGTGTCTCCATGTTGTCATGAAGAAGCTGACACTCAAATATTTTCACGCCAGGGATGCAACGACGGATGGTAGCAAGTCCATTATCATTAAGGCTAATGAACACGGATGTACTAGTCATGCAATATCTGTACTGCCATCCTACAGGAACTAGTCTTGAGAACATGTGGATTGCCTTTGGCCAAGGAGCCAAGGCGTGATGGATTCCAGTCCATGAGGTAGTTTCTGAATAGGGCCTGAGAAAGCTAGAAGGATCCATACTTCCATGCGTTCACTGGATGTGACGTCGTGTCTGCCTTCCGCAAAAAGGAAGAAAACTGCATGGCAGACTTGGAACGTCTTTGATGATGTTTCTGAAACATCACAAATCTCAGCCAGCATCCAACATTGATTTGTGATCTTGACTTTTTTGAAGTTTTTTTTTTCTTCAAATTTTTCAAAATTTGAATTTTCAAATGGCCAATCAGGCAGATTTGATTAGAATCCCCTGGAGAACAAATGTGCCAAATTTGATGCTTGTATCATCATTTGCACACGATTCCTCTCAAAAATTGCTGTTATCTGCCCCACTAATATGAAACGTGAAAGTTGAAAACTTCGGGAGTTAGAGTGCGGACAGGAACGGACAGACAGACAGACGGACGGACGGACGGACGACGATATCACATAATACGCCCCGATATATATATATATTGGGCGTATAAAAAGAACTGTTGTGCAGCTACACACCCACCAAGCATGTGCAACTTTGCGTGCGTGCGTGCATGTAAGTTGTGAATTTTGGACGGATGCACTCACGTTTGGCAGGAGGCAGCAAAGGCAATCACCTTGAGGGCCCTGACAAGATGTGCCACCATGCGGGCAATTGCAGCTCGTCTCATTCACCCGGGATTTCTGGAAGAGTTTAGCACACAACAGCATAACCAAATGGAAGAGCAGGACGCAAGACAAGCTGCGCCATAACAACATGGAAAGCAAACTGTCTACCTCTAACACTATAAATTATTATACGAGTGTAAAAGGCTGTCAAAAATGACAGATTGGAGAAATGGCAACGAAATATTAAAGGAGACTGGAAGATATGATATTTCATAGCAAGAAGCGTTAGTTCAAATCACTACGTGTTCAAATGTTACCCTAATTTCTTCATCTTCTGGGACGTTTGTTTCGATGGCACAGCCTCGTGAGCGTGACAAAGTCTGAAGCCTCGGCCTACAAACGTAAATGAACACTCGCTTTACTCTGCACGCGTTACAGATCATGTGCAGCGAATTTCACCTCCCTATTGCCTTGTAATTATTATTTAAGAAAGCGTTCTGTACACCACCCATTTAGCCCGGCTGCAAGTCATCATCTACATTTCCAAAAGAAGAGATGCAAGTAATCTTTTATGAAAAAAGTTTTTCGAATTTTTTTTATCCTCAAAAATAGACCGAAGCAAACCCATAGTCTTCAGATTGGCCTTTAAACCCGACTCAAATCATCCTTATAGAGGGAGACAGAGAAATACACACCGTTTGAAACATACATTATGCAGACACAATGCCTCCAGAAAGGTCTACACTCCCTTTTTCAAATTTTTCACCTTTTGTTGCTTCTAGCCTGGAATTAAATTCCATTAAATCAGACTTTTTCAACCTTTATTTACACATCGTATCCCACAACTTCCAAGTGAAAAGCAAATTGGACAAATTTCAGAAAATTAATTAAAAATACAAAACTAGAACATCTTGGTTGGATAAGTGTCCATCCCCTTATAATAGCAATTGTAAATTAGCTCAGGTGTGACCAATCACCTTCAAAATCACACACAAAGTTAATTGGCTACACCTGTGTTAAACTGCACTGATTCTGATTTTTTTCAGAATGCAATCAGCTGTTCCTGAAGGCTTCCTCTGCTGGGTAGTACATTTCAAAGCAAAGACTCAACCATGAACATCAAGGGGCTTTCAAAGACCTCTGGGATAAAGTTGTGGAGGCACAGATCATGGGATAGGTATAAAAATATTTCAAAGGCCTTCTATATCCCTTGGAGCACAGTCAACACGATCATTAAGAAATGGAAGGCGTATGGCACCATCAAGACCCTGCCTAGATCAGGCCGTCCCTCCAAACTGGATGACCAAGCAGGGAGACTGACCGAGAGGCCACCAAGAGGCCAATGGCAACTTTGAAAGAGCTACATGCCTTTATGGCAAAGATTGATCACTGTGTGCATGTCACAACAATATCCCAAGCACTTCCACAAGTCTGGCCTGTACGGTAGGGTGGCAAGAAGGAAGCCATTACTCAAAAAAGCCCACCTTGTCCCATTTGAGGTAAGCAAAAAACCTCTCTGGATATTCTGAAGTCATGTGGCAAAAAGTTTTTGATCTGATAAAACGATGAAGGAACTTTTCCCCTTAATGCAAAACGTTACTTTGGTGCAAACCCAACACATGCATCACCCAAAGAACACCATCCCTACTGTGAAGCATGGTGGTGGCAGCATCATGTTCTGGGGATGTTTCTCATCAGCAGGGACCGGGCACTTGTCAGGATAGAAGGGAAAATGGATGGAGCAAAATCCTAGAGGAAAACATGCTGACCTCTGCAAGAAAGCTGAAACTGGGACGGAAGTTCACCTTCCAGCATGACGATGACCCGACAACGACAGAAGAATGGGAAAATATTGCCTAATCAAGGTGTGCAAAGTTAGTTGAGACCTATCCCAACAGACTCACAGCTGTAATTGTTGTCAAAGGTGCTTCCACCAAGTATTAACTCATGGGGGTGGACACTTATCCAACCAAGATATTCTAGTTTTGTATTTTTAATTAATTTTCTGAAATTTGTCCAATTTGCTTTTCACTTTGAAGTTGTGGGATACGATGTGTAAATAAAGGTTGAAAAAGTCTGAATTAATGCAATTTAATTCCAGGCTAAATGGCAACAAAAGGTGAAAATTTTTGAAAAGGGAGTGTAGACTTTCTATAGGAACTGCGGTTGACAAGACTCGGCCTTTGAGGCAAAGTGCTGATGAGCATTAAGACCTCGACACAACGTGGACAATTTTGCATCTTGCAACCAGGAATTTGCTGGAGACAACGTTAATATACTTAAGGGGGTGGGAGATGACAACCTTCCAGTGGTCCACCCTGTTAACCAATTTCATTGCATCAACAAATGCAGCACAAAGATCTTACAAACGGCCGTTTTCAGGGCCAATCGTCTCACAGTATAGAGAAAACTCTTCGCATCAGCCAATTAAACGTGTAAGGCATGTCACGAACAAAATGTGACTCCACATCAAGAACTGCTAAGGATCTTGATGTTTATGTTCTTCTCCTTCAAGAGACATGCTGAGGATGACTCCACTGCCTCCAAGCTCTGCATATATGGTTTCAAACTTTTAGCAGCAGTGCCCCATTCAAGGTATGACATTGTAACCCACTTATGACACAACCGGACTGACTTTTATATTCTGAAAGAATCTAGTGCCAATTATGTCTTCATTGCCACTGTGAGAGTTGGGGACAACAATCACCAACATGTACAAACCACCTCAGGTAGAGTATCTCCTTCCAGCACGACCCATGACTGCTCATCCTGACATTCATGCTGGTGACTTCAACAGCCATCACGCCTCATGGGGATACATTTCAGATGATGAGGCAGGTGAACAACTGGTGGCTTGGGCCTCCGCTGATGATCACCATCTCCTGCACAATGTCAAGCAACCAGACACTTTCCATTCATGTAGGTGGAGGAAGGACCACAATCCAGAACTCGATTTTGTCTCCAGGGATGGTAATCCCCTTTCCACGCATCTCGTACGATCCTGCCACACTTTCCACACAGTAAACATCAACCAGCGTTAATCCACATTGGAATAAAGGTTCCCTTGATGACATCCAAACCTAAGGTGCACTGGAATTTTCAGAAAGCCAACTCATTTTGACAACAGAAGTCGAGGAGCAGATCACCAACCTCAACTCTGTCCCGAAGAGCGACAGCAGCTTCTGCAAGAACTACATCCCAGATGGTTTTCGCAAATGCTATACACCTTGTTAATTTGCTCAAAACTGTCTAACTCCTCCAACAGTATGAAGGTTCTGGGGATCCAGATGTTGCATCTGAGCTGATTGGAATCTCTGGGCATGGCCAGATGACAAAGATGGCAGGAGACAGGAGAATATTAAATGGTCTTGGAACTCTCCAAGACCATTTAATCAACTCCTCATCCATCTTTGCTTTCTTCCCCCTAAATCAGGGATAACATTGACAATGGCCTTTCCTCCACCAAAGCAAGGAAAGCAGCAGGAATTGATGACATCTATCCTGAATTCTCGAAGAACTTGGGATCTCATGGATGCAATTGGTTGGCTTCTCTTTTTATCAACATCCATGCAACTGGAATCATATCATCAACCTGGAGAGAGGCGAAAGTTATCACCATCCTCAAGCTTGATAAACCTGCTGCTAGCCCGTCTAGCTGTCGGCCCATAGCTCTGCAACCAGGAATTTGTATGATATACAAGTTGTTTGAGCATGTCCTTCTGGCCAGGCTCTCTCCACTGGTGGAGCCCAACCTTCCCAAGGAACAAGCTGGTTTCAGACCAGCGGAGGAGCTGTTTTGATAAAGTACTTGCACTTAACACCCACATTGAAGCTGCCTGCCAATGGACGTTCAAGACAGGTGTTGCAGTAATTGACTTTTTATCAGTGCATGATACGGTATGGCGACACGGTCTTCTGCTGAAAGCTGCCAGACTTTTCCAGTGCCAAGCCACAATGTGTATCCTTTCTTCTGTGCTCAACAATTGAAGCTGTAAGATTTCACTCGGCAAGCAAACCAGCTCCATAAGGACTCTGAATGATGGTCTTCTCCAAGGGTCTGTATTATTTCAAATCCTCTTCAAAATCCAAGTAAGCTGGCTAAATTGGCTCCGGCTCGATGCCTCCCCTCTCAGGACCTGAAAGCCTCCACTGCACTCCAGCACACTTCAAGTGCTGACCACCACGGTGTAGAGGCAGCAGACTGAAACTCCAGCCCACCAAAGTGGACGTCCGTAGAAGTTTGGGCCTACAAAGCCATCCATTGGTTCACACGCGGACCCCTGCGATAAACGCTGACCCAGCATCCAGATCCAGTTCATCGGATCTGTGCTATTAGTGTAGCTGGCAAGACCATCTACCTGTAGGAGTGAAGGGCACGGTGCCCACCGAAACTGCCAGGCCGGCGGAGTCGAGCATGCAACGACCCAATAGTTAATCACACACGGCTAGGCCAATCCAGGTCAGGAACCTGAAGTTGCCAACGGAATGCCCGTCATTGACCCTAACAGGTTCCCCTGAGAGAGCCATGCCTGAGCAGTGGAATGCAAGCCCCGTCAAGAAAATCTGAGGAAGGAGAGTAGGACTGGTGTCAACGGAGCACCCCAATGAGGAATCAACATGTAGCTCACCATCTTTTAGGTACCAACAAGTATGCTGTGGCTCCCCTCGGCTGGCTCGTGGAGCAATACTTAATCGGCTGGTGCCTACGCCCAAACCCAACTAAAACTACAGTTACCGCTTTCCATCTCAGCAACCGACTGGCTAACAGCAAACTACAGGTTGCCTTTTGTGACCAACCAGTCAAAGATGAACCATTCCCCAAGTACCTTGGAGTCACCCTTGATCACATAATGTTCCATGAACACCTAATATGGATCAGAGAAAAGATCAAGACCAGGGCAAACATCATCCAGAAACTAGTGGGCACGAGCTGGGGATGAAGTGTATGCACTCTTCACATTGCTACCATTGCTCTTGTTTACTCTGCAGTGGAATAATGTTCTCCTGTTTGGGCAGAGAGCAGCCACACAAAACACTTGGACACTGCACTGAAAACACTGATGTGGATAATCAGCGATACATGAAATCAACACCCATGCAGTGGCTCCCAGTCTTGTCTAACATCCCACCCCCCGATGTGCATCGGGAGGCAATAATGCCGAGTTTGACTACATCAAAGCCAAGCCAGAGCTTCCAATCCATGAAGACCTGCAGAATCTACCAAACATGCAGCTCTTGTTACGGAAACCTTTCTGGGACTCTGCAAATGTTTTGAGTGATGCGGGGTGTAACACCAAGGACAAGTAGCACAATCTCTGGACAGACAACATCATTGTTAACAAAGAACTGGTGAGTGATCCAATAGAAGAGCCTCCAGGTGTCAACCTCCCCCTGAAACAGTGGTCTGTGATCAACAGGATCCACACTCTCCATGCAAGGACATCACACCACCTCCACAAATGGGATTTCCAAGACAGCCACCCAGATGTGACTGTGGCCACCCAGATCAGATTCTTCATCACATTATGAATGAGTATCACCTACGGAAATTTGATGAAGGATTTCGGGAAATCCACCAAACAACAAACAGTGCTGTTACTTGGCTGTCCAACTTAGACTTAGATCTGTGAGCTGAAAAATTGTCATATGAAAGAATATAATATATTTAAGATGCTGCATCTTATCAAACGTTATACAATGAAGTGAGCATGTACAACTGGGATTAGAGTAGGCCATTGACATTCTCTCCAACTTAATATTGTACAGGTAAGGAAGCAACCGCAGCTATGTTTATGTGAAATAAAAAAATTCTGCTCTACCCACCAAAAAGCAAACAGAACATTTTTGTTGTAAAAGTGGCTGTCGCTGGACGACTGCCTGAATGACAAACTAGAGAGCATCTTATTGTTGGCTCGAGTTACTATATGACACAAGTTCAACTGTGATTCAGAATATGTGGCTGATTATCATTTTGTATGCAGCCTGTGACTGCTGGTTGCATCATTGCTGGGAGCGTGACTGTGCCACTAATGCAGTGCTCCATATTTCCAGTAAGCTGGTCTGGTACTCATTTTGCCAGCTTCAGGAGGATGACGGGCTGAGTCAACCCACATGGTGTTGTTTAACGGCACGACAGGGGCTTGAACTAAAGACCTTAAGATCTTAAGCCAGCCACCTTAATTGTTAAGCCAACAGCAGGATTTGTGTCACGGATGATGGGAAGCGATATTTAAAATGGCAGTGATGATTGTCACGTTGTCGAGCCCAGGAAACACAGAAACCAGCGTGATTACGGATCACCACTATGGCTCGCGGTGCTTGTTTAATCAGCCATCTTAGAACCTTCTCTTCCAGTTGTTGTTTCACATCATCGTGACAATACAGTGGAGTAGCATGTATTCAAAAGTATCCAAACACAATACAAACCATCATCATGACAATGATGATTCAGCATTGTTGAAAAAAAAATTTAATAATATTATATATATATACATATTATAGGCAATTCAATGGTTAGTAACGTTAAACTTTTGGGGCTATTGTTTAACGTTCTGACCTGTGAAATGAAATTGAATGAGCATTTAATCTTACTAATGATACCAGCAAAGCTTCTTGATTAAGGCCCAGTCACACCTTGACGTTTTAGCCAGCTTATGCCGATTTTTGAAAAATTTGTCTAAAACGCTGGCGCACGTCCAATACGTTATTGGTAAGTTTTGGAAACATTAAGAGCACGCTGAAAAAACACTGCCATACGTCGTAGTATGCTGGCTTTCATCGTTGTACTTTGCGGTTGTCCGCAAATTTTAGCATGCTTGAAATTTTACGTCTTATGCCAGCGTATGACTCACAAGTTCCGCTACACTGGCCATAATTTGTAGGCACGTTACGCGATCGTTGACACACGTCGACACGTTACTTGTAAGTTACTCATAAGTCGAAACACGTCGAGGTAATGTTTAGTCGTCAGTGTTCCAGACTCCCTGGTTTTATTTTTTTGTTGTTTTTTTTCTTCGGCATGACGGTGATGTTGACACTTCGATTTCTAGTGCAGTTATAATATAATATAATTAATAGGCTGCCGCTCAACGATTTAAATCATAAACCGCACTAGAAATCGATGTGTCAACATCACCGTCATGCCGAAGAAAAAAAAAAAAAAACCATGGAGTCTGGAACACTGACGGGTTCCTCCTGTGTGAACCCCATTATTAGGTCATCTCTACATCTCAGTAGAGATGACCTAATAAAGCCAGTCTCGAAGTCTGTCGCCCGTCCGTCCGTCCGTCTACAATCAAACCGAGTGGAGACAAATAACCAATAGTGGAATGGATAGAGGTCGATGAGACATGCACAACGATATAACTTTCAAGGTCGTCCAAGGTCGAGGTCAAGGTCACGAGGCTGTCAAAGTTGCGAAAATCGTCGATTTCAAATCGTATCTCCTCCCTCATTTATCGAGAGATCAAATGTTATTAGTGATTCAGATACTTTGGACTATTATCTAGAACAACACGAGCCATTTTTTTGAAATTTGCTCTCGTTCCGATTTTATAGTTTTTATCCGCCTCGTGGTGCGCCGGAGACCTCAACACGGTCTCCCGCGCTGATTTTAACTTCAAATTCAATTATGCTTTCACCTTTCGCACTGCATAAGGTTGATCGACACTGAAATAAAGCGAATTCGACCTGAAATTCACATTTAATGAGGGAAATGCATCGAATGCGTTGGGTGGGTGGGTGTGGGTGCCGAGATGCCGTGGATTCTGGCAGGCACGGATGAAGCCTAGAATTTCTCCTCGAGGGAATGCTTACTGTTGGGTCTGGGAGATTAATGTTTACATTTTTGAGGGTTTTAGAACACGCTTTACAGGTCTCTGTAAAAATTCTGGTGCAAAAGAGACGTTTTATGATTGTATAAAAAAATATTTCGTCCGCCGCGTCACGGCTCGTCACGTGACACCACGCGCGAGAACAGACGCGTCGTTGAGTCACATAAAGGTTTTGCGTGTGCGCGCTGACGTCATCGCGCTCCTCTACTCTGTTGCCGAGATACGACTTGATCGAAACTGAAATAAAGCGAATTCGACCTGAAATTCACCTTTCGATTATAGATGCCCCTAATTTGATTTTGCTTCTGTCGACCACTGGCATAGATGACCGGCATCCCGCTCGGGGGTATTTTTATATACCAATTCCCCTAAACGCTGCCAATACGCCATTATATGGTAGTTGTAAGTTAGAAACACGTTCATTTAGTTCTTTGGTCGTCCGGAAGACGTCAATCAAACACGTCTACATACGTCAATGTGCGTTGGAAATACGTAAGGAATTGGTTCAAACCATGTTACTCATAAGTTAGAAATAACTTTCGGGTACGCTAGACATTAGCTCGACGTGTTTCGACTTATGAGTAGCTTACAAGTAACTTTTGTCGACGTGTGCCAACGTTCGCATATCGTGCGTACAACTTATTCCCATCGCATGCGGAACGTGTGAGGCATACGGCAAGTACGTTGTAAATTTTTAACACGTTTAAAATTACAAGACGTACTCCACTTACTACGACGTATGATAGCGTACTTTAGCGTTCTATTCACGTATACCAACTTACCCATACCGTATTCGACGTGCGCCAGCGTTTTAGATGCATTTTTCAGAGGTCGGCATACGCTGGCAAGATCGCCAAGGTGTGACTGCGATGTTGACACTTCCATTTCTCCGGCGGTTATGATTTGAGTCGTTGTGCGGCAGCCTTTTAATAGGCTACGTCACGTCATCGTCGGCGATACGTGCAGCGCGCTATGCATAAGTAGACTATCGTTGGGCATAGGTTGTGAACGCCGACAACAGGCTAAGCATTCGTTGGTACAAGTTATCTATAAGACAACGAAACGTTCTGTGTCCGTACTAATATGTTATGCATATGACCAACTCATTATGAATACGTCCGAATCTTTAAAAAAAAACATCAAAAGTTCAACGTTAGCCAGCGTTTTACATACATTTTGATACGTTGCCATTGCTGGCTAAAACGTCAAGGTGTGACTGGGCCTTTAGACCTTCCACCCATGTAAAAAAAAAAAACATAGACTTGTGTTAGAGTAACAGTGAGAATTCAATTTCGGTTGGTAACGTTCCAGAATATGGACAAGGATAAAAATGACAGATCCTTTGGTCAAAGTTTCCTCAATCAGGAGATATCTATATCAAGTTGTGTTTCTCCTTTCATTTCTTACTTATTAATCTTTGTTTTTGTATAGAACATTTATTATGTATCCTCCTCGTTTTTTATTCAAGACAAGAAAAACATGGTTAGTAATGTTACGGTTAGTAAGGTTACAGTTTGTCCGCTGTAGGTATAAATGATTATAGATCATTTTAAAAGTATTTATATAGTTTTTCAAGAAATACCGGTATGATTTCTGCTGGTATCAACATAAGGTCACCAAATGTCCACACAGGTACTAATTGTCATGTAAACTGTGTCATGCAAATGAGCACCAGGTGTCACATACTCTCTCTATCGAGTGCAGCCTGTGGCTGCTGTTGCATCATTGGTTGGGACGCGGCTATGCCGCTGATGCAGTGTCCCCCCTACCAGTACACTGGTGCTCATTTTGCCGACCTCGGAAGGATGACAGGCTGAGTCAACCTCCTGGTGTATTTTAATTCAGCGGCCAACGGGCTTGAACTCAGGACCCTAGGATCCCAAGCCACCACCCTAACCACCAAGCCAACACCAGGCTGTGTCACATACTACACATTTGACATACAATGTATAATCATGCCGTCAGCAATACTGTAAGACAGAGCGGCCATTTTAGTCATGACTATCACTGAGATTTTTACATGAAATCATCCCAAATCACGGATGAGGTTCAGAGATCTTCCTTCTGATGAAGTGGTTGTGACGTCTATTATATTTTTATTGCAATGTACACGTGATGTGTGAGGATTCAGTATCACAGTCTTAACCAATCCATTTGTTTTATTGAAAAAAAACTGAAGATAATTTAAGTATAACAAAGTGTAAAACTCCGCACTAACAATGTATCATAATTACATCACTTTCACTATGACTGCAAATCTGTTTTGATGTTTTCATCACACTATCGATTGAAATAGGTTCATACCTCGTATACTTAGGATAAAGAACTGTTATAATAGAAAACTGCAAGTGTGTGCACTGTCGCTGCATCAACAGCAAATCAAGATTGTATTCAGTTTTGATGTTTCCCCTTTGAACTGAACTCGGCATTTAAATACAAGCTGAGATTAATGAAATATCACACTCACCAAAAGTGCTCTCAGATCAGAATTCCTGTTGTACATTTGTTGATATCGTGGGAGCGCTGACTTCATCAACAGTATGGCGAATTCCATGCAGACATGTAGTATCGTACATTTTGGTGCATGTATGAGTGTGCAGGAGTGCATGCAGAATGCATCACATGTGGATATGAAGTTTTTAGGTGCATTGTGGGTAATCTATGTCTCATGCTACCCTCTTTTGTCTGATGTTACACTAATGACTGAAAAACTTCTCCTGCTGGTCTACTGATATTCATACCAAGTGTATATGGTTAGTAACGTTACAGCTTGGTTAGTAACGTTACATGGTTAGTAATGTTACAGATTTTGACCTATGTTGTTTTTCTTACGGTACAGTTTCCACGAAATTAATTGGCACTGATAAACTCAGTATGGTACAGTAGAGGAAATTTTTAAGATGAGGAAGTTCAACACAATTTCTTTCTTTTCCTGCAAAAACAAATTGATGTTTTGGTTAGTACGTTACACGACTCTGAAGGGTTTGCGTTTTTACAAAAAGATGTGTAATCCCATCAGAATCATGTATTTTGGTTTTTTGGAGTTGAGAGGTACTTTCACTCCAAGATTAAAATTGCTTTAAATGAAGTGAATTATTGAAATCTTTCTCTTCACTGATCAAAACAAGTTTTCATGTTTTCACAGAAAATTTTGTTCGGAATGTTATCGAGGCAACATGGCGTTCACACACATTACAACGGCAGAAACACCGCAACAAAACTTTTTTTCAAGAACTTTGGTCTATATAGAATCATATGAACTAAAAATTTAGTGAAAATTTACAATTCTAAAATTTGAGGTCATGTCCACTCGATCATGGAATTTCATATATATCACCCATGGTGCAGAGCCATTTGCACACCTGGAGATGGCCTTCAACCGCCTTTGCGAGGAATGTGCTACTCCATGACAAGCTTGAGGGTACATCACACGTCAAAGTTTGCAGGTTACAAATACGGCCTTGAGGACAGCAGTGATGTTTGTCCTTACAGCAGACTGCCTGTGAAAAATCAGAATACATTTACAACAACAGCAGGACAATAAATCAAATCAGGAAACAACAACAGCATAGCTGTAGCTACAGCTGCAGCATTGTAGAATAAGGAAGGTAATATTACATTATACTCGCAGGGACCCACAGAACATCAACGCAATGCAAAATGTGACTTCAAGTCCTCAACTCCAACCCCTCACAAATCCCAAGTCATCAACCCCATCTAAAACCCCAAGTCCTCAACCTCCCTCCCTCTCACCCCTAAAGCCTCAACCTCCCCCTTCAACTTGTCCCATATTTGCCCTCCCCTCTTCCTAACCCCAACATCAACACCTGACCTCTCCTCCTCCCCCCCCCACGCTCATTAAAAGCAAAGGGCATTCTCACATCGATCATTACGTATTCTTAATGAGTCTCTTCCC
>CM068959.1:53008692-53020029 GCA_035128595.1 Eptatretus atami | reverse complement strand
TCCAACTTAATATTGTACAGGTAAGGAAGCAACCGCAGCTATGTTTATGTGCAATAAAAATTCTGCACTTACCACAAACAGCAACAGAACATTTTTGTCTGTAAAATGGCTGTCGCTGGACGGATCTGCCTGAATGACAACAGGAGCATCTTATTGTTGCTCGACGTTACTATATGACACAAGTTCAACTTGATTCAGATATGTGGTGATTATCATTTTGTATGCACGCTGTGATTGCTGGTGCATCATTGCTGGAGCGTTGACTCTGTCGCCACTAATGCAGAGCTCCATTTTCCAGTAAGCTGGTCTGGTACTCGTTTTGCAGCTTCAGGAGGATGAGCGGGCGGAGTCAACCACTGCGTGTTGTTTTACGGCACGACAGGGGCCTTAACTAAAGACCTTTAAGATTTAAGCCAGCCACCTTAATTTTAAGCCAACGAGGATTTGTGTACGGTAGATGGAAAGGCGATATTTTTAAAATGCATGATGTTGTCACGTTTGTCGAGCCCGGAACACAGGGAAGCCAGCGTGATACGGATCACCACTATGCTCGCGTGCTTGTTTAATCGCCCTCTTAAACCTTCCTCTTAGTGTTGTTTCAACATCTCGTGACAATCAGGGTGAGTAGCAGTATTCAAAAGTATCCAAAACAATACAAACTCATCATGCTGATGATCGCATATGATGAAAAAAAATATATATTACATATTAGGGCATTCAGATGCGTCTGTAACGTTAAACTCTTTGAGGGCTATTGTTTAACGTTTGATGTGAATGAATTGAATGAGCTTTATCTTTATGATAACCGCAAAGCTTCTTGATTAAGGCCGTCAACTTGAACGTTTAGCCAGCTTATCCGAATTTTGCATTTTGTCGTAAACGGCTGGCGCACGATCCAATACGTTATGGTGTAGTTTTGGAATTAGAGCACGCTGAAAAACACTGCCAATACGTCGTTAGTTGCTGGCTTGTCATCGTCTGTGTACTTGGCGTTGTCCGCAACTTTTAGCATGCTTGAAATTTCGTCTTTATGCAGCGTTTATGACTCACAGGTTCCGCTACACTGGCATCAATTTTTGTAGGCCGTACCGCGATCGTTGACCACGCTCGACACGACCGTGTTACTTGTAGTTACTACATAAGTCGAACGTCGTCGAGGTAATTTGCGTTCAGTGTTCAGACTCCTGGTTTGTCATGCGGTGATGCTTGACACTTCATTTTAGTGCATTTCTAATAATTATGGCTGCCGCTAGCTCAACGATTAATCTAACCGCACTGAAATGATGTGTCAACATTCACCGTCATGCCGAAGACAAAATAAAGAAACCATGGAGTACTGAACACTACGGGTTCCTCTGTGTGACCCCATTTTTTGTAGAGATGACCTTAATAAAGCTTTCTTCGTTTTGTCTGTCCGCCCGTCCTTGTTTCCGTCCTTACAATCAACCGATGTGGAGACAATAACAATAGTGGAATGGATAGAGGTCGATGTGGCTTGCACACCGATTAACTTTTCAAGGTCGTCCGGAGGTCGAAGGTTCAGGTCACGAGGTGTCAAAGTTGCGAAATCGTCGATTTCAATCGTATCTCCTCCTCATTTATCGAGAGATCAATTGTTATTAGTGATTCAGATACTTTGGGACTTTTTATTATCTGAAACAACCGAGCCATTTTTTGCAATTGCTCTCGTTCGTTTTATTGGTTTTTATCGCCTCGTTGGTGCGCCGGGACCAACACGGTCATCCCTGCGCTGATTTTAACTTCAAATTCATATGCTTTCAGCCTTTCGCACTGCCATAAGGTTGTATCGACCTGAATAAAGCGAATTCCGACCTGAAATTAAGATGAGGGAAAGAGTCGAATGCGATTTTGTGGGTGGTGTGTGGTGCCGAGATTGCGTGGATTCTGGCAAGGCACGGGGCATGAGCTAGAATTTCTCCTCGATGGGAATGCTACTGTGGGGTTGGCGAGATTAATGTTTCATTTTGAGGGGGTTTTGAACACACGCTTTAACAGGGTCTCTGGTAAAATCTGGTGCAAAGAAGACGTTTATGTTGTATAGAAAAACTATTTTCGTCCGCCGAGCCTCACGGCCTCGGTACGATGACACCAACCGCGCCTCCTAACATAAGCGGAGAACGACGGCTTCGTTGGTCCAATAAGGTTTGTTTGTCTAGTGTGCGCGCTGACGTCCATCGCTTTTTTGAGTTGACGACTTTGTGATCTGAGCTGAATGAAGCGAGCATCGACTGGGATAAATTCACCTTCTCGCATTAATGATGCCCCTAATTTTTGATTTTGGCTTCTTCTGTACACTGGCATATAGCTGGGACGGCTCGCACTGCTTGGTCGTCGACTCTGTCCTCGAGGGAGGGGTATATTGTTTATCAGGTGCCTTTAAGCTTCGCCTGCCCTTACGCGTTATTATGCTAGTGGGAAGTTGTAGAGGTTCATGTGTATTCTGTTCTGGTTCGTTCGTCGCGGGATGACGTCCAATCCAAACACACGCTCTTACTCGGTTCTCTCCTTTGGCTGCGTGAAATAAGTGAGGTCTATGACGATTACTCGATTATTAAAAACTTTCGGTGTACGCTAGGATCTTATGTAGCTCGACGTGTTTGTCGAGGTGTGAGTAGCTTGGTGATGTACGTATTTTTGTCGACCGCCACTGTGCCAACCGGTTCTGCAGATACCGTGCGATGACAACTTGATTCCATCGCAAGGCTTCGGCACGTGTGGAGGCCTACGCGGCACGCTCACGTTGTAAGATTTTTTTGAGACAACCGTTCTCATAAATGTACAAGACGCTACTCCCTTCGCTCGACGTATATAGTCGTTCCTTTGCTTCTATTAAGTATACCAGAAGGATCTTACGGCCATACCCGTATTCAGACGCTGGGCAGACGGTTTTTAGATGATTTTTCAGGAGGTCGGCTAGCTGGCAGTCGCCAAGGTGTGACTGCGATGTTGACACTATCCATTTCTCCGGCGGTCTATGATTTTGAGTCGTTGTGCCTGCGACGCTTTTAATAGGCTACGGTCACGTCGTATCACGTCGGATACGTGCAGCGCGGTATGCATGTTTGGACTATTCGTTGGCGTAGGTTGTGAACGGACAAGGGCTAAGGGCATTCGCTCTTGTACAGATATATCATATAAAAGCACGAAGACGTCTGCTGTCCTTCGACCTATATGTTATGCTATGAGCAGCTCTACGTATGAATAAGGTTAACCGAATCTTTAAGAAAAAAGAATTTCACATTAAAAGTTCAGTTTCAGCCAGCGTCCGTTTACTACAATTTGATACGTTTGCTCTATCTTGCTGTGCTTTATATACGTCATTGGTCGTGATGCTGGGGCCTTTCAGGACCTCCACCCAGTGTAAGGAGTTAAAAAAAAACTAGACTTGTGTTAGGTGAGTTTGTAGTACAAGTGAAGAACTTCCTGTTTCGGTTCTGTAACGTTCCAGAATATGTTCCAGGATAAAAGGCAGAAGGGATTTCCCCCTGGGTCGAAAGTTTTTTTCCCTTTTCCCCCAATTTGTTTTCAGGTGGAAAAGGGGGTTTTTTCCTTTCTATTTTTTTCAAAATTGCTGGTTCTTTCTCCATTTTTTTTTCCCCCCATTTTTTTGTTGTGTTGCGCCTTTTTACTTTATTTAGATTTCTTGTTCTTTGTTATGTCTTTAGACATTTATTAGATGATCCTCTCAGACTATTTTATCAAAGACAGAAAAACATGATGGATAGTAATGGTCACGGTTATTAAAGGTACACGTTTTGGTTCGTCATATGTAAGGTATAATGATTATAGATCATTTTATAAAGAAGTTTATTATTAGGTTTTCGATTAGGACCACGTACCTCGGGTGGTTGTAATCTAGTGATTTATGTCGGTCCTTTCTGTGGATATCACATTAGAGAGTCACCAATGTCCTCAACGGCTTACTGACTTGTCATGTTAACTGTGTCATTCGGCCAATGACGACATACGGTGTACACTCACTTCTCTCGTTCGAGTGCAGCCTTGTGGCTGATCTGGTTTGCATCATTTTGGTTTGGATCTGCGGCTCTTTGCCTGCCTTTGAGTGCAGGTGTCTCTCGCACCCTTACCAGTACACTGGGTGTCATAGACTTCATTTATTTTGTACAGACCCCAGTGGGACCATTACTTGGCCTGAGGTCAACGCTCTGTGTGTTTTTATCAGGCGGCCACCGGGGCTGTAAACTTCAACGGCCCTCGGTAGATCTCCACCAAGTGCTCCGCCACCCTAACACCAACGTCCAACACCAGGGGTGTGTCATCTACACACATCTTGCGAAACAACTATGTTTTGTCATTGCCCGTCCAGCCCGATTTACTGTAATCTGACATAGACGCCGGCCTTTTAGTTCATGACTCTTATTACATCTTCGAGTTTTTACATTATGAATCTATCCTCACTTGAATAATCCGGATTGAGCTTTCAGAGGATCTCTCCTTCTGATTGATAGTCGGTTATGTTGACGTCATCTATATTTTATTGCAATGTACACGTGATGGTCGTGATGGGCTTTCAGTCTCAAGTATTAACCCAGTCAATTGGTTTTACTTGAAAAACTGGGAGATAAAGTAATTTAAGTTAAAAAGTTAACAACTCGCGTACGTGAATCAATGGGTGTTGTTCTAATTTTACATACATTTCACTTGACTGCAAATCTGTTTTGATAGTTTGGTCACTCGCCTATCGATTGAAATAGGTTCATACTCTGCTCTCCCTTAGGATCAAAGAATCGTTATATAAGAAACTGCAAGTGTGTGCACTGGTCGCGTTGCAATAAAAAGCAAATCTAAGATTATAATATTCAGTTTGATGTTTCCCTTTTGCATGTACTGCACCGCATTTGATCACAAGCTGAAGTATTAATGAATATCACAATCACCCAGGTGCTCTCAGATCAGATTTCCTGTTGGTCAATTTATTGAATATCGGTAAGCGTCGACGACTTAACTTCCCGGTCGACTTCCGTCAACAGGGTATGGCGAATATCCATGCGGACATTGTAGGTTCTCCGTCATTGGTGCTGAACTCGTGGAATGTGGTTGTCGCAGGGAGTGCGATTTTGCGTGAATGCTTTCACCTACGCTGAGTCACTGAGAGTCTTTAGAGGCATTGTGGGTTAATCTTTGGTCTCATGTTTCCTACCCTTTGTTTTCTGATTGTGTCTCCAGTGAATGTGACTTAAAACTTTCTTCCTGTCTGGTCTATGATCTTCACACAAGCTGTATATTGGTTAAGTTACAGCTTGTGCGTTAGTAACGTACTGATTGTTAGTAATGTTAGCCAGATTTGACCTATTGGTTGTTTTTCTTATCGGGTTCAGTTTCACAGAAATTAATTAGCACTGATAACTCAGTCGATGGTCATATGGAGGAAATTTTTAAGATGAGGAGTTCAACACAATTTTTTTCTTCTTCCTGCACAAAAACACAATTGATGTTTTGGTTGGGTAACTGATTCGACACGATCTGAAGGGTTGTGCATACGTTATTTACAAAAGGTATGTGTATCCCTCGAGACATGATTTTTGGTTTTTTGGAAGTTGAGAGGTACTTTCACTCCAAGATTAAAAATGCTTTAAATGAATGGTTATTGAAATCCGTTTCCCGTCCTTTCACTGAATCAAAAACCGTTTTCATGTTTTTCACAGAAAAATTTTGTTCGCGGATGTTATCGAGGCAAAATTGGCGTTCACCAATTACAACGCGAAACCCGCAACAACACTTTTTTTTCAAGAAACTTTAGGTCTATTATAGGATCATAGAACTTAAAAATTTAGTGAAATTTACTTCTAAAATTTGAGGTCATGTGCCACCTCGATCATGAATGTTACTATATATCCCCCAAGGTGCGAGCATTTGCAACCTGGAGATGGCCTTCAACCGCCGTTTATGCTGGTGAGTGCGTTCTCCATGCAAGCTTGAGGGTACTCACACGTTCAACAGTATTGAGGGTTAACCAAAATTACAGGCCCTCTGCGAGGCACAGCAGTGATGTTGTCTCTTTCACAGCAGCTGCCTGTGAAAATTCAGACTACATTTACAACAACCGCGGACAATAAATCAAATAGGAACACACAACGAGCATGCTGTATGCTACGCTGCCGCATTGGTTAGAACGGTGAAGGGAAACCCTGGATTACATTATTACTCGCAGGGTGGGTCCCCATACAGAGACAATTCAACGCCAAATGGGGCAGAATGGTGACGTCAAATGTCCTAACTCAAAGACACCTGCACTAGATCCCAAGTTCCGATCAGACCACTGACAGATCTAAATAGCCTCCCGCTAGTCCTCACCTCCCTCCCTCTCACCCCTAAGCCTCAACTCCCCCTACAACTCCTGTCCAGTAGTTTTGCCTCCTACCCGTCTTACCGTACCCCAACATCAACACCCTGACCTCTCTCCTCCCCCCCCACGCTCATTAAAAGCAAAGGGCATTCTAGGTTCGATATTTACGGTATTATCTAATGCACCCCTCTGATCAGCAACCCAGCAGTATTTTAATCTTCCCGTCTCGCCTTCCTATACTTTCACGAGATTCACACTAATCAACACTCAAAAACGAGCACAGCGTGGTTGTCTCTTCTATTGTCCGTGCGGCCCATGCAACGTCGCCTATCCAACTAGCACATTTCCTGAAACGTATTGCGAGGTGAAACCCTAAATATTTCAATTCTCAATGACCACTGAGAGCCAATTTTGCATCAAATTACCTAAACCAATTATCTTCTTCCTGGGGCATATGATAACGTCCAGTTAAAGAATACTGCAATGACGTGATGTGGTAGTGTTCACTGATCTTCCGACGGGACATCTGTCGGAACTCCCACCCCCCTGGCGATAGCCCTTTATTCTGACATGGTGTTTTATGGTCCCGGTGAAGTCATTTCAGAGAAAATAGTTGGAATACAAGCAGAAGGGACTGATTGGACCTCCGTTTGGTAAACAGCACCGTTTTCTCGACGAGAATGCCGCCATCGTTGTCTTGGGTGGTGTATAGACAACAGACGCGTTGGCGTCGGCTTAGAACTACAACGAACGAAAATAAAGAGACACACCGTTGGTTTCAAGCACAAACATGCCTTGCTGGCGATGGCATTACGCAATCTACTTTGGGTTATACTTAGCTTAGGCTGACCACCAGAGGGCCTAAAGCCTATCCTCCTGTGGCCTTCACACAAGGTCCGTGTTGCCTTACGGATCGCACAATTTCGATTATTTGGAGGTCCTTACTCTTTAACAGTCGCTTTGGTACGGTACGCTGGATAATGGGGAAACCTTACAGAGCGGACATGCAATGTGATATGACAGCTCTAAGATGGTGTCTATTTTCTTGCAACGATGGTCGCCGAGGGGCTTGTGGAAGAGCGCGAGTACGCAGCTGAAACAGGTTCGTTCACAAGATCTAACAAGGAGAACTGAGGACCATAGGAGTGCAAAAGGGGGCGGGGAGGGGGCCCACAGTGCAGAGTTTCGAAGTTGAAGGACAGATAGAGGGAAAACTTGAGACAAACCAATGGTTGTGGGGGAGGAACTGGTGGGGAATCAGAACGCTGTCCATCCTAGGGCCTGTACAGCAGGATTACAGAAGTAAAATCAGGACATTTGGAAGGAGGGCTTGGGTCCGGGTGGGAAGATCGGGGGAACAAGGGTAAAACACTATAGGGTTTTTGTTGGATTGGGGGATAGATTTTGGAGTCGGGTGGGAGAACGAGCTGCTATCTTTGCGTTATGAGTGGAATGAGATTGAAGAAATGTGCAATTTTGTCCACCGCTGCAACACAGTGGATACTTGTAGTTGCGAGTTCCGAGCACTTCCTCCATGGATTATTAGTACGTGTTCTACCGGAAGGGGGTTGATGGTGGACCATTGGTGCACCTTGCAGCAATATACTGGGGAAGTGGGGAACGATGTCTTGGAAAGGACACGGTGTGAAAGCACTAGGAAAGGAGGTGGCGGCCCACGATATCAGCTTTCAGACACATGAGTTGCCTATATCTTGAAACCTTGGTATCACAAGCGGTGAAGTGCTGAAGAAGATGTGAGGCAGGGAGCAGCCCAGGGGCTGCACGTCATTAAGTGAGATGAGCCTTGGAGAGTGATAGGAGTTCGGCTGTGCCAAGGAGAACATCCATTGGACGACAGAGGATTGCCCATCAGCAACTGTGCTTTAGGGCCAACTTTTAAATGATGGATTTGCAAAGGGAAACATGCACATGATAGTTAGACCAGGAGTTTGAGTGACTGAGTCCTCAAGAGGTTGTTAGAGAAGTGCAGTGTGGGGTGGAGGAGTGAGTGGGGCGTTGCCGGCTGTCCTTCGGAGGAGGAAGAGGAGAGAGAGTAGTAGGATTTGCCTGGGCTGAGAACATGTTCAGTGTTTGACCAGCTTGCGATTTTGTCGGGCGAGAGGGAACGAAGCTGCAGCTGCCGTGGTTTCTGCAGCATGTCAGAGTTATTTCAGATCAATTGTTCAAATTTGATACAAAGCACCAAATGGCTACACATGTAGTAATGTTTGTGCTCGAGATAAATTGCTAAGTTGGAGCCACCAGAGATTTGTGTGATTGATTGGTTCAGCGTTCGGGTGCGTTTCAAAGATGGCTTTTTTACTTTGCGAAAATTGGCTTATTGCTCTTATTTCTTATGTATGGTTCCGGATTAGATTATGGGAAGTGTAATAATTCACGAAATTACCGATAATGGGAGTATTAAATCCTCAAATGATTAGAGCCAGTATTTTCGTTAAAGGCATTATTTGATTTGTAATTGCTGCTTCTGAAATTTTCGCTGAAAAGTACCCATTGCCTGGAGAACAAGAGTCAAATGTATTCATACATTATGGGTTTGGATCACAAAATTGCATTATTAGATAATACTTTACTCCATTTGAAGGGAGGAACTGATAATCGTCGAATGAACAAACCCGAAAATGTAGTCAACATTTTGCACACTTCCTTTGAGCCTGGTTACGGGCTGAGTTCTGTCTACCGGACCATTCTGCCGAGGACACATGGTCACGCAATACATCAGTCAAGTTGAAAGTGACTTGGTTTCTGGTTCAAGTGTCGTGCTCTGGATCAAGAACGTCAGCTTTTACAGCAATGCGTAGTCTGTGCTTCATGCATTCGTAAGCTAGGCGATATCTCAGTCAGTGCGTCTACTGCGTCTGCTTTTACTGGCATTTCTCCTCACAACACACGTCACAGTGCATTGACTCATTAGCCTTCCCTATAGCATTTGCAGCGGGTTCTTATAGCCCTTTTTTGCCCCCAAGCGCCCAAACCCAGCTCGACAGCAGTTTTGAACACTCCGGGGAGATGTGGTGCCCAGGCGGTTCGTAGGACCATCGCTCTAGTTTGCGCATAGCCCAGCTTGTTTGATGGAAGGCACGGGTTGGAGGGCCGACTGCCAGACATAGCCACCCTGGCCGACTTGATCTCTCATGCTGTTCCAAAGCATTGTAGGTAGGTCGGGATGCGCTGGAACGGGAGATCCTCTTGGTGAAGACGGTTCCTTTTGGCTCGT
Source organism: Eptatretus atami (assembly GCA_035128595.1). Taxonomy (NCBI): domain Eukaryota; kingdom Metazoa; phylum Chordata; class Myxini; order Myxiniformes; family Myxinidae; genus Eptatretus; species Eptatretus atami. The sequence goes on along the minus strand of CM068959.1, from coordinate 53,010,463 downwards.
TGACGTCCGTACTCTGCTGGTGCAGGTCATAGAGGAGACCCACAAACCTTTCAATGCAGTTGACTTGTGTCATCCTGATATTGACTGGCCGTGGGTGGTCAGGGTCACAAGAGAATCTGTGTTCAGTTCTGGAAACGAGTTCATGTGGCCAGGCAGATTTCTTCCCATGCCCCACGAATGCTGTACCGGTCACATCCGGTCATGGCGTGGAAGACAGGGAGGGCAGTGGCCTTCTGTGGCCAGGGAGCGGCAGCTAATTATCGATGGACCAGGTGGATTGTAGCGGTAGTCTTGCGTTCAAGGCAAATACCAAGCGTTGCATCCACGCAATGGTCAGGTGCCTCTGGGGCTACCCTCCCACCACCAAAGACGAAGAGTCCGGTGTCTACGGGTTCGAATTGAATGCGACGTGTGGTCATGTTTCTGCAGATGGGTGCCACGCATTGTGCATGTGCGCGTTACGCCTGCTTCTTGACCGCATTATGGAGCAGAGAGCTTCATCTTCCTGCCTTGGAAGGCAGAGATGACTGGCTTCACCACATACAGTGAGATACCAGCCTCCTTTGCCTCGTCTATGGAGAGGACCCTGCACAGCACATCGGACGGAAGGTGAAGGCTCCATTTGTTTTGCGCTCGACACGTAGGAAACTGCTGCCAGTTTCCTGTATAGCTGCCGTGTGCTCCACCACGCGAATCTATAAATCACACAAATGACATTTGGTATTTGATTTCTTCTTGTAATGCCACATTCACTGGGTCATTTATCACCTCTATGAGTAATCCTGTCAAGCGCGCAAATCACAGTGAGAGATATCCTGTTGTTAAAGATTAGAATGGCGGCCATTTTCCAAAATGCGCCGAACAGTGACCCAAGGCAAAATCTCGGAGTGCTCCTATCCAAATTGTTCAGAATACAATTTAGTGTGACCAACCATGTGTACCAATTTGAAGTGCTTTTATGAAAAAAAAGTCGCACAATGGTTTGCTATGCTCTGAGTAATAATGTCTGTTTTTTGGCTTCAACATCAGCAACAAATGTGAGTCGAATGATTATTTCGGTTATTGTTTGTGGAGTCGGATGGATCAGAGGCCTATTGTGGGTCGGTGGAATCAGGCCAGCTATCCAACAAATGGGTGGAAAGGAGCGTTACACATGTATGGACAAACAAGCATGTTAAAAGATAAGACTCCGTAACACATTACATGATCCGTTTTACCTGCAACGTGCCACAGGTCTACAAGAGCTGTGCATGGTTGTTGCTGTTGTTGTGGTTCTTGTTGGGGGTCAATTTTCGAAATGTGCACCCATTGGTCAGACAGCCGCCGGACCTCACCCACATTTGTCGCTTGATGATCATCCCACCATGGCATCCAGACAAAATAATATGGCTGCCATCTTGGTTTTCTGGTGGGTCGAAGACATCAGGCCTGCTGCCTCTGCTAATTATACACTGCCTGGGTTTGTTGTGTCAGATTTCAATTGCCTTTGTTTGGGTCCAATGTTACTCACGATGAGGGATGCTGAAAAATCTAATCATGTGTTGAATAAAAATTATTAGTAAGGTTTAATCAAGCCAGTCAGCCACTCACGGAATGTGCCTCACTAAAGCCGTTCCTGCCGTAATTTTGTCATTAACATCATCCGATTTCCATTGGCTTTCTTACTCACGATGCGATCCGCATGAGTGCCTTTTGTTACCTCTTCCACAACTGAATAAAATGTGCTTCACTCGTGATTAAAACTGTACGACCACACGAGCATGAACCAGGG
>CM068959.1:52967660-52991475 GCA_035128595.1 Eptatretus atami | reverse complement strand
TATATATATATATAATCTATCTATAATTCCAGCAGTGTGTGTGTGTGTGTGTGTGTGTGTGTGTGTGTGTGTGTGTGTGTGTGTGTGTGTGTGTGCGCGCGCGGCGTGTGTGTGCGTGCGTGCGTGTGTGTGTCTGTGTCTGTGTCTGTGACCGCTGTTTTCTCGACAACCACTGGTCCAATCTAATTGAAACTTGCCAGGTATATTGCTGGGGCCCGTGGGATGTGCCTTTTCAAGGTTTGATATTAATCGGACAAGTGCTTCCCAAGTTATGGCCATTTATTTACAACCAATGACAGGACACGTTGTTGCGTGGGCGTGGCCGATGGGGGAAAGGGAACCTCAGCCACGTTCCCCATTACGGGTTACAAGGTACGGACTTCCGGATAATGATGACTTCGTGTATTCTAATAATTTCTCGATTTCTTATGCGCATTGATAGATAAACACAATGCCCCAAGTTATGATCGTTTTCTATTAGACGGTGCATAAATTTCGGTAACATCAGAGTGCTGGTATGCTCCGAAGCAGGAAGTAATTTTTTTTTCTCTTCTCTTTGTGTTTTTCCTTGCGATGACATTGCGAAAAGGCAAAATACGTTGGCGCTATTGAATAATTGGCCATTAAAACTAAATTGCGAATAATCATGACTGCAATATGCGAACTTCCGGGCCACGCACGTACGGGCACGTGAGAGCGATGGAACGGCCTGTGTGGTTGTTTTTTTCTTGGTCGCGGTTTGAATATTAATATGGAATGGCAAAGCCTAGAAGCGAACATATAATTCTTCTTACATTCGCTTCTGACTTTACCTACAACTTGTTCACAACTGTATACGCAATTTCCGGTAACTTCGGAATTAGCGATCAAATAACGTAAATCACGATTAAAAATTATTTTTTGATGATGCGGAGATATCTTTATTAAAATCAGTGGAGGAAATATACCCATGTCTGATATTATTTGGGTTTTCATGTCTCCGACGATGCCTTTATCTCTTGGCATGCATCATTCCATGCCAAAAACCGGAAACAAAAAAAACCCAGAAGCTAAAAAAAAAAACGGAAGCAAATGGTCATAGCTAACGACACGGATTCACAATTGCCAGGGTATTGTGTCGTTTTTGTTGTTTCCTATTCTCTCATGTGCACGCGTTAAGTAATATTCACAAGATAGAAATAAAACCCAATCGTGTTTATACACTGCACAGCGTTTAAAAACAACCGGAAGCAAAAGGTCATAGCTAATGACACGGATTCCAAATAGCCAGGGTATTGTGTTGTTGTTGTCGTTGTTTCCTATCTCTTCAGGTGCACACGTTAAGTATGAAGCTCACTGCGTTCGCTAATATGGAATAGGCAAAGCCTAGAAGCGAACGTAGAATTCTTCTTACATTCGCTTCTGACTTTACATATAACTTGTTCACAACTGTAATCTTGCCAACTATACCGTGGTACATGTAAGCGCCACACGCTGATGATTTTGACGCAATTTCCGGTTACTTCGGCCTGGATTCGGGATCAGCGATCAAATAATGTAAATCACGATTAAAAAATATTTTTTGATGATGCGGGAGATATCTTTATTAAAATTAACTTTGGGAAAAAAATAATTGAAAAATAAATAAATAAACGATCACTTCTGGTCAAGAATAAAATAAATTAAAAGTTCCGGAAAGAGTTTCAAAATCACTCCGGTAATGTTAAATACAAAATAAACACTTCCTGTCATGAAAAAATCACTTTCGGAAGTATAAAATTAACTTTGGGAAAAAATAATTGAGTAAATAAATAAACACTTCTGGTCATGATCTCCGGCATGCATCATTCCCCATGACAAAAAACCGGAAACAAAAAAACCAGAAGCAAACAAAAAACGGAAGCAAAATGGTCATAGCCAACGACACGGATTCACAATTGCCAGGGTATTGTGTTGTTTTTGTTGTTTCCTATTCTCTCATGTGCACGTGTTAAGTAATATTCACAAGATAGAATAAAACGCAATCGTGTTTATACACCGCACAGCGTTTAACAACACCGGAAGCAAAAGGTCATAGCTACGACACGGATTCCAAATAGCCAGGGGTATTGTGTTGTTGTTGTTGTTGTTATTGTTGTTGTTTCCTATTCTCTCACGTGCACGCGTTAAGTATGAAGCTCACTGCGTTCGCTATTATTATTATATATTTTTTAACGGGCACGTACCGGGACTTCTTATAATAACCTGGACAGCAATGCCATCTACTCGCAGCAGTGAGAACTGAAGTCACCGGAAATGGCTCAGCGGCCATGTTGCGTTGCCACTCGCTAGTCCGCGCAATTCAAAAAACCTGGAGATGCATTAAGAGTTTTAACTATTTGCCGGTATTTTGAACCGGTAAACGTAAAAATGCCACAGTGCGTGGCTTCGGATGCAATAAAAGTCTGGGAAGAGCTCCATGCACCTTTCATCGGTAAGAATGCGATTTTGATGCTTTTTTTTTCTCTTTCAATCGTCAATCTATTTTTAGAGTATTATTTTAAGAAGTTCAATTTAAACGCCAGTATAACAATCTAAATGATGGCAAAGTACAGTCGATAATTTGAAAGAAAATGTAAAACACGATACTATCCAGGAATACGCCGGAAATGAGTTTTCCAGGCGTCTAGAATTCAATTTTTTTCTCTCATACAGCACATCTGTGAGTGCTATACAAAGATTCGTCTCCACCATGTTGTTCGAACCATGAACATGGATTGAAGATATTTATTTATTTATTTATTTTATTTTTCTTCCCTTTTGGGGTCAAGAGGGCGATTTTGAATCTCTTCTCTACTCTCACGTACCGTGGTCTTTATAGATCGTCGATGACGCTGCCGCAGCTTCGTCCACCTTCAGCTGCGTCAGCGTGACCTTCCCAGCAGAAGTTTGGGCAAGAATCTGTAATTTGTTTATGGTGCCAGCTGTTACAATGACATTGTTGCGGTTCTCCAAAACCGCATGCCTCCAAGGCAATGGCACCCAACATACAGTGATCCCCAAGCAGTTATTTCATTAGTCTATGTGTAGTTAGACCTCCCCTCATGTCCAGTGGGTTAACGGGACGGTGCGTTGCGTTGCGTGGGTCTCATAGTTAGGTCGAGTAACTATATCTCTATCTCGTGTCCTCGTTTCTACTCGAACCCTTTCCTTTTAGCCATGGTACAAAACAAGCAAGCAAGCACACACGCCTTGCCATATGCGATTGAATAATAAGCACACCACGATGCCTCCCATGGCTTGGAACCACCACAAGCCACGACATACTATACCGCACAGGCATCGCGCGCCATTATTTCATTCAAATCTGCGCACCGATTTCCAATCGGCATCTCACCTCGCTTCGCACCTCGCTCACCAAATCTCACTCACCACTTCAACCACAAACGCCTCCCACACATGGGAAAAAAAATATTCCCACACCTCCTCGTACCTCTGAATTGCTGCAATTCGCCACTCTATAATCGAGGAGTGCTGCACGACTCGGACTGTCCTCGGGACTGTGTGTTGCGGGGCCGAGCAATAGACGTTACTAGCTCAACCGCATCTCACCGGGGATCTCCCCGGTGAGCACAAGGAACTGATACGACCCTCATCCAGTCGTTAGATCACAGCCTGGCAACGAGGAGGGGTCGCAAGAAGGGCGATCCGAGAGTTTGGTTCGGGGCCCAGGTGGGCATTTTGTCTTATGAGAGGGGGCCCGTGTGTGCTGGGGAAAGTCTGTTGCTATTACTGCACTCCGAGGAAGTTCAGGGCCAGGGTGCCGGCTCAAGGAGCATACCCTATGTTGAGTCAGGAGCTCCGAACCGTGTCGAACCGGATGGACGACTGAGACAGTTTCCGGCCCGGAGCCTGGCAGGGCGTGGCAGGGGCCGCTGTGGCCCAATAGAGGAGCGGGATTTGGGTCACAGCATGTCACTTTCAGGTCATGACCCCACCCTTCACCTGGGGCTTATAAAAGGGGGAGTGTGTGGAGGCACATGGAATCACAGCACAAGGGGTTTATACTCAAACCCCACGATAAATACACGGACACATCAACTTAAAATCAACGCGGGAATTTAATGACAATAGAAATATTTACAAGGGCAATTCAAAAGGTAATAATAATAACGTGAAGTGAATAAATCCTAAAGTCGAGGCGCCTCGACACACAGACTTAAATATGGACAAGGGGAAAACGAAACAAAAGAAAATCCTTCCTTTATTCTGGTACTTAGCTTGGTCCAGAGATGGTCTTTATGGAACATGGAATTGAGGCGCTTCGTCCTGCACGTGAAGACATGCCCAAAAAATAGCGCCAAGCTGCTCTCTTGCAGTGGGAAAATGTACATCAGGCGCTTCGTGAGGCGATATTCAACAGCGAGGCTCAGAGACCGCCGTGCCGCTTCTTCGTCAATCGCGCTTATTGACCCGCTGCTTTTCAGAATGGCGCCGTCTCTTCAGTGATATACACGAGGCTTCGAGGTCCGTCCAGCCAAGAGTCAATGGCTAGCGTCTTGCTCCACCATGCAAGCCAATTCGCCTCAGCACAAATACAACCATCTTCTTCATGCGTCGAAGGAAAGCCATTTCGTCATGCCGAGAGGAGAGCAAAGCGAGATCCTCCGTCTGAGCCACGTTCCTCTTGCGACGACAACTACGTCCCTCACTCCGAACTCGTGCATTCACTCCTGATCTCTCTTCGACTTCACCCAAACAACCGTCCACCTCCGGGGTGTGGCTTGCTCGCACAAAACCTGGGAAGGCAGGGCTTCTGCCTGCTCGGCACGCCTTGCTTGCTTGCTTGTTAGCATTGTGTTTGCTATAAAAACGCACTTCTTCCTGGTTGGCTTGTAAATGCAAAAACGTAGGAATAGGTCACAGGGGGCATTCACATATTGGGGAACATTGTCCTTAATCCCTATGTATCCTGACAAGTGCCCCAGTCCCTGCTGATGATAAACATCCCCATAACATGATGCTGCCACCACAATGCTTCACAGTATGGATGGTGTTCTTTGGGTGATGTACTGTGTTGGGTTTGTGCAAAACTTAATGTTTTGGATTGAAGGGAAAAAGTTTCATCTTCGTTGCATGAGACCACAAAAATTTTGCCACATGGCTTCAGAATCTCTGGAGTGTTTTTTTGCATACCTCAAAGGGGACTCAAGGTGGTCTTTATTGAGCAATGGCTTCCTTATTGCCACCCTACCATACAGGCCAGACTTGCGGAGTGCTTGGGATATTGTTGTGACATGCACACAGTGACCAGTTTTTTGCCATAAAGGCATGTAGCTCTTTCAAAGTTGCAATTGGCCTCTTGGTGGCCTCTCTGATGAGTCTACTCCTTGCTTGGTCATCCAGTTTGGAGGGGCAGCCTGATCTAGGCAGGGTCTTGGTGGTACCATACGCCTTCCACTTCTTAATGATTGTCTTGACTGTGCTCCAAGGGATATTCAAGGCCTTTGAAATATTTTATACCCATCCACTGATCTGTGTCTTTCTACAACTTTATCCCAGAGGTCTTTTGAAAGCTCCTTGGATCTCATGGTTGAGTCTTTGCTGTGAAATGCACTACCCAGCAGGGGAAACATACAGGAACAGCTGATTTTATTCTGAAATAATCAGAATCACTACAATTTAATACAGGTGGAGGCCAATTAACTTTGGTGGTGATTTTTGAAGGTGATTGGTTACACCTGAGCTAATATACGATTGCTATTATAAGGGGGGGGGGGTGGACACTTATCCAACCAAGATATTAACCTAGATAACCTAGTTTTGTATTTTTAATTAATTTTCCTGAAATTTGTAGAATTTGTTTTTCACTTGGAAGTTGTGGGTTACAATGTGTAAATAAAGGTGGAAAAAGGTCTGATTTAATGAAATTTAATTCCAGGTTAGAAGGCAACAAAAGGTGAAAATTTTGAAAGGGGGGTGTCGACTGTGATTCCCCATTGACGCACCCCTGGTAGCTTGTATATGTTGCTGTGTTTTAGCCTGGGGAGTAACTGCTGAAATCTATCTGTCTGGGTTCTTCCCGACATCTTTGTTGCTTTCACATTTCTTTCTAATTTTTTGTTTTTTCACAATTATCTTTATTATTTTTTTCACAAATCTTTTTATTCATTCTAATTCTTGCTTTTTCTTCTCTTTTATCTTTTACTCTCTATTCTGCTATTTTGTTATGTATCTCCCAGGAGAAGTGAATTCTTGCAGAAATTTTTCTGTAAGGCTCACTGTGGCTGCACCTGGATGGGTTTGAGGGTGGTGGAGTAGCGGTTGAAACCCGAATCCTATCCAGGTTCCTCCTGATGACTCCATCTTTCCTCTTTACTTCTTGGTCTTCCATTTCATTCTATAGGCACTGTATGTCATGATATCTGAAAACGTTGTGGACGAGTTGGTTAGGTGACCAGAATAAGCTGATGACATTTAATTTTGGTTAAGATCCAGATCCGACCTATCAGTGGGATACAAAACGTGAACTGTTCAGCCTGGCTAAGGTTGCACTCAACCACATGATGTTCGAGTTGTTATTGTACAAAAGACGTTTGGGATAATGTAGGCCTTATGTGTAAATATTTATAATGCTTGCACACAAGAGCTTCAAATTGTTGTATTCTGTCAATATTTCATATACTCTGACTTAAATAGGTATTGTTGTTTATTCATCACATAGCTACAGGTTTCGCACATTGCTGTGAGGCATGGTTGTGCCACGGATGCAGTGCCCCTTGTCGGTTAAAGCAGGGATTTGGAATTCAGCCAGAGTGCAGGTTATTTATTTCTTCATATGCGGCCTGTGGCTGTTCGGCTGCATCAGTTTCTGGGAGTGCGGCTGTGCCGCTGATGCAATGGCCCATTATCAGCATGCTGGTACTCATTTTGCCGACCTCAGAAGGATGGCATGCTGAGTCAACCCAACTGGTGTTAATTCAACGGCTGACAGGGGGCTTGAACTCAAGATCTTAAGTCAGCCACCCTAACCATTTAAGCCAAAACCAGGCTTGGGTGCAGGTGATGAGTCGTCAGGTTCAGCAAGACAAGCAAATGGAGTCAGATATGCGGGTGGCGTACATGGTCGTTGGGTTTTTGCTCAATGCTTGCTCTGTTTGTCATCTGGGCAGTGAACAAATACAAGTCTTTGACAAAAGCTGTTATTTGCTCTTCCATCTTTTGACTGTGTGCACATGACAGCAGGTGAGACAGCTCGGAGGCGATTGTTAATATACTGTACTGACCAAATATAGTTTGTGTGTAATGAACTTCAAGTTTTTTTTTTTTTAACATAACTGCTACTTCTTGTGGTTCCTTGGCAGTTTTATTCCCACGACTCGATGACCTCCACAGGTTTCGTAAGGTGGCTACATTTCGCTGAATAATTGGGTAGTCAATCTAGTCTACCCTTATTATCAGTATTTCCGTCGATATGTTTGTCTGTCTGTCTGTACATTATTGTTCGGTCCAGTGCTTCCGTTAATCAATGGTGATTCCGTGAAAACTTGGTTGGTAGGTTCATACCATGACCTAGTTGTGTGCAAATGAGAACCGTTGCTATGGGCCCATCCGTTGCCGAGCAATGGACCTTTGAAATTTTCAAAAAAATCTCAAAAATTTATTTTTTCAAAAATCGGGCCACGAGCGACTGTGGGCAGTACATTCAGCCATATTGTCAAAAATTTCCAGCCGGATCCTATGAAAACTGTCGGAGAAGATAGACTTTGAATGAACCCTGGTGAAAACAATAAAAAAACGAAGTTCGTTATATCTCAGAGACTATGAGTCAGATATACATGAAACTGGTATGGTAGGTTCATGGTATGTCCTAGTTATGTGTGAGAAAGAACCGTTGCTATGGACGCTTTTGTTGCTAGTAACGGCTGAAAAACGACTAAATTCGACTTGATCGACTACCCATGTCCGCCTACCGGCTTGTTGTAATTGATATCACTGCTCAATCACTATTAAAACATGGTTGTGAAGACCAGGTTCATGATAGTACAACATGAATGGTCAAGCAACTTGCTATTACAAGCTACAGTGCCTTTAGGAAGTATTCACACCCCTCGAGTTTTGTCACATTTTGTTGTGTTTCAGCCTGAATTTAAAATGGATTAAAATTAAATTTTTTGTCACCGAGCTACACAAAACACCCCATAATGACAAAGTGAAAACATGTTTTTAGAAATTTTTGCAAATTAATTAAAAATGAAAAGCTGAAATGTCTTGCATCAATAAGTATTCAACCCCTTTGCTATGACACTCCAAATTGAGCTCGGGTCCATCCAATTTCCTTTGGTCATCCGAGCGATATCTCCACCACTTGATTGGAGTCCTCCTGTGGCCAATTCAATTGATTGGACATGATTTAGAAAGAAACATACCTTTCTATACAAGGTCCCCCAGTTGACAGTGCATGTCAGCAGAAACTCCACCATGAAGTCCAAGGAACTGTCCGTAGAACTCCGAGATATAATTGTGAGGAGGCCTAATCTGGGGAAGGGTATAAAACAATTTGTGGAGTATTGAAAGTTCCCAAGAACACAATGAGCTCCATCATTAGGAAATGGAAATGGAAAGAAGATGGAACTACCCAGACTCTTCCTATAATTGGCCACCCGACCAAGCTGAGCAAAGGACCTTGGTCAGGGAGGTGACCAAGAGACCAATGACCACTCTGACAGAACTACAGAGTTCCTTGACTGAGATGGGAGAACCTGTTGGAAGAACAAGTCTCTGGAGAACTTCACAAATCTCGGCTTTATGGGAGAGTGGCCAGACAGAAGCCACTCCTGAGAAAAAGACATATGACTACATGCCTGGAGTTTGCAAAAAGGCACATGAAAGACTCTGAGAGCATGAGCCAAAATATTCTGTGGTCTGATGAGAAGAAAAATTTAACCCTTTGGCCTGAATGCAAAGCGCTACGTCTGAAGGAAACCAAGCACAGCTCATCACCCATCTCACACCATCCCTACCGTGAAGCATGGTGGTGGCAGCCTCATTCTATGGGGATACTTTTCAGCGGCAGGGACTGGGAGACTTGTAAGGATAGAGGGAACAATGAATGGAGCCAATACAGGAAAATCCTTGAGGAGAACCTGCTTCAGAGTGTAAAAGACCTCAGACTGTGGTGAAGATTTACGTTCCAACAGGACAATAACCCCAAGCATACAGCCAAAGCAACACTGGAATGCTTCAGAACAAGAACGTGAAAGTCCTGAGTCGCCCAGCCAAAGCTCAAACTTGAATGCCATTGAGAATCTTGGAAAGACTTGAAGATTACTGTTCACAGACACTCCCATCCAACTTGACAGGTTGAGAAATCTGCAAGGAAGAATGGGAGAAAATCCCCAAATCCAGATGTGCAAAGCTGATACAGACATACCCAAGAAGACTTGAAGCTGTAATCACTACCAAAGACGCTTCTACAAAGCATTGACTCAGGGGGTTGAATACTTATTGATGCAAGACATTTCAGCTTTTCACTTTTAATTAATTTGTAAAAAATTCTAAAAACATGTTTTCACTTTGTCATTACGGGGTCTTTTGTATAGATCGGTGACAATTTAAATTTTTTTTTTAATCCATTTTACATTCAGGCTGAAACACAACAAAATGTGACAAAAGTCAAGGGCTGTGATTACTTTCTGAAGGCACTGTGTATGTAACTTCAGGCTTACACTCGTACATAAACTGAGCTGAAGTGTCTATGTCACAAATCTCATAAACTGTCTAAATGTCAGCATTTGTAAGTTTGGAACAAGAATATCATTTCCAAAGTACAAGAAGAAATTGTACTTTTCTCTATAGGTATCAGTTTTTAAGTCTTATCCATGTTGAATTGCATTTAAACGATCAATTCCTGCATCAAAAGACTAAATTTCATACGACACCATCAACTGTAAAAATAAAAAGGTGAATTCGAACCCTGCCTCTCTCACACAAGGACGTGACCCAGCAGGCAAGCTGTGGAATGCAAGGGTGACATTCATTCAGCAATGATGAACAAACAGCTTCATCAACTTTCCAAAGCAGCTCCTGTATCAAGAAATATAGATCAGGAGAAAGGATGGAGTAAGGCGTTGTTTAAAATCACAGCACCCAAATTATGCGGCTTTAACTTGATGTAGATCTTCTTCTTATTATTATTATTCTTTTTCTTCTTCTGAATTTGTATGCAGCACAAGGCTGCAGGGTAGCATAATCGGCTGAGGGTGAGACCGTGCAGCTGATGCAATGCCCTCTGTAGGTTTAGCAGGTAGTCGGAAATACTGCAATCATGAGAATCCAACGAGAAGATTGTGCTTTCCGAGAAATACAAAATTTTCTTGCAATTGTACATTTTCATCGTTTTATTTTGTGTTTAGGAAATACAATCATGAGGAATATCAGCAAGCATATCCATAAAGTTCAAATCAACCCCCCCACCAAAAAAGAAATAAAAATAAATTGATCCCCATTCAGAACAAAACCCCATCCAAAGCCATAAAGTTGGCACAGATAAACGTGTAAACCCAATATATTATTTATTGCAAGGCACTAATTAAAAAGCTTTTATAAACACAGTACGAAGTGTTTGCACAAAGAGCTCTCCATCCGCAGTGATCAATCTGAGCTGCTTGAAGAGGACGACGAAGAGGATGAGCTCGAGCTCTGTGGAAAAGGGGAGAGATAGACAAACGAGATGAGGTTTAATCAAACCTCCAAACATTTACTATTTTCGGGCTTCAAGTTTTCCTTGTTACTGAGATAAAGGTTTCGGTTCCCTCAGCGCAATATCGTGTATTCATCATCATACATCATACATCATTTCAGTGATTTGGCAATTGGCCGAGAATCTGTCAATCTCATGTCTTTTGTCATCATCTTCACACGTGCATCCTGCCGAATCATGGACAAGGCACGGTTACTTATACTGTATATCAATTGTAGTGAAACTCACTTATGTTGCAGGCTGGTTTGGGGTGCATTTTAATTTTGAATAAATTAAAAACTACAAACCAATAATTTGGTGTATACATGCATTTACTATAATTACCTCCGCCACCAAAGGTGGACTGAGGTTATGCTTTCATGTTGGGTAGTCGATAAAGTCGAAAAAAAAAAAATTTTTTTTTTTTGATCTACCCTTATTTTCACTTTTTCCGTCGATATGTTTGTCTGTCTGTATGTCTGTATGTATGTCTGTCTGTTCGGTCCAGTGCTCCGTTAATACAATGGCGATTTCGATGAAACTTGGTGGGTAGGTTCATACCATGACCTAGTTGTGTGCAAATGAGAACCGTTGCTATGGACACCACCGTTGCCTAGCAACGGGACTTTGAAATTTTTGAAAAATCATAAAAAAATTATTTTTTCGAAAATCAAAAATCGGGCCACGAGCGACTGTGGGCAGTACATTCAGCCATATTGTCAAAAATTTCCAGCCGATCCTATGAAAACTGTCGGAGAAGATAGACTTTGAATGAACCCTGGTCGAAAACAATAAAATAAACCAATGTCACCCGCAGGTGACCCGTATCTTGCCAAAAGGTGACCAGTGTGACTTCTTTAAGGTCACACTGAGGTGAACAGAGCTGCTATCCACCAGGAGCGACTCCTTGAGGAATATCTGCCTATGAGAGATTCCGATGAGAATCGTTCTACAGAGTAACCATGAAAAATATGTGTTTGCCTCATAACGTCACCAAATGACGTCATAATGTCTCAAGCTTGACATATCTAGAAAGCACTCATCGAGGTGTTCAATTTGAGGTACTACACGATATGGTTCCTAAAACTTGAAAATTTGACCTTGGGGTCAAATATGTTTGACCTCAGGCGCTAACCATGAAGGTCAAGGCCAATCGCCACCAAAAATAATCAGCTGAGCGCCAGACCATATACTACATTCCCATAAAGTTTGGAGACGATTCGATTAAAATTACTCAAAAAATAAGGGTTTCGTCGACTCCCCTGATTTGCGACAAAGTGACCTTGACCTTTGACCTTGACCTTCAAAATTTTATGCGCTGAAAGGGACCTCTATAGGCCTCTGATATGCGAAGTTACAAAAATTTCCAATGATAACTGTGCTCTGCAGAGTGATTTATACGTGATTACAGACAAAAAAAAAAAACATATGAAGGTCAAGGCCAATCGCCACCAAAATTAATCAGCTGAGCACCAGACCATGAACTATATTCCCATGAAGTTTGAAGACGATCCGATCAATTACTCAAAAATAAGGGTTTGTCGACTCACCCTGATTCGACAAAGAACCTTGCCTGTTTGACACCTTCAATAAATTTTTGTGCGGAAAGGAGACTCTAAGGCCTCTGATATGCGAAGTAACAAAATTTCCAATGATAACTGTGCTCTGCAGAATTTTTTATACGCGTGATTACAAGAAACAAAAATATAATAAAATAAATAAATTTATTAAAAAAAAAAAACTTACAAGCTGACTATATCATGCTAACAAAATTTGTTTTGGAAGATAAAAACGAAGTTCGTTATATCTCAGAGACTATGAGTCAGATATACATGAAACTGGTATGGTAGGTTCATGGTATGTCCTAGTTATGTGTGAGAAAGAACCGTTGCTATGGACCCCTCCGTTGCCTAGCAACGGCCGAAAAACCTCTAAATGTGGGGGTATTTTAACGAAAAAACAATCTGCAGCATTAACCCTTGAAGCTAGAATCATGATTTTTCTTGTGCTTAATCCACGGTCATTCCCCATCGAACGGGCCCATTGCGACTACCCATGTCCGCCTACCGGCTTGTCTGTCTGTTTGTCTGCAGGATCTCAGAAACTTGGTGGATGAGTCGGGTGTGTCACAATGTCCAGTTGATTCGATTTTGGTGAAGATCCGGTTCCAGAAACGAGAATGTTTTTTTAATTTTTATTTTATTTTAACTGATTCTTCATAAATGAGAGATTGGGTCAAAAACGAGATAAAACACAATATCGCAAAATGTAGTGTTGTGGACAGGTTTGGTGGGTGATAAGGACAAATTGATTAGATTTTGGTTCAGGTACGGATGCAGATCCAGCCTATCAGTGGATTACAAAACAAACTGTTCAGTGTGGCAGAGGTATCCACTCACCTAAGTGCTGTCCTAATTTGAGGATGTATTGGTAGAATGCAATGTTAACACTCAAAAGTGTGTCATTTGTTATGGAATAAATTGTATACACACAATGCCAAGAGAAAGTCTACACCCCCTTTCAAAATTTTCACCTTTTGTTGCCTTATAGCCTGGAATTAAATTCCATTTAATCAGACTTTTTCCACCTTTATTTACACATCGTAACCCACAACTTCCAAGTGAAAAATAAATTATACAAATTTCAGAAAATTAATTAAATATACAAAACTAGAATATCTTGGTTTGATAAGTGTACACACCCCTTATAATAACAATTTTAAATTAGCTCAGGTGTAACAAATCACCTTCAAAATCACACACCAAATTAATTCACCTCCACCTGTGTTAAATTGTAGTGATTCTGATTATTTCAGAATAAAATCAGCTGTTCCTGTAGGTTTCCTCTGCTGGGTAGTGCATTTCACAGCAAAGACTCAACCATGAGCTCCAAGGAGCTTTTAAAAGACCTCCACGATAAAGTTGTGGAAAGGCACAGATCAGGGGATGGGTATAAAAATATTTCAAAGGCCTTGAATATCCCTTGGAGCACAGTCAAGACAATCATTAAGAAGTGGAAGGCATATGGTACCACCAAGACCATGCCCAGATCAGGCCGTCCCTCCAAACTGGATGACCAAGCAAGGAGGAGACTGATCAGAAAGGCCACCAAGAGGCCAATTGCAACTTTGAAAGAGCTACAGGCCTTTATGGCAAAGACTGGTCACTGTGTGCATGTGACAACAATATCCCAAGCACTCCACAAGTCTGGCCTGCAAAAAGGAAGCCATTACTCAAGACAGCCAACCTTGAGTCCTGTTTGAGGAATGCAAAAAAACACTGGAGATTCTGAAGACACGTGGCAAAAAGTTTTGTGGTCTGACAAAACTAAGATGGAACTTTTTGGCCGAAATGCAAAACGTTACGTTTGGTGTAAACTCAACACAGCACATCACCCAGAGAACACCATCCCAACTGTGAAGCATGGTGGTGGCAGCATCAGGTTATGGGGATGTTTCTCATCAGCAGGGACGAGGACACTTGTCAGGCTGGAAGGGAAAATGGATGGAGAAAAATACAGAAATATCCCAGAGGAAAACCTGCTGCCCTCTCCAAGAAAGTTAAAATTGGGAGGAAGTTCACCTTTCAGCATGACAATGACCCAAAGCACACAACCAAAGCTACACTGGAGTGGTAAGGAACAAAAAGATAAAGTCCTCGAATGGCCCAGTTTGAGCCCCGACCTCAATCCAATCAAAAATCTGTGGCATGACTTGAAGATTGTTGTCCATCAACGCTCCCCAAGCAACTTGACTGAACTTGAACAGTTTTATACAGAAGAATGGGCAAATATTGTCCAATCAAGGTGGGGAAATATTGTCCAATCAAGGTGTGCAAAGTTGGTGGAGACCTATCCTAACAGACTCACAGTTGAAATTGCTGTCAAAGGTGCTTCCACCAAGTATTAACTCAGGGGGGTAGACACTTATCCAACCAAGATATTCTTTGTTAATTCTAATTAATTTTTCTGAAATTTGTCGAATTTGTTTTTTCACTTATAAGTTGTGGGTAACGATGTGTAGATAAAGATGGAAAAAGTGTGATAAAGACTTTCTATAAGCAGTGTATACATGAACTGTAATGTTTGTTCAGGTGAGAGGTCCATGAAAAAGTTGAGTAGACATGTAAAAAGGTAACAAATTACAATGCCATTAGATTTATACTGTGTAGAAAGCACACCAGGGTGCGAGGTTTGTGGTTACTTCCGGAAGCAGAATTGTCTAGCAAGTACGAGTATGAATGATTTGTAGAGGGAGGGACTTTAGTGAATGTTCTCTCTCCAAGACTATATAAAGGTGGGGAAACACAGTGGGAGGGGGGAAAAAAAACACTGTGCTACACCGTGCTCCAAGGATAATGTCACCTGAGAGTTGGCACACTTTGTGAAACAATGTCCTACTTGTGAAGCACTAGTCTGACAGTTTAGTCGTGTCAAGGACCAAAACCAGATGAAGCAGCTCATAGGTAAGTGTGCTATCTCTGCACCATCCTATCAGAAACTGGTGGAAATATCATTAACACACTGCCAAACTGAAATACCAACCTTGCTTTTCTTGTGGCCCTTTTTGTGGCCCTCCTTCTTCTTGTCTTTCTTGTCCTTCTTGTCCTTCTTTTTCTTGTCTTTCTTGTGATGGCCATGATGATGATCTCCTGATTTACCACAATGCCCTTTTTCAGCATGTTGGTGGGGGTGACCGGAGTGACCGGGGTGACCGGCGGTGACCAGGGTGACCAGGGTAGGGCATGTTGGGATTTGGGAACCCTGGCTGTGTAGGAAAACACATGGGTTGACCAGGCATTGGATAACCTGGGATGGTTCCAGGTGGCACTGGGTATCCCTGGTTGCCTGGACATGGAGGACATTGTGGCAGTCCTTGGGGTCTGAAGTCACCAGTATTTGGGGGATGTGCAGGATTTCCACGACCTGCACACACAACAAAACATTGGCTATTGTCTGTTCAATCACTTTGTGAAGAAGAAGCCTTATAATGTTACGAATCTGGAAGCCATTTGCACACAAACAGACAGCAGCCCCCACAGTTCAGTTATTTCGATAAGTATTGTGTTTATAGTCAGGGTCCCGTCCTTCTGTCTAATGGGTTAATTTCATGTGTGTGCTGCGGGTTTCTTTATATGTCAGGTTTTTTTGTTTTTTTACATCGCCAACAAATCTCCGTTCTCCGCTCACTCAGAGCTCCGACTCCGCCCAGGAAAGGAGGGGGTTCCCCCCTGTCAAATCAGGAAACTCATCACCTCAGGGCCGACTCCACCTTAGCCAGATGGAGTGTTCAGCCAACGAATGAGGGGAGGCCACTGATCGCCCGACAACCCCTCGTCCAATCAGGAGGCGAGTGGCCGGAGAAGAGAAAGTAGAGTGGTTGTCAAGACGAGAGCACAGGAGTGATGGTGGTGATTGCTTTTCATCTGCGATCGTGGTTCAAGCGTCTTGGTCATGGTCCAAGCGGTCTTGGTCTTGGTGGTCGCCGAGTCTGGAGTCTCGGCTGCTCGACATCCAAGCTCCTACAGACCACGGGTCCCACACGTGCAGTCGCGGGCCTAACCGCACAAGGCGGCCAGGTACCGACAAGACCCTGGTCCCCAGCTCGCCTTTCCCTCCTGGACTGAGGGACCGAATAAAGACCCGAGGGGGTCCATTGCGTGTGTGTGGTGTGTGTGTGTGTGTGTGTGTGTGTGGCGCCAGTCTTTAAGTAGAATTATTAAGTGCTTTTGTTCATTGTACATTGCTTTTATTCGGATAACTGTGCTCTGTGTCTCCCTCCCTATTGTAAATAAATATCTGTTAAATGCTCCAGTTCGTTGCCCGTGTTTCTTCCATTGACCCAGCACGGTGCGGCCTTGAGAATAGTGAGGCCATCGGTTCCGTAAGTTGTCATTGGGTCCGACGGACTTTGGTAATTCCGCTCGGTTACACCGGACCGAGGTCGCTAGAGCGACCCAGTTCGACGAGGTCCGTCGAGGGTGTGGTTGTCCCCGTAGTTAGATGACGTGGGTACTTAGGTATATTGAAATTAGGCAATTAACCCGACCCACGCTGTCGAAATATTGGCGACCACGGTCGTAAGGGACCCGTGACCTTTCTGACTTATCCGAGAGTCACGACCTAAATTCCAGGGTGTTTGGTGGAGACGACCCTACTGCTCCCCTAGTGGTCTTTTATCGCCACCGAACCCCGGCCCACAAAAATACGTGTGCCTCTGTTCATTCATTTAGCTGAGATCACGTAAACAATAATAAATTTGACGCAGGAGGCCATTTGGCCCATCATGCCTGTACTACACAACACACCAGATTAAAAAAAATCCATCAAGCTAAGGACTTAATTTTATTGGTGTAATGGGGAAGGAGTGGAAATGAGAAAAGTGTGACAGACTCAGAGATATCATCAGGGCATTAATAAATTATTATTTTTTATTTATGCAAAAAAAAATTGGGGGGGGGGGGGGAGGGGAGGGGATGGTAATTTTAGGGTGAGGAATGCACAACATGGAACACACACACACACACACGCATGCACGCACACAAACACAAACACACACTTCCTTGACAAGACTCTCACAGACATCACAATCAGTACAGATTAACACAATTGCCCTTCCATACTGAAGTTACTGACAGGTCCTGACCATATTCCAATATACTTCCAGGTACTCTATCTAATTCCAATTTAAACTTATCTACGGTTTCCGCTGCCACTACCTTTCCAGGGAGATCATTCCATGCATTAACTACTATCTGAGTAAAAGACCCTTACCTCACTACCATCTTAACTCTCTTCTTCTTTAATCTCAGGCTATGGCCCCTGGTCCTATCACTGTCGACTCTGCTGAATAATTCTTCTGCACTTATTTTATCTATACCTTTCATTGTCTTAAACATCTCTATCACATCACCTCATAACACCTCCTTTCTAATGTATAAAGCCCTGTCTCCTTCAGCTGCTCCTCATCGTTAAGTCTAGCTAGGCCTGGAATCAATCTAGTAGCTCTGCATTGAACCCTTTCTATGGCAGCTACATCCTTCCTGAGCTGTGGTGACCAAAACTGCACACAATATTCTAAATGTGGCACTCACTAAATTCTGTACAGTGTACAAACCACCTCCTTCGATTTATAATTTATCCCCTGACAATTACAACCTAAAACCTGTTTCCTTTACCTCAAGCTTTACCTATCTGTCTGGCACTGTCCTGTCTGCTTACCCCCTCTCCCCATATTTTATCACCCCCAGTCCTCCTGTGTGACATCCTCCAAGGTTCCCTTGCATCATGTAATCCCATTGGCCGAGCGCATCAAAACAATATGTCCCCCTGATGATTCGCAAGAATAACTGGAACACGGATACAGCCAGTATGTATTTTCAGGAATAGCAAAGTCCTTCTACACAATATTGTACTTCTGCCATTGGACAACACTTGGTGGATAATCCAGTAAGTGATGAACAGCACAACATAGACTCTTTTAAGATAGTGGTCTGAGTATGGCACATTTATGTATGTTGGAAGCAATTTTCATCTTTTCGACTGATCCTAACCTATGTCGACAAAAGAAATTTGTGCATTCTCTATGTTTATTTCGGCATAGAAATCCTCAGGATAGAGCCTTGACCCCTCTCCGAGGTGCTGAAGCAGGAGCGAGGAATCGGTGATGAGTTATGCATTGTATCCTCCTCCCAACAATCGACTCTTGTGGTTCAGTGATGAAGCACACTTCCACTTGAATGGGGCTATGAACAATCACAACATCTCTTGGGGTGCTGAGCCACCTGAGGGGTGTCTGAGATGTCTCTCAAGACCCCAAGTCCACTTGCTTCTGTGCATTGAATGCCAGATGAGGTATGCCTGGACCGTATTGGTTCGAGGACACCAATGGTAAAAAGGTGACAGTCAATGGTGACGGTACCACGAGGTCTTACGCCGATTCCATGCTGATCTCACTCAACTACGGTCTCCAAACCAATCCAGACTTGCATGGTTCGTGCAGGACAGTGCCCCACCACACACTGCAGGTGAAACCATCGACTTGCTCCACCACCTGTTTGGAAATTGTGGTATTAGCCTGGGCTCAACGCATGAGTGGGCGCCCCACAGCCAAGATTTGAATCAATTGGATTTTTTTGGGGGGTGCTGCCAAAGGTCACGTTTATGCCAACAAACCTCGAATCCTGGCTGTTCTGAAGCAGAAGGTGGAGGAGCACCATCAGGCTACCCACTCCAGCCACTTGTAGACGAGTTGTGGAGAATTTCGGAGTCAGGATCAAAGCCTGCTTGAACAGAAGCTGAGCACACATTGAAAATGTCGATTACAGCAGTATAATAAGTGATTCGAAATGGCATGGTGAATGCTTTCCATCAATGTATCAGTGTACTTGCTACCTTTTGTAATTTTTCTACAATAAAACATTCAAATAGTCCACGTTTTTTGAAACACCCTGTACTAAATCCACTGCACTTCCACCATCCACCTAATTAGAAACTGCTTCATAGAACTCCAATAAGTTTGTAAAACATGACCTGCTTTTTAATAAATCCATGCTGATTGTCTTTAATGAGTTTTATTTATTCAAATGGTTCCTCATCTGGTCCTTAATTAACATCTCTATCACCTTCCCTATAACCGAGGTCAAACGAACAGGTATACAATTTTTTTTTGTATGTATGCATGGTCAAGGCTCGTGGAAGAACAAGTTCCCCAAATCTTCTCTGGATCCTTTCTTAAATAGCGGGGTTACATATGTGACTCTCCAATCCTCCGATACCTGTCCTGGCTCCAGTGAGCTTTTAAAGATATCCATTAACATCTCACTTCCTGCTCAGCCACCTCCCTCAATACTCTTGGGTGCATATTATCTGGCCCAGAGCCTCATCTAATCTTAAATTTCTAGCTGTTCCTTTACTTCCTCCACTCCAACCTGGATCTTCTGTGAAAGCCATTACTCACCTTTTTGATATGCATTCGAAGCTAATGGAAATTCTCCTGACTGTTCTTGGTAAAGTTGAAGCAAAACAACTGTTTAACTAGAACTGCACTTTATAACTGCTGGCAGTGATGACTGGGTACCAAGACATCCGGCTTTGATACAACCCGGGATTGACGAGTTACGGACCGAGTAACACACCGTGTTCAATCTATTTATTACGTACACAGTTAGCCGTTTTTCCTGAATACATGGTCGGTATCAAATGAATTAGTGTTTAAATACCTGAACACGAAGTAATAAATGTTGACACCATGGGTGCAGAGGGTAAACCGGGACTTCCCTGAGTCTAACGAGGCACACACGTCTCTTCTATGACGCAGTATTGACAAGTTATGGATCTAAGAAATGGCCACGTTCCACCTATTTTATTATGTACGCAGTTGACCCTTTTTCCTGGGCTACTCCTCCACCCTCAAACATATCCAGGCATAACCAAGTGAGCTTTATTCAAAAAAAAAATTCTACAAGTTCTCAGAATCAAATAATTAAAAATAATTTTGGCTGCCAGAAAATGTGGCCTATCAGGTTGAAATTTAAAACATACTTTCCCCATGTCTACTCGATCATAATTGTGAAGTATCATGTTGTTTGATGAAGTGGTTCCAGAAGAAAACATTATTTAATATTTCCTTCAATCCATTATGGCTGCCAAACCATGTGACATAAATTATTCGTGAATAAACTCGTATCCCCACATCTTGGGGAAGCTGTGTGTGAAGTTTGCCGATATCTGTCCAGCGTTTGGAGAAGAAGATTTTTAAAAGGTTTTAAGGGAAATCAAATATGGCCACCAAACCATGTGATGTATCAATTATTCATTAACAAAATGGTAACACCCATGGCTTGGGGAACAGTGTGTAAAGTTCCGCCTCAATCTGTTCAGTCGTTTTGGAGAGAAGATTTTAAAAGTTTTAATTTTCAATCCAATATGGCTGACAAACCACATGACATGAAATCATAAATTTATATTCTGCCTGTAATTGGGTAGGGGATCATGCATGTGAAGTTTCGTTTAATCGGATAAGGTGCATTTTTATATCCAAGATGGCCGCCAAACCACGTGACTTGTGACATCATAATTTTTTACTCTATATGATACTTGCAAAGTTTTGCTTCGATAGGATAAATGGTTCCAGACAAAACATTATTTTATTTTTCTTCAATCAATATGGCTGCCAATTGCCAAAGCATGTGACCTATCAATTATTCATGAACAAACTTGTATCCCCAAGCCTTGAGGAAGGTGTGTGGGAAGTTTTCTCCTCGATCTGACCAGCCGTTCTGGAGAAAGAAGATTTTTGAAGGTTTGAGGGTAATTTCAAATATGGCCACCAAACCATGTGACCTCGCAATTAGTCATTAAAACTTGTACACCCATGTCATGGGAACATGTTGTGTGGAGAAGATTAAAAAAAAAAATTTTTTCAAAACAAATATGGCTACCGAACCACGTGACCTATGAACATCATAATATTTTTTTCCCTTCTGTGAGTTGTTGCATAGATGACGCTCAAGAAATTTCAAATTTCTCAGATGCAGCGTTCTGGGTGTCGAATTTTCACTGGATACCACTTCACCGATGGCATCACGGTTAACACCACTTTATACCACTTGCGGAGATCTTGACAATGAACCATGTTCAATTTTTTCCAGCGAACGGTTCAGAGAAGACATCCAAAGTTTTTCGGTTTTTCAAAGATGGCACCATACCACATGACGTCAATATTATCACTTTAAAATGCTACAAAAAAAAAAAAAGACACATACTATGGTGAAAACTTTATGTTAATCGGACTAATGGTTGCCGAGAAAATGAATTTAAAAGCGAAAAAAAAAAAACGAAAATTGCTGGTGGAAAAAAAAAACAAGAAAAGAAAAACAACAGAGCCGGGAGGCGACGATGGTTCGGTGGACATTATTACAATGCCACGATAGGTACAATTGAGTTAGTGGAAGCTTTTGAGGAAGCCTACCGTAAAAAACCTATCTCTTCCGTCAAAATTGACCAAATCAAATCGGATTTTTTATATGTTGTACTTATGGACATTACGCACAGCTTCTAGGAAATGAAATTGCGAGAAAAAAAATCGAGAAAAAAAGTTCAAGTGGGCGTGGCTCTGCCCACAAAGGGCGTGGACGCCCCTCATACAAAAAGACACAACTAGACCATGATATCTAGCTTGTGTCAGTTTCATCAAGATCGCATCAACGTTACGGAGCTATGCTCTGGAGAGAGTCACAAACAGACAGACAGACACACAGACACAACGAAAATAGTGGTCACTGCTGGTGCCTGCGAACCAATAGGTTACCTCAGCCTGAAAGGCTTGGTACCCTAATAAGCCTGCCATCTAATCTCACTTTCATCACTAACCACTCTCCCGGTGCTATTCCTCAATGGGCTCACACTGTTTCTGACCTGGTCTTTACCCTTATGCACTTAAAGAAAGCCTTGCTACTTAATATTCATAGCCATGTCCTTCTCATACTTTCTTTGGCTTGCTGAGTTATTTCTAAACTTATCTTTGTTTCCTCTGATAGTGATATAAATCGAACTCCAGTCTGTTTTTTATTTTAACGTGCCTTCAGAAAGTAATCACAGCCTTGACATTGTCACATTTGTTGTGTTAGATCCTGAATTTAAAATGGACGGACTAAATCTTAGTTTTTTTGTCACCGATCTACACAAAATACCCCCATAATGACATCGTGAAAACATGTTTTTAGAAATTTTTACAAATTAATTAAAAATGAAAAGCTGAAATGCCTTGCGTCAATAAGTATTCAACTGCATGAGTCAATATGTTTACTTTTTTTATTTTTTGGTATACATTGTCAAAGCTCGTATAAGAGCTAACACACAGAACATATAACAAGGGGAGCAGGAGACAGGAGCGGGAGAGGGAAGGAAAACACAGTGGGGAACAGAGACATTCGGAGATCTGTGGAAGGGAGAGGGATGGGGCAGGGAACACGGGGTATACAAGATGGACATTACAGGGATTTTCAGGAAGGAAAGCAGGGAATATGAAGGAGGTAGGTTAAGGGTGGATTAAGCGGGGTAGAAAAGATCCAGGTTTTGGATGGGGGAAGACAAGACATTGTGGTGAACAGCTATTTAAAGACCTGGAAGAAGGAGTGGGACTGAAAGAGTGTGGGACTTTGTTCCAGAGTGGGGAAAAAAAGTAGAAATGAAAGAGTGAAGGTAGCAGTGATTCTTGATTTTAGCAGTTTCACCAGAAGGGGTTCTTGAGGGACCTTGAGCACCCTGTAGAAGTATAGGGGGGACAGAGTACAGACAGAGCAAAGGGGAGGGGGGGGGCAAGGCCGGAGAGGAGACAGCAGAAGACAAAGACCGCCGACCTGCCTGCATTTTTGTGTATATCTTGAAGAATTAGATGAAAAGTAGAAGTAACAATAAAAGTATGGAATGTACATTTCAGTAATATTATGAGTATAAATAACAGGGGTATGCCTCTGAACATTTAATTGGTTGTAGTAGCGTTTTGAATCAGCTTACGGCAGCCATTTTTGCTAACATAATGAAGCACCTCTCTAAAATCATTTCAACCACTTGCAAAGCAGTTAGGGGAGTCCGCTCACAAAGCGGTTGATAACTGGCTTGGAAGCAATAGCCAAGCTGCTTGCTGACGCATCACATGCCAGAAGCTCGATAAAAGCATCCAGTATCTTTCTCTACATTACATTTTATACAATCTCTATCTATGCAACTCCTCTACATTATTCCTCCATAATGTCACCCCTTCCTCTCGATGCAATACTGTCTTTTACCCAGATGGCTACACCTCTTTTCTATTTTCTCTTTATGAACACACAATACATCTTGCATTAAAAATCTCGTATCCGGATTCGGATAAACACCAAATTGAATCAATTTGGCCTCGTCACAAACCCAACCTGTCCACCAAGTTTTGCCTGAATCCGTCCATAACGTTTTGAGATATCGTGCTAATATAAGTTTTTGTCATTCTTTATTGTCGATATTGTTCTTCTCTTTCTTCCTCAATGGGGAAGAATCACTTTTAAAAATTTTAGTATCTGGATTCAAGATCCAGATCTTTCACCAAAATCGATCATTTCATATAGTCGGAGTGGCGAG
>CM068959.1:52933116-52943988 GCA_035128595.1 Eptatretus atami | reverse complement strand
CATCAATCCAAGCCCCTGTACTACTGGCAACATGTCCTCTGGTCTGATGAAACGAAGATCAATTTGTTTGTATCTGATTGAGTGCAGCGTGTTTGGCGGCGACCTGGGGAACAGTACCAAGACAAGTGCGTCTGCGTTATCTGCGTTATCCCTACTGTCAAGCATGGTGGTGGTAGTGTCATGGTTTGGGGATGCATGAGTGCTGCCGGTACTGGAGAGCTCAAGTTCATCGAGGGAAACATGATTTCTACGATGTACTGTGACATCCTGAAGGAGATGTTACCCTCCCTGCGAAAACTTGGTAGAGGAGCTGTATTTCAGCACAAAAACGATCGGAAGCATCGTTCCAAGCAGACAACTGCCTTTCTGAAGAAGTCGAAGGTCAATGTGTTGGAGTGGCCAAGCATGTCACCTGATCTAAACCCAATAGAACCCTGTGGGGCATCCTGAAATGTAAGGTTGAGGGACGAAAGGTGTCCAACATCACGCAACTTCGAGAAGTCATTGCAGAGGAGTGGAACAGGATCCCAGCAAAGACATGTGGAACACTGGTCAACCTCCATACCGAGTAGAATAGCTGCTGTGCTCAAAAACAATGGTGGACACACAAAATACTGAAAACAATAACGCTTCAATGTGAGAAAGTACATAGGGTGTACTCACTTTTGTTGCCCCCCCCCCCCCTTTTCACAGATATGCCCAGTGTGCCACATTGTTTCCACAGAATAAATGTTTTGGGTCTGTACATGTACGACAATGTCTACTCTATCATTTCTTTGAGTCTTGTGTTTATAATACATCTAAGTAAAAAGTTACAACAAAATATGTACATTTTTGTAAAGGGTGTACTCACTTTTGTGATTACTGTATTTGTACATACATACATACATACATACAAGGTTCTTGTGCAACTTTCAACTTTTGTAACTTCAACATAACGTCCATCTTTCGTAATACATCGTTTAATCTGATATTCCAACTTGTTGAAAACATTCTCCAGTTGCTGCTAAGGATTTCATGAATTGAATTTGTGATTGTAGCCCTAAGTTCATTGAAAGAATGTGATTTTGACGAGTAAACACCAGTTGTACATAGCCCCGTTAAATGTAGTCCACGGGGGACAGGGCAGACGAACAAGGTGGCCAAGCAATTAGTCCACGTCCCCCGATCCACTTGTCTGAGAAGACATCATTCAAGAACCGTCGCACATTCAAAACATATGGGCAGGGAGCGGAGTCTTGATGGTACAAGGTGACGTGTGAAAGATTTCATCGTCGTAGTTTGGGAACTAAATGCAATAATTGTGGAGGTTAACTTTACCACTGATGTCGAAGTTTCCTCATCAGAAAATGTCAACTCGTCAAGAAACCCAGGAGGATTGTGGATTTAACAACAGCACCAACAACTTAAACATCAACAGAACTTGATGAATTATGCTTTCATGCACCATTTACAGTTTGTTTATATCATGTATGTGTACATCTAAAGTTATAAAAGCTCAAAGTTGCACAAGGACTTACAACACATCCTAACTGGGTATGCTTACACATTGTAAGCAATAACTAACCGTGCTTCCCCATCGTCTCGGGTCGCTCACCTGCATTTGATTTTTCATTTATATTTTCATTTACGGATGCTTTCCGACGGTTCTGCGATTTATTTATTTTTCCTGGTGCATCTGCTTCGATGTCCGTCTGATGATGATGACGACGATTCAGGTTCAGTGCAGATTAAGCAGCCGTAATTGAAGGATTAAACGTGGGGTTTGCCTTTGCTTCCAGGCGGTAATCAGGGCAGGAATTTGTCATTTATTCAGGGTCCCGGTGATAACAACCGTCTACTCATGGGATGCTTGGGGTCCACCAACTGATGCTGACAGACGGGACACCCGGCGCTTAACGTCTACCCGAGGGACGACGACGCGACGGCGGGAATCGAACTCAAGACAAGACAGAACAGAACAACAGCCGACGGCTACCTCGACGTGCACGCACCCGATCGGATCGCACGGCTCCGCGACACAGTTAAAATCTCGATTTACTAAGACTCTAAGTGTAATAATTAAACACTTCTGGCCTTGTGGGGGTTAAAAGGGTTTGTTTGTGGAAAGGTGGATAATTACACGAATATGAATGAAACATACCGAGATGAAAAAGCTTCGCCGTGAGGATACAGGCCCGAACAAGGAACAAAAATCCCGGAAATGGTAGATACCCCAACAAAACACTGAGGAATGACACAAACCACGCCCTAACACGTCATTCGTCCGATTGATGAAAACCGAGCGCGAGCAATTGTCATGTTCTGAGAAGCTGCCGCCACGCGCATGCGCAGTGTGCGCCTCCCTGGGCATGAAACTGGAGCCTCGCCACGCGCATGCGCAGTGTGCGCCTCCCTGGGCATGAAACTGGAGCCTCGCCACGCGCATGCGCAGTGTGCGCCTCCCTGGGCATGAAACTGGAGCCTCGCCACGCGCATGCGCAGTGTGCGCCTCCCTGGGCATGAAACTGGAGCCTCGCCACGCGCATGCGCAGTGTGCGCCTCCCTGGGCATGGAACTGGAGCCTCGCCACGCGCATGCGCAGTGTGCGCCTCCCTGGGCATGAAACGTGGAGCCTCGACTGAACTGCCTTTCACCCCGCAATCCTTCCGATACGCCACAATAACAATGTCGATGTTATGTGTATGTGTGTAGCGTGTTGTTAAAGCTTGATGACGACATTATAGCTTGGCAAAAAGGAATGTCTATCTTTGAAACGGTGTGTCGAATCTCCCAAAGGAGAAGTCGAACAAAAATGTATTCAATTAATGAAAGAATTTTTTTTGTTTGTTTTTGTATTTTTTTTGTTGTAAAAAAAAAAGACAAAACAATTTTTTCAGACACAGAATCAGACAAAATTACGAAGCATTTTCCAACTGACATCAAGGAGGTGAGGAAGGTCACGAGGAAAGCCTTGCTTTCGTTAATATTCTTAGTCATGTCCTTCTCATACTCTCTTTTGGCTTGCCGAGTTATTTTCTCAACTTACCTCTGTTTACTCCGATAGTGATATCAATCTAACTGCAGTCCTGTTATTTTAACCTAATGAATGCCTTCTGCTTCTCCTTAATAGCGTTCCTTATCTCACTGCTCAACCACCCTGGTCTCTTTCTGTTTCTAGTTTTACACCTCATTGGAATGGTGGTCGTATGGCAGCTTAGCTGCCGGGTAGCTATCATTTCTTGAAGCGCGACTGTGTCGCTGATGCAGTGCCCCTCTACCAGTACACACACTGGAACTGATACTCATTTCGCCGACCTCGGAGGATGACAGGCTGAGTCAACCCCCTGGTGTATTAATTCAGCGGCCGACGGGACTTGAACTCAGGACCTAGGATCCCAAGCCACCACCCTAACCACTAAGCCAACACCAGGCTCCTCATTGGAATGTACTTACTCTGCACACTACACATCTGCTCCTAAAAGGTTTCCCATTTCTCTGATGCTGATTGTCCTATTGTTAGTTTCTCCCGATCTACATCACCCAATTCGCTCCTCATACCCTCAAGGTTTGCCTTCCTGAAATCTAATAGCCTAACTCTTCTATCCTGAACTCTAACCCTTAACAGAATGTTTTCACACACAATGTTATGGTCACTTGCTCCTAAATGCTCCCCTACCTCGACTTCCTCCACCATATTGGGATTGCAACTTAAAAGGAGGTCGAACACTGTACTCCTCCGAGAGGGCTTATCTCCAAACTGGGTTAAAAACAATCCTGAACTAAAACTAGGAAATCCTCATCTGCTCTGCCCTTTCCCTGTTCCTGGACCCAATCTATCCCTGGCAAGTTAAAATCCCCCATAATCAATACTCTTCCCTGACCATATGCCCTTTTGAATTCTTCATGTACTCTTCCTTCCTCCTCTTCCTTCACACCCAGATGAAAATTCAGATGAAAATTGAGGATTTCAGAATTGTGTCCTTTGTTGACCTTTTGTCTTTTGTTGACCTTTTGGCCTATGTTGACCTCAAAAGTACGAGTAGTTGGTGGTTGAATTCAGTTACCTGATATGCATGCAAATCCTGTTCAAATTTCGAGTCAATTGGATGAAAATTGAGGATTTTTGAGAATTGGCTTATGTTGACCTCAAAAGTGTGACCGCCATATCACATGGTGAGGTAACATGCGGTAAAGTTTCAATTTCCTCCGCTGAATGGTTTTCGATGTTTGATCTTAACAAAATGCGGACACGTACGACGATTTACACTATGGATCGCTTAACCCTGCTTTTCGCTTCACGAGTGCAGGGAATTGAGTACGTACAATTGTAGACGACTTATTTGATGCACAGATTAATTGATCTACTAATCCATATCCATAAATGATAGATAGTGCTGCCCTCTGGTGGAATCCAAGCAGAATTGCATGACCTTTCTGACCGATGATGGAATTTGTTTCGAAAGCCATGAATTAGACATATTGTCCGATGTATATTCCAAGTTTCAGGTCGGTTCAATGTATAGCCTTTGAGATGTGAGAGCCAACACATTTTGGACGGACGGACAGACACACAGGCACCAGGACGGACGGACGGACAGACAGACAGGCACCAACATGATTTTCGAGGGTTTTCGTTAAAAACGCAAGAATGCGGAAATGGACGTTGCTGAAATTTGGAACATATTACCTTATCTTATCCAAAATATTCCAGAGACGGGGATCGAAGTGTCGGATCTGCCGGGAACCATAAGTCTATTGACCCAGAAGCATCCTCGACTCTGTCAAAAGCGGTGCTAAGATTCCGAAAAGAGAGCGGGAAATCCTTATCAAAAATTAGGGAAACCGAATGGCATCTTGGGTACAAAGTGGTCAAGTTTGGAGTTAGTGGCGTATATAGAGTCTCGTAGATCTGAAAGCGCCATGTGAATATGACGAAGAAGAAGAAGAAGAAGAAGAACCATACGTATATAAACACACCCGGAAGCGGAAAAGGAAAACGTTTCAGTGTTGTGAGTGTCCGCGATTGGATTCATGGACGCAGAAGGTTTGGAGCAGGATGCCGTCCGCTTCGCGCAGCTCGCCGTGCAGCAGGACCAGGTCGGCATGTACGGACCGGCTGCCTTTTACTACACGGTACGTGCATGGCCCAAGGATTATTGTGTGCGTAGTGATATCCGCGGCCGTGACTCGTCACTCCGATAGCACGGTATATATCGGACCTTCGTTCATGTCGAGTGTTTTGACCGTTACGCTCCAATGTGGGTTAATGAATGTTCGTGCGTGTCCGTTTTCAGGAAGCTGCACAAGCCTTGTTTTATGCCTTGATGGCTGGCTCACAGCACGACGTGCTCCAGGACAAGGCCCATGAGTATTTGAATCGAGCGGAGGTTCTGCAAGCCGCGGGTAAACAACGAGAGTTTTGTTTGGAAGGGGCTGTGAACATGACGTGTTGTAGATAAACCGACACCGCAAGGAAAATGAGGACAACTGGACGTGCGACAGAAACGACGGATATGACGTCATGCTGGAGGGGACTGGTTTTTATGCCTCCGCACCCAAGGGTGCCGGAGGGCATTATGTTTCCGGGTTGTCCGTCCGTCCGGATTTTCGTTTACGCGATAACTCGAGAAGCAAATTGTAGAATTTCATCAAACTTGGTAAAAAGGTAAAGTAAGACAGGGCAATTAAGTGATTAGATTTTGGGCCAGGTGTGATAAAGGTCAAGGCCAAACTCTGAAATTTTACTGTTTTACGCCATAACTCAAGAAATATTGGACAGAATTCCATCAAACTTGGTAAGAAGGTAAAGTTAGACAGGGCAATTAACTGATTAGATTTTGGGCCAGATATGATAA
The DNA here is from genome assembly GCA_035128595.1 of Eptatretus atami. Lineage (NCBI taxonomy): Eukaryota > Metazoa > Chordata > Myxini > Myxiniformes > Myxinidae > Eptatretus > Eptatretus atami. The sequence goes on along the minus strand of CM068959.1, from coordinate 52,938,151 downwards.
AGGTCAAGGGTCAAATATGTCAATGCTCAAGTGTTTGTGCGTGAGAGCGGAGGCATACCCGTCGACGGCGTGCAGTCAAATTACTCTAGTTTTATTTATTTATTATTTTTAAATTTTTAAAAAACTTTGATTCAAATACCGTTGGGATGAGACACTTTTACGTCGGTTCCTGCATGATAAACAAAGAAACACCAATTTTCACGCAACTGCAACATAATTAGCAAAATTCCGAAAAAGTCATTCTATTCTGAAGACATTTTTTTCTTTGGGTGTACAACGTCGTATCGAACTAATCTTTACCTCCACCCCCAAAGGTGCATGGAGGTTGTTTTCACCCCTACCTGTTTTTATTTTTTTTTATTTTTATTTTTTTTGTTTCTGAGCAAAATGTCTCAAAAAGTTGTGGATGGATTCGGACGAAACTTCTGGTGGACTTGTTGGGTATGTCACAAGGACTAATTATTTCGATTTTGGTGAAGATCCAAATCCGGATCTGGATACGACAATTATTTAATTTTTAAAGTGATTCTTCACCATTGAGAGATCGGGCCAAAAACAATATATAGTACGATATCTTATAAAGTTATGGATGGATTCTGATGAAACCTGATGGACGGGTTGGGTGTGTGATTAGGACGAATTGACTCTTTTTGTGAACAATCGCATCCGGATGCGAGAATTTGAAATTTTTAAAAAGTGATTCTTCACCTTTGAGAGATTGAGCATTTTTGCATATTCAGGAAGCTTTCACAAAGGCTAACTTAGCTTATGGATGTATAATGGTCCCATAGTGGAGTTTGAAAAGTGAAGGCCACTGTGCTAATACATCGGCGATATTTCAAACTCCTGCCTCCTCGTCTGCATCACTGACTCTTCTCCACCCCCCCCCCCCCCCCCCGTCAATGTGAGGGATTTTTGTAGAGCTGTAACTTCAGGGCCACTTAAGTGCATACATACGTATGACCCAATCACATCTCAACCTTAACTGGGGGGAACAACCAATCTGCTCTCACCGAATCAATTATCCCCAGTAAAGACTTTTTATAAACAAGTAATAAAGACATAATATGTCGTAGCTCCTGTTGTTTTAGTAATTTGGCTGCATGGAGTTAAAGGGACAGCCCATATTTATGTTCAACTAAAATGGCTGCCAGTTTACCAGTCGGCCATCTTTGATCAGATCACAAAATAAAGTTAGGTGCAAGTGTATGCCATTGCATACTGTGTGCACTTGTGCCAAGTTTGAACAAAATCGGACCATGCGTGTCGGAGCAATGGTTGAGGACACGTTTAAGTAACAAAATGGCTGTCAGTCGGCCATCTTGGATCTGATCTCCAAAAAAAATAAATTATGTGCATATGTAAGCAATCATTCATTGTCTGCCAAGTTTGAACAATGTCGGTAAATGCTTTTCCCAGAAATGGTTGAGGATGTGTTCGACATCAGGTTTTTAACGAAAATGGCCACCAGTCAGCCATCTTGGATACAGTGATCTCGAAAAAAACGACGTGCTTATGTGTACCATCACGTGTTGTCTTTGTGCCAGGTACGAATAAAATCGGTCCATACATTTCCAAGATATGGTTGGGGATGCATGCACGCACGCACGCACGGACATGAAAATCGAGACCGAATCCAAAAGTCCCCGTTTTGGACTAAATCCAACGGGGGCTAATAATTGCCTCTCTGCCCTTCCAGCCAAAGAAAGTTGAACAAAGCAACCAAGAAAAGCTACACAAAGAAGGTGCTTTTTTGTTTCAAACCCAACTTATGTTCCTCCACAGCTGCTGATTCATTTCACAGCAAAGACTCAACCGTGAGCACCAAGTAGTTTTCCAAAGACCTCCGGGATAAAGTTGTAGAAAGGCACAGATCAGGGGATGGGTATAAAACATATTCCAAAGGCCTTGAATTTCCCTTGTAGCACAGTCAAGACGATCATTAAGAAGTGGAAGGCGTATGGTACCACCAAGACCCTGGCTAGATCAGGCAGTCCCCCCAAAGTGGATGACCAAGCAAGGAGTAAACTGATCAGAGAGGCTGATCAAAAATGAAAATTTTGAAAGGGGTGTCAACTTTTTATAGGCACTGTGTGTATGTAAACATTACATATATTTATTTGTTTTAAACATAGCCAGTGACATAACTTCCCAGAACACTGAGTGCTGGTGAAACCATCTTGTGAGATCACTTTTCTCCACAGTCATCAAGGACGCCCCCCCCTCCCTCCCCCTCATGTGACGTCAACATATGAGGTTTATCCATGCTCTATCCTCGAATTGGCTGAATGCCAAGTAAGGTCACACACATTACTTTTTTCGTCTTTTGTATGACGACCAAAGTCTGTATTGAATTACCAACTCAGAGCGGACACTCGAACCACAATTCCACCGAGTCCCTTCACGCTCGGGGTGCCCTTTTTCTCGTGAGTTGCTCAATTGTTAACATCGATAGATATTATTTATAGCAAGTCAGTAACCAATTAAGCAATATTGCATTTGACTATCAACTTTGAACTTTGAAATTGGTGGCCTGTTTGAACTGTTCAAAGGATGTTGGGAATGCTATATTTAAGTATTGATTTGTACAGTTCTATTTGTACTTGTGCAGCTTTTTGAAGGTCATCTCGTCACACAGTGTGTTTTGTTGATAAATACGGCAACAAACAGCATGTCTTCCAGTTATACAATAAGGCTGAAGCTGGAAACTGTTGTTTATATTTTGACAGAGAAACAGCAAAAAGGAGATTCTGTAGCACTGCAGCAGTGCTCGAACCAACCACAGGAGCTGAAGCAGGCACGTTTCCTGCTGGATCAAGCTTTCGTTGAGGATGAGCAGGGTGACAAGGATGATGCTGTGGAACTGTACATGCAGGTTGCTAACCTGTGTCTGAAAACAGTAAGTGGTTTGGGAGTGGTGCTCTTTTTACCTCGTTGTGAGCACCAATGGAGGAAACCACTATGATCGTGCGAGGAAGAGACGGTCAATTTATTACCGCCACAAACCGTCACCAGCCCCACCTTGGTTCCGTCACATTTCCATCTCTTCCCCAAACTTAAGGAACACCTCAGTGGAGAACTTTTTTCTTCCGCCGATGATGTCAAGGCCACTGTAAAGCACCTGTTAAGTCAATGGAATGCACATTTCTATCGTGACGGCATCATTAAACTACTTTAACGTTGGCAGAAAGTGTGGACCGCAGTGTTGATTATGTTGAGAAATAAATATGCATCATGGTAGCATAAAGATCGATGTTAGTTCGTATCTGTCTTTGTTTCATTCGAGTATCTTTACCTATTTTGGAGAAAAGGAATAGGAGGTTTTACTTTTCTACACGCCCTCGTAAAATTTTTATTCAAAGGCTGCAATAGTTGTGATAATATGTAAGATAAGCATTATGCATCCCCTTACTTGTATCTAAAATATTACCGCAGACAGTATGGTGGCCTTTAACTCCCTTTAACTTTAACCACTCCCTTTAACTTGAAAGTGACTGTGTTCTCTCTGCTATTCTTACTCATGTTTGTCCTGTTCATTAATTCCCTTACTTATTGGATCCAACTGTGGCTCCACTGCCTCATTGTCAGTTTGCTCTCTTTTTACTCTCAACAAAAATTAGGCTTTTTTACTCGCTCTTCCACAAGCCTCGATTTTTGTGTCTAGAAATAAATATTAAATATGAGAATGTTTGGTCATATTTTCCTGGCAACCACGAGACAAAAATGATATAAAATTTGATTTTGGTAAAGTCCATTTGTTAGAGAATTGTGAAGTGATACAATGCTTTTTTTTGGATCTTCAGGCAGGGCTATTGCTTATTTATTTATTTTTGTGCTCAGAGCTTGTGATAAAGAACATGAGCAATTAAAAGTCATTTAATAGAGCAATAGGGGGCCTGAGGGGGCCTGTGTAAGCCTCATTATCCCACGCACATGAAGCGAAAAGCGGGATTAAGCAATTGGTTCACTTCCTTCTGTCCTTCCGTCCATCCGTCTACAAATGTCATTTTCTGATCGAGGAACACTTAATTTAAATTGAATGCTATATTTTGAACACGAATCGGAAAACAAACCTGCAGTTTAACAATACAGTACTTCGGCGCTGAATTTGTCCTGATCGTGTATGCGCAGAGAGGAGTGAGGTTTTTTTTTTACTTTCTCTGCCTGCCTGACAGTCAAACCAAATTGAAAATCATTCCAAAGAGGAAACTTACTGTTTTTAAGGATGTCATAAAGGACACAAACAACGAGCACAAAGAACTAATGTGACGTGTTGAATAAGGTGGTGTAATAGACACTGCGTCAACGGTGGTAAACTTCTGGAATTCATCATTTTATTTCAATTGAATTGTACACTTGAACACTGCGTGGGATAAGGTTTTTTATGAGCTCTCTAGTTGATTGAGTTTCTTCTTCACTCTGTGTGCAATATTTAATTTTGAAAATGTGAATTACAAGTTTTAACCTTGTATATATGCAGCAGAACTGGAACACTTGCAGGAGGCTCTGGGGAAAATTGTTTTGTTTTGTTACATATTTCAGAGCAAGACGACGTCAGATAAAGAACTTCAAACCAAACTAAACACACTGACAAAGCAGGCAGTGGAGAGGTGAGTTGTTTGTGTCTGTTATAAAGCATGCATTATACTGTAATTTGAGAAGTGTGTACTCATTTGTGTTTGTATGACTTGTATGCACTCCTGAACCGCTGGATGGAATGAGGCGATAACTGGTGGTTCTTCTCATTGTGTGCATGGGAAGGTTTGAAGCAGTAATTTCTTTATATTGTTGCGGCTGTGGAAATTCGCATTACACCATAAAGGGCCCTCAGGTGAGATATCTCTGTAGGTACATGTGTAGTTAGCCCAAACCCGTTGTATAGAGGGAATTTATGTGATCCATCCGGGCTGCGACGCTTTGAGTTAGCCATTTTGCTGTTCTATCTTTTATTTCAAACAAACAAAGACCACCAACGATGCTGGTGGGCTTTTCCCGCCTGTTTCTCCCGTTTGAGTTCCCCGCGCTTGGTGTGAGG
>CM068959.1:52905501-52916958 GCA_035128595.1 Eptatretus atami | reverse complement strand
ATGCTCTGCACAGAGTATGGTCCCAATCTCCTCCTCCTACTGCATGCTTTACGTTTGCATCCGTATTATTCCTGCTGATGAAAGGCAAAATGGCTTTTCACATCACTAATCTTGGCTTTGTTGATTGGTACTGTTTCTGGAACTTCAGAAAGTGTCTTTGCTTTATTCAACTTTAATGTTGTTGTTATACTGTACGATATTTGTACAGTCAGTCATGAATTGTTTCCTCGGTCGTGTCTCATGTCGCTGCTGGACCACAAAGCCAGTTGAGGTGAGGAAATTGCTCTTTGTTGGTGATGATTATGAAAGTTTTGTGTACCACAAAATTGCTTTGGTACTGCTATATTTTTGAGAGCATTGTCCAAGCTGTTTGTCACCTGAACCGATCTTTGTTTTGCAGAAGGACATCTCTTATTAATGGCCTCGAGTACATGCCCTTCATCACGGCAGATCTAAAAGAGCGATTCATCTTCCCCGTACCATTTAGGTATGAACCAAGGCATTGCTGCCACAACCGAGTATTCCTTGAATATAGACCGCATGTTCTTGCTGTTTGTGTTAAGCTAACGAGTGTTCTTGGAAGTGATTTCACATCCGCCAAGCATACAAGGAAGGAACAAACAAAGAAACAATCCTTACTTTTGCTTATTTTGTTACTGCTTAGATTGAGGTCTTTATTTGCAGTAAGTTGTAGAATGACTTGTGTTTCACAAGGGCATTTACAAGGAATATACTGATGTGGGGTGGGGATCAGGGTTTAGGGAGAAATTGCTCTAATCTGTCAAGCGCAATGGGGGCAAGACTCCAAAATGCTGGTGATAGCAGATAAATAAATTAAAAAGAGTGACATTTGGATGTTTTCTTGTTTCCTACACCTTCCAGTGACAACCATGGAAAGCTGGCCTTGGCACCGAAACAGAAGGAGATGTTATCTCGCTGGCTCAGGCCTTCAGACATGTTTGATGATCCAACGATGATATATGCTATTTCCAGCTTTAGTATAAAACAGGTTTGTGTTGGTTATATTTGTGCACGACACGATAGCTTACTTGCCTTCGAGCTTTCTAATCGGATTCAATCTTTGGTGGAACCGGACGCGACCCAACACCGCTGTTTTGGTGCTTGAACAGCTCTCTTAAAATGATTTAGAGCAAGGAGCATAGCTTGATTATACAGTACTTTGAAGGTGAGAGTGAGCTATCAATGTTTGGTGAATATTTTCTGATTGGAGAAGATAAAGCATGAAGAACACTTTTGCGTACCAGAAATGTTTTACCAAAACTGTAATACCCATTCCAGCTTGTAGCTTGTGATGGAGATCAGTTGGTCTTTGTGGTCTGAAGCAAAAGCCAAACGTTACAAAATTTATAACATGAACTGGTGACTTTATCATGTTGTACATAATTATTTTATTATCGTGTATTTAATACCAGTTGTCAAAATTTTAGGTAAGTAGCTGCTTGATGGCAGAGTGACTTCACATCCTGCTCGCAGACTGATATGCGGTGACCTGTGCTGCTGGAAGTCGATTGGAAACACAAGAAAATTGATGATTTTTAGCATCTTTTAAAATTCTTTACTTCGATACTTGACCAACCTATTTAGTTTCTTGCAAGATGAAGGCCTCCCTCAACATGTCGCATTCCTAGGTTTTTTATTTTTGAGGAACAAATGAGTGGAGGTGAGCAGTGATCCTGGATTTAGGGAGCTTTACCAGAAGGTAGTTGGTGATGGACTGTTGAGCCCTGAAGAAACCTGGGAGGAGGGGAGGGGGGGGGGGGGACAAATCACAGAAAGAGCAAGGGGGTGCAAGACCAGAAAGGAGGTGGTAGAAGACAGAGAGGCCATCGACCTGTTTGTGATGGCGAAGTGAGAAGCCTATACACTCTGCTTAAGCATGGGAGATTCCAATGATCTTGAAGGCCTTGGTGTCCACAGCATCAAGCTGAACAATGTGTGAGGCAGGGGAGAGCAGTACTCCATCAAGCTGTGGATGTAGGCCTTGTAGGTGAATATGAGTTCAGGTCTGCCAAGGAAGGACTTTGTATGATGGAGGATGTCCAGTCGGCGGCTGACTTTGAAGGCCAATTTTGAAATGTGGTTTGCCCAAGAAAGATCATGGCTGATAATTCACCCAACTCTTATGATAATTCTCCATTTTAACCAAAAAGTAAAGACCTAAGTTTGAGGTGGCCATCCCAATTCAGTAGAATATTGCCATGCACGCTCAGAGTACAACCACCACTTTCCATTCAAACAATATTCAGAACTATTCTTCTTCCAAGTGTCCCTTCATTGTCCCTCTACCCTGCTTTTGTGTTTCCCTCTTTTCGACGAAATTCTCCTTGTTACCTCCAGCACCGAAGGTGGAAGGAGGTTATTTTTCACCCTTGTTTGTCTGTTTGTTTGTCCGTTTCTTTGTTTATGAGCAGGATATCTCCAAAAGTTGTGGACGGATTCAGATTAAATTTGGTGGGCAGGTTGGGTGTGTGTCAAGGACAAACTGATTCGATTTTGGTGAAGATCCGAATCCGGATCTGGCTACAATTTTTTTTTAAGTGAATCTTCACCATTGAGAGATTATGGCTAAACTGATATATAAAGCACGATATTTCAAAAAGTTGTGGACGGATTCGGACAAAACTTGGTGGACACGTTGGGTGTGTGGCAAGGCCGAATTGATTTGATTCTGGTGAAGATCCACGTTCAGGTCAGGATACAAGAACTTTAATTTTTTTAAAATGGATTCTTCACCATTGAGATGGCCCAAAAATGACATATATAGCATGATATTTAAAAAAGTTATTGGGCCCGATATGTTCTACTGGATCAGGTATTGTGTGGCGGAGGTATGTGCTCTACCGAGTGCCCTTCTAGTTATGATTATGTTCTGTGCTCGAGTTCTTCCATGAGCCTAGACTTTGTATACAAAAAAGTCAACATTCTCGATCCCAATGTTTTTATTATATTTGTATATTCATCCTTGATTTGCCTTTTAGAATTCAAGATGGAATTTAGATTTGGATGGAGAATTATTTTTGTTTTTATTTGTGGTTACGGTAAACTGTTTTCTGTTACAGACAGTTGTTTCCGATTGTTCTTTTGTCGCCTCTTTGGCAATCAGTGCTGCGTATGAGAGGCGCTTCAAGAAAAAGCTCATCACAAGGTAGGAACTCGTGCATCTGCTGTTCAAAGCTAGGTTCATTTTGTTTCTTTGCTCTTGTTTATTGCTGAAAAGTTAATGATGAAATAGGATTCGACTGCAGACTATTGGCCAGGTGCTCTCCAGGTATGACACTGCATTGCATTTTGCAGTGTCATATTTCAGAAGGCACACTAAGCCGCTATCTTATTTTTATGCACTTGTAAACATTGGAGATTATAAAAAGTATCTTAAAGCTGTAGACCATGATTTTCCAGGAAACTGGCCAAATATTTCAAATTCTTGCTTCTTCATTCACTGCTGGAAAGCCAGTGGCAAACCACCTTGTGAATTTCTTGGCCAAGACACTGTTTTAGCATCATCTACCTCCTACTTGGATGAATTGTACAAATGGGATTTAATTATTTTTGTAGTGGTTCCCTCACTTCTGCAGACAATATCATTGCTCCCTTTTTGCAGCATCATCTACCCCCAGAACAGGCACAAAGAGCCCCAGTACAATCCCTGCGGAAAGTACATGGTGAAACTTCACGTGAATGGCATCCCTCGCAAGGTGTGTATGCTTTGCATGCACTCCGGAGGAAAAAATGTACATGTGTTTGTTATTTGATTAAAGTGGTGATGTACATTGAGTTATGTGCATTCTGAAGATATTATACATTTGGCTGAAGTCGTTCAAGGAATCCCTTACACAAAGAACCACTTATACAGAATGCCACTTGGCCATCAGGTCCATGTCATCTCTGCATTCCCGACCACCACAACACTTTAGTGTACAAGCCCCCCAACCCTTCCCCAACTACACATACAAAAAAATGACACATTCCCACTTGACACGAGACACATGCAAAACAGTTGGATATGTCCAACTTGGACATTGCAACTCAACCCAATCACACCTGGCTAATCTTAAGGTAATTACCATTCCTGCCAATATCTCTGTACCTCTCTACTGCCATTACTTTGAAGTACAGTACGTACCTACCCTTGTCAGTATACTAACGTGGGATGTGTTTTAAAATTGTCAAGGAATGTCGGGTACCTCCCAAAAGTACTCGGCATTCCTTGATAACAGACCACTGATACAGATACTATGATGACCAGGAATGAATAATGGTATTATGGGGAAGAAGACATTTGGAATGTTGTTTTAGTATCAGACCACAGATGTACTTACTCTCATTCCAAAAGATTGTTCTACCTTTAATATCCACAAGTGAGGACAAGCTGATTGAAACTAGTTTAACATCTCCCAAAAGGTGAATCACTGTTACAATTTCCCGCTATGTGAAAAGGTGAGCACCTTTCATTCGATTGAACTACTTTGGAATGGGATGAGTGCTAAATATCTTGGGGATGAGCACCCTACTGAACAAGCTGTCTGGACAATCAAAACGAGCGCAGTTACGGACTCTCGTTTTTATTTTGCCGGAACTGTATTTACAAAATCATACATTGCATTAGTGTTGCCCACAAGTGGAAAATACACGAGATCTGACGATAGAGTTTGAGGATTAAAGCAATAGAATTATAAATGAACAGGCAAACAGACATAATATGTATATGTGGAAAAACTTATGGGCCTAGACCATGAATCAAACCCAGGTTCTCTGGTGAACCGTACCAGTGCTCTGCCATCTTAGCTTGTGGGTCTCCCAGACAGCAATTTTAACAAAACTCCAGTACGACTACAAAACACGACCAATTGATACAACGGCTAACACAGTACTGACAGGAAGATTACGATGCACGTCCAATTAGGAAACCCAAGCCAGTGCTGACACCAGTCGAGAAAAAACATCAGTCCTGGAACTTTATTGTCGGACCTTGTAGGTGGAAATTTGTCCTTGTTATTTTGAATCTGAGTACAAACTTTAAAAAAAACAACACTCAGCACAAGGCAATGACAGTGTTCAGCAGATTGGCTGGGTTATGATGAAATATCGTTCGGCCTACTTGTCCAAATACAAAAGCTTCGTAAACCCCTTACTTTGTACAAGTTATGAGGTGGCTTTCAAGAAAACAGGGATAAGAAAATAAATGGAGGTGGGGAGGGGAACAGCCCTGCAAAAACCTCTTGTGGAATACATTTGATTGCATGTCGTGTGTAGCCAGTTATTTCAGCTCCCTAGTTATGTAATAGTCTGTATCGGCCAGGTCGTAAATCACGGTGAGCACTCCTGCTTTGTACATGTGCTTTGTTGACAGGTAGTAATCGATGATTACCTGCCTGTGGATCATTTTGGGGAGCTCCTTTGCTCGTACTCACACAACCGCAATGAACTCTGGATCTCTCTCGTTGAGAAGGCTTACATGAAAGTCATGGGTGGCTACGACTTTCCCGGATCAAACTCGGTATGCTTTCAAAATGCTCACATTATCCGTATGGTTGATGTCACGTAGGTTGCACAGTGAATTAAAGTAATCTGAGGTGAGGTTGATTAATTGGTCATGTGCTTTGTTACCTCTGCCACTGGAGGTGGATGGAGTTTATGTTTTCACCTCTGTCTGTTTGTTTGTCTGTCTGTCTGTCTGTGAGCAGGATATCTCAAAAAGTTGTAGATGGATTCAAATGAAATTTGGTGGACAGGTTGGGTGCATCCATCCATCCATCCATCCATCATTGGGACCATACTCTGTGCAGAGCGTTGGTGCTTCCTAAGCAGTCTCCTTGGCTATTGGGCACAATCCTGGACGGGTCCTCACTCCGACACAGGGCGAATCCATCGTGACTGACGTTACGAATTTGAGGGTTATGTGAAAAAGAAAATTGTACAGCTGCCAATGTCATTAATTATTTAGCTGCAATTTTTGTTGCTAGCTATACTTGGCCCTTGCTTGACATGGAAGTATTGTCAATTCATCATTAGCTCTGTGCTTTTTTTTGTGTTGAGGTGGAAGTTTGAAGCATGACTGACGTTACGAAAAATGGTCATGGAAAACATCGAGTCAACTTTGATTAAAATTGTCCTCAAACTACTGGAAGTAGAAAATTGTTGCTTATACCATTACAAGACCATATCCCACTAAATACACAGAATAAAAACAAAAAAAACATCTTGTTTATTTTTCCAGTAATGTACATGAATATAGTGTGACTGACGTTACTGTGACTGACATTACTATTTGTCCACTTACAATTAACAGTCCAAGCTGGTATCATTGGCTTAGTGGTTGGGTGGCGGCGTGGGATCTGAGCGTCCTGAGTTCAAGCCCCGTTGGCTGCTTAATTACACCAGGGGGTTGACTCAGCCTGTCATCCTTCTGAGGTCGGCAAAATGAGTACCAGTGTGCTGGTCCCGGTGTATGCCCGGTTAGAATAGGTGTACCATATCCCTGTGTCGTAAGAGGCGACAGGGTTGGCGTCAGGAAGGGCATCCGGCTATAAAACATTGCCTCAAGAAAAAGCCAACCCCTGCCCAGCAGGGGAAAATGGCTGTAAAACAGTCATTTTTAGCTCGCCTGTTTGAAGAACAGAGAGCTATAGCGATACCCTGCGTGAGCGTCAGCGTCAGCGTCAGGTGAGCGTGAAAATGTTAGTTTTTAGTGCAAGTTATTTTTTTCCTTTCTAATTGTTTATCTAACCACATATTTTTTATACGCCCGATATATATATATATACATACACACCCACAAGGGAAACCAGAGATGTCACTTTTATAAATTTCAGGGTTATTGCACCTGCCAATAGTTGGCAACATAGTTTCTCTCACAATATTACTTTAAACAAATAACCAGGGGTGTCACATAATTTATATGGTAAAAGTTTAGCCATGCAATGAAAAAACAAGTGTTGTCAAAGCTGAACAAGTAGAAACCAGAGTTGTCAGTACTTTACTCCTGGTTATCTCCCTTTCATTCATGTTACTGTTCCATCATAATATTCAGAGTTGAGAAACTAAAAAATGAAAGGTTGTAAAACTTTCACAGCATAAACTGTGAGCCTACAATGGCCTATTTGGTTATATCATGGGCTCCCTAGTTGGTGCATATCGTGGTTCAAGCCTGGTCAAACCTTATTGTGACTTTTAGGGACCCACGCCGTGGCTTAATGGTTAGCGCGTCTGAGTACCCATCCTCATTCGATGTACCACCGCCAATCAACTGCTTAGGTATATGAGGGAGTCACATGAGGTGACTTCGCTATCGCGGGGGTGGTTTATCCTTGGTTTCCTCCCGGTTTTCCATAATATTAAGTATTACGGAGTAAGAAATGGAGAATCCGTCGTCATATAAGCGAATACCCTTGAGTATGGCGTTGAACACCAATCAAACAAAAACAATGACCGTTTAATGTTGAAAAAATAATCTGTGATCACAAAGTCATGTATGTATGCTAATAACCAACAAGCATGAATTTGCTACACATCCTGGGTTAAAATTGCATGGCAATTATTAAACAAGGGAATAACCAGTGATGTCAGTTTGCAACATTGATTCGTTCTTTGCTCTTAAATTAAATAACACAGAAGCTTGGCAAATTCTACATGCTTAATTTGATCGGCCAATGATCACTCTTCCTTTTACTGGAAAAGAAATTACTATGACAGTTATTAACAGTCCACAAAGTCTTGAAACTTTGTTTTTCAGTTTCTTCAAAATTGACTTATCCTGACATCTCTGGTTTTCCCCTTGTGGTCTTCATATATATATGGGCGGATTATGTGATACCGGTCGTCGTCCGTCCGTCGTTCCTGTCCGCACTCTAACTCCCAAAGTTTTCAACTTTCACATTTCATATTTGGTACCTAGGTACAGACTGTGGAGACTGGGAGACTGTGTGTCGTGACATCGGTTCGTCATCTGAAGTGGTTGCCATGGCAACCAAGATGCTGTTTTCATCCGTTCCTCCGCACGCTAACTCCAAAGTTTTCACTTTCACGTTTCATATTTGGTACATAGGTACAGACTGTGGAGACGGTGTGTCGTGACATCGTTCGTATCTAAAGTGGTTGCCATGGCAACCAGGATGCTGTTTCCGTCCGTTCCTGTCCGCACTCTAACTCCCAAAGTTTTCAACTTTCACGTTTCATATTTGGTACATAGGTACAGACTGTGGAGACGGTGTGTCGTGACATCTGTTCGTCATCTAAAGTGGTTGCCATGGCAACCAGGATGCTGTTTTCCATCCGTTCCTGTCCGCACTCTAACTCCCAAGTTTTCAACTTTCACGTTTCATATTTTGTACATAGGTACAGACTGTGGAGACTGTGTCGCGACTACGTTCGTCATCTAAAGTGGTTGCCCAGGCAACCAGGATGCTGTTTTCCATGTAGTAGCACAATTCTGTATATACCTTCTTGTCTGGGCGTATATTGTGCTCATTTGCGCTCTTGTTACTGATTGCAATATCAAATACATATATTGCTTTAAAATTATTTGGATCAGACTTCACTGCAATGCTTTATAAAAAATATTATTATTAGTCCGTCTTTTAAAAACGATAAATGTATAAACACGGCGAGCATTGGGTGGCTTTGACACCAACTCTGGTTATAATTAACAGTCCGCGAGCCAACACCTTGCATATCTATGCTGTCAGCTTGGCTAAGTAGGGTAAGATAAAGTTCTAAATGGTATGGAGTTTCATGTACCACAAATATTAATTGAATTGTTAACAATGCTATTATTCCATATGCTGATTCTCATCTAAATGACAACATACTTGTACACAAATTATGTCAGTGTGTTTGAGTGGAAACACATATTAATTGTGATAACAATCATGCAGTATGAATCAGATAAATTGTTCTTCGGATGTCATGATGCACACATAAAAAATGAAACATCTAATCTAGGATATGAACATGTATGCTGACTTCAGGACAAATTACATGGCATGCACAATTGGTAACAATTCGTAATTCAGCTAAACTACACATGAAGGCTGATTGTCAGAATTTTCTACTTTCTCCAGTCCAGAGGTCTTGGAGTCCAGGTGGAAGTTACCATCATAAGTAGAAAAGTCATTGTGGAAAATCTGGGAATTTGTATAATCCACGTCTGTTTACAGTGATTGGTACCTCCAGCCGCTTCTTATTGTGTCCTTGGTGTAGAAGATTTTGTCTTCCTTTGCAGGCCATTTCCAGTATCCACCTGACTTCACCATGCAGACACTTCGTAATTCTCTCCAACTTATATGCCTCACAGGAAACAGTTCATTGTCGTATTCTACGAGACACCAGTCCTTCACTTCTACATCAGGACATCATTTTGGCCAGATTCTTCATCTGCAGCACTATCTGCATCTTTACTCATTGTGTAGGAGACTCCTCTGCCACCACTGATCTTCAGGTAGTGAGCTCCTAATATGCTTGGATAGCAGGAGCGTTGCTGAACACTTGGGCAAGATTCAGAGACTCATTTCTTGGAGTGATTTCATTTCAGCCATTTCCAGCACCTTGACCTTTGATGCATCATCAGCTGAAGCAGCCTCTACAAATGATGAAGCATTTGTGACCAGGAATTTCCTTGCCTTTACACCAGTCCACACCTTTCTCTTCATGGATCCCCCCATCCCATCCACTGGCCCTTTACCATGTGAAGTGGCAAAGAAATTCCAGTGAATTTCAATGCCATGATATTGCTCTTGTGCATGCATTCCAGCAGCAACATAGCGGTTCTTGAACTGGGAAGCCGGACCGTCAGACCGAAGAGACACAGTTGTCACTGTTGATGGCAGTTCATCAAGAATCCGCTGATGTAGGCCCGAGTGTTTCTTTGGCATGCCTCAAATTGTCTGATGCTATTACCATGGATGGAGTTCACCAGAGTGCCAAAGTGCAGCAGTGAACAGGGTCATTGTTTCCAGTGAGCACTCTGTATTTCGTCTTGGTATGAGCAGGAGTAATTCTCCGAGTAGTCCACCTGCAGCAGGGCCTTTGACTCATCATTGGGTGTTGACATAGCAGCCTCCCTCTCTTTAGTGTACCTTGCCGCTTGCTGGCGTTTAATGTAGCATGCTCATAAATTGTGGAGTTATGCTGCAGATGTATTCATTAACTCACTGACAGTGCCTTCCTCGACTGCCTTGCATAGTTTGTCATTTTCATCATTCTTCCAGATGTACCAAGTGACTATGTCATCATCGGCACATCATATTTTTCAAAGTAGATTGCAAAGCCTTTGCCATCTTTGCACTCAGAGCACTTATTCAGCCAGCATTGCTCCGTGGATCAGCACACAGAAATTTCCCTGGAAGTTCATAGGTGTATAGTGGAAAGTCACGACAAGTCTTATGCGAGCATTTATTGCATCAATGAAGTTTCATGGTATCTGCACATGCATACATTGTGTGGCAGTTTGTTCAACACAGCAATGCTTTGGTCTAAGCTCAGCAAATTTGCTTTTGCCAATCTTTGTTTCTGGGTACTCTTCACAGAAAAGAGCATAGGCTTCCTTCACAAGAGGTGGTTTAAATGCCTGGCTTGTCGTTTTTCCTTTTCCCAGCTTCATTTCTTGCATTGACAACATCTTTTCTCCTGGAGCTTGGTGGCTGATATCATCCCTCTCATAAATTCAACAACCTTGTCGTGGTCTCCTTAGACAGAGGTTTATGTCCCACTGGCTGATTTGGACTGGGGCATGGTTCTTCATCATCCATGTCAAATGTCCTTCGGAGCAGTTCAGACAGACAGCTTTCTTACGGCGTGGTGTTGATGCAATGCTGGCGCAGAGCCGTCGAGCACGATAAATTGCTTTGCCAAGGCCTGTGCACTCCAAATGGCACTGTCAGTGAGCTGGGCCTTGTCTTTGCCTCTTCTTTCCTCAATGCACGCCACTTTGCTCGAAGAAGAAAGAGCGAGAATCAAGTCTCCCGAACCGTGACACAAGCTCATACTGGAGCACCGGCGCGAAGGAACGAGGAAGCGCGGGCGCCCTTTCTTCTCTTTCTTCGCGCCGGTGCTCCTGTATGAGCTTTTGGTCACGGTTCGGGAGCTTGATTCTCGCTCTTTCTTCTTGCACCTGCTCTTCATCTGGTACTGAATATTCTTCTTTTTATGTCAGCATACTGTTTGTGGCCGGGTTCGGTGACGAGAATGACCACTAGGTGGGGAAAGTTACGTCACCTCCCACCAAGACTCCCGGAATTGTAGCCGTCGCTCTGGATAATTCCGTGAGGCGGCGGTCGCTTAACCAACCGTGGACACCAATACCTCCCCGCGTAGTGTAGGGTCTTTTTGTCTAGAACCAATTTACCTAATTAACCATGCGGTGTCGTCTACCGGGGAACCGCCCTCGGTACGTCTTGCCCGAACCGGATCACTCTTCCAACTACCATACCTTCCGGTGTC
>CM068959.1:52861941-52883008 GCA_035128595.1 Eptatretus atami | reverse complement strand
TGGTTTCCGGACAATAACTTGAGAACGGCTTCACACATTGATTTTATTTTGGCGAGGTATAATGGGGTTGAGTAGAGGTAGGTTCCTTTCCAAAATGGGCATGCTGCGATTTTCACTGTGGCCGCCACGGCAGCCATCTTGAAATTGGTTTCCGTCAATTTCAAGGAGAACGCCTTGTCCGATTAAATCCATTTTTGATGGGTGTGTTGGGGTTGAGTAGAGGAAGGTTCCTTTCGAAAATGGGCGTGCTGCGATTTTCAATATGGCCACCATCTTGAAATTGGTTTGCGTCAAGGGGCTGAGGGGTTACGCCCGCTTTGCGGAGCTATTTTTTTTATATATGTTGGTGAATATCTGGACCTGGATGTTCAAATTTTAAGTGATTCTTCACCATTGAAACATAGTGCTAAAAACTATATATAACACGATATCTCAAAAAATTATGGATGGATTTGGATGAAACTTGGTGGATGAGTTGGGTAGGTAAGGAGAACGAGCTGATTAGATTTTAGTTAAGGTCCGAATACAGATCAGTGGGATACGAAACGTAAACTCGGCCTGTTGGAGCCTGTTCAGCCTGTTGGAGGTATGCGCTCTACCGAGTGCCATTCTAGTTTTGAACTTGACCTGTTTGAATGCTGGATCTCCATCTCCTCCATAGTATAGAGGGAATGTTTCCTTGGTTGTGGGAAAACATTTAAACCTGTATTGAGGAGGTCGTCATGTGTCCACAGAACATTGACCTGCACGCTCTCACTGGTTGGATCCCTGATCGACTGTCCATGCATGCTGACCATACAGAGTTCCAGGCAGAGTCCACATTCAGCATGCTGCATCAACGGTGAGATAAATGACTGTTTCCACAATTATTCCCTGTGTGCATTTTCTTTGCCTCTGCATTGAAGCATCATTCCATGTCTCATGATGGTATATGAAATGGCCATGCCTCGTCAAACAGGTTTCACAGAGGTCATGTGCTCATCACCATCGCAACAGGTGTAATGACTGAGGAGGAAGGCGAACAGCGGGGCTTGGTTCCAACTCATGCCTATGCAGTGCTGGACATCCAAGAAGCCAAGGTAGAAATGGAAACAAAGATGTGAGAAAATGGATGGGCAGTGAGAGGAATGATTGATGTTGCAGGTGAATCAACATAACTTTTGAATAGCCTCATGAGTGTGTGAGCAGCTTGTAGTGCCAACTTCCTTTTAATTTCAGCACATTGTGGAGTGGACATGAGTCCTGGTTTGATACAAATTTGATGGTTTGTGTAATGTCATGGTCACACAGCATTTTTGAAATCGCCCAAGGAATAAAATGATGAAGGTGTTTTTGCTGCATTTGTCCTCCAGGGGATAAAGTTTCTACAGCTGAAAAACCCCTGGAGTCACCTGCGCTGGAAGGGTCGCTACAGCGAACACGACGTAAAGAACTGGACACCAGAGCTCCAGAAGGCCTTGAATTATGACATCAAAATGGCTCAAAAAGTTGACAATGGTGCGTTAATATTTCTAGCATGATAACGGTGGTCTCCAGCAATGATTGCTTTCATGTTGCCATACATTGCTATTAAAAAAGGTTATTTCAGAGAAATATTTTAAACCTCTTTGCTTTTGCCACTGCAGGTGTGTTTTGGATCGATTGGGATGTAGCGTGCAAGTTCTTCGATGTCATTTACCTGAACTGGAATCCAGAGCTTTTTCCTGTCACCACGTGCCTGCATAGGTGTGGCTTATTGCATTTTTGCGCATGATGCGTCCAGGTTGTTGAGTGTGCTTTGTGATACAATTTCAAAGCACTTTCACAATATTAGAGAGTCAAGTCGAACTTCACCAAACTGCAGCTTTATGAGACACTTATTGAGGAATAATAGGGAGCAGTTTGGCCCAGTTGGGTGGGGAGACAATTGTGTGATGTTACATTTGGCCTTCATTGCATTCCCCATGATGGTTCAGGCACGCAAGAGGATCTTGAACTTGTACACGTCTTACCCGGACGAGAACATGATGGACAGTAATACGAGTGCTGCTCGTGAAGAACGGAGAAAAATCAAATGTTAACAATGACTGCAGATCAGTAAACACTAATTATCTCTTGTTACACTAATTATGGTGCCTTGTTAAGTCTGTCTCTGGAGTATGCTCCCTTTCCATCCCTTCCCCCTCTTCAAATGGCACCACAGTCGACTCTGCTCGTGAGGAGGGTGAATGCCTCAATTCGGTGTTTGCTTCCAAATCATGCGTCCCTATCCTTCCCTGTCGTACCCAACTTCACCTGGACTCTGTTTTTGCACTTGAGAAGGTTCTTTCAACCCTCGACTCGGACTCTGCTTCTGACCGGGCGGCATCAGCTCGTGTGTCGTAAAAACCTGAACTGCTGCTCTTGCACCTCTTCTCTCTGTCATTTGCGCTAGGCCATCTTCCGTCTGCTTGGAAATCCACCAATATCACTGCACTGCGTAAAAAAGGTGCAAAAACTGATCCCATTAACAACATACCTATCAGCATACTTCCAATCTTGAGCAAGGTCATGGAATCCATCATTGCAGTTGATATGAAAACCTTCCTTTTCTCCAACAACCTCATCTCAGATCACCAATTTGGTTTCTGATGATCCTGATGGAAGGGGGAAGGGATGGAAGGGGACCTCAATCCTGACAAATCCAGCTATATCTCTCCCCGAAAGGACCATCTGGAAAACTCCCCCATCTACTTTCTTAACAATTCTCTTGAGGTTCAGTCGTTCAAACTCCTGGGTCATGCTAAACAAATTCCTGGGTCTCACTATCAGTCATTATCTTCCTTGGGCAAACCACATTTCAATGTTGGCTTCCAAAGCCAGCCACCAACTGTGTATCTATCTTCTGTTGTACAAAGTCCTTTGTTAGCACACTTGAACTCCTACCCACCTACAAGGCCTTCATCCACAGCTGGATGGAGTACTGCTCTCCCCTCTGGGCTGGCCTCCCTGCCTCACATCTTGCTCAGCTTGATGTGGGAGATACCAGGGCCTTCAGGATTATTGGAATCTCCTGTGATAAAACTGAGTCGATGGGTCTATCACTTTGCCATCGCAGACAGGTCGGTGGTCTCTCTATCTTCTTCTGCCTCCTTTCTGTTCTTGCACCCTCTGCTCTTTTCCATTGCTTAGTTCCCCCCCCCCCCAAGTTTCTGCAGGGCTCACATGGTCCACAATCAACACTCTTCTGGTAAAACAATGTAAATCCAAGATCACTGCTCATATCTACCCATTTGTTCCTCTCCCCCCCCCCCTCCACTGTGGAATCAACTTACCCATCCTCTTCAATCTCATTCTCCCCTCCAGGTCTTAAAGACAGCTGGTGACCGTCATTTCAGATTGTCCCCAATCGAAAACAATGATCGTTTTTACGTGTGTCAACCCCATCAAAATCCCTCTTAATATTCCAGTTTGTCCTCATTGGAGTTTCCTTCTTCATGCTTGTATGTTTTGCATTCTGTTTTTGTCTTTTATGTCCTGATTTCAGTGTGCTAGCTCTTCCACGAGCCTAAACTATGTATACCAAAAAATAAAAAAATAAAAATCTCTACGCTTTTTGAGACAACAATGGGAGGATAATGTAATCGGCTCTGTTTGTCTGTCCGTCCATCATGCTATCTCCTCCTTAATGGTTGTGCAGAAATTCACCAAACTTTGTGGTCATGATCACCACATGGCAAGAAGGTGTGACAGCAGTACAATTTATGGCCCCGTCCCCTGGTGGAACAGGGTCAAAAGGTCAAATACCAAAAAGTGCAATTTCTGGCAAATTTTGAAACGTTTTAAATAAAACTTTGTATCAGCAATCAATATTGGGGAATGCATGAAATATGTAACGATGTTTTTGGATTTGACCCCCAGTTCATACACAGGGGGTGGGGACTTAAGGTCCCAGGGGTCAAAACAAGATTTTTTTTCACAGCATTTGATGCTGGGTCTTTCCTGGTGGAACGTTTTGCCATCTTTCAACTTCAATTCAGGTGGGAAGCGTGGGGATTTGCGATGGTACGCCATCGACTTTGCATTAATTTAAATTGGGGACCAATAGACGCATAAAGTCACTGGTTTTCCAGCACTGATAAGCCTGGAATATGTTTGACCATCGGCTTGGCTCTCGTGCTGCATGAAAAGGGCATAAGTGAAAAGGATATTAATGACTGTGAATGACTAATTACAGCACCCTTTGTTGTACTTCCCAACACTTACCTCCCCATAGTGAATGGAGTTCAGCTGAGGGTCCCACTCGTGATGCTTACAGCCTGAGCAACACCCCGCAGTACCGCTTGGAGGTGACCGTGCCTATCGGCGGTACCGCAGTGTGGGTGTTGCTCACCAGGCACATCACGGATAAGGTAAGGTGGCACTGAGAGAGGATATATTATAGCACACTGTGTGAAATGTATACAATTGCAGATTTTTTTTTCAGTGTGACATCAGATTTATCAAGATCTCTTTCAAAAGCGTTTCATTCCATACCTTGCTTGACTAGAACATGCAAGG
Source organism: Eptatretus atami (assembly GCA_035128595.1). Lineage (NCBI taxonomy): Eukaryota > Metazoa > Chordata > Myxini > Myxiniformes > Myxinidae > Eptatretus > Eptatretus atami. Next base: position 52,878,490 of record CM068959.1, on the reverse strand, counting down.
GATTGATACAGTTTCTTACCAAATACTCAGTTAGTTGTCCCTATTTTTTCGTGTTTTTCTTATCAGGACGATTTTGCAGAAAACAAGGTGTTTTTCACTCTCGTGGTCTACAAAACAAATGGAAAAAAGATTTATTATCCGTGTGAGTTTGGAATTTAATCTGTGTTGTCTGTGTATGATTTATTTCATTCGTTTTTTTTTTTTTGCAGTTTCATTATGATTTTGATGTCTGTTTGTTTTCGTTTTTTTGCAAATCAATGCTTAATTTGGGGGGAACGGGGATGGGGGTGGGGGACCGATTTTGACTCTCGATTTGCTAACTCTGTAATGGTTAACGATATGACTACTCGTCCCAGATGAAATGTCAGGCTTGAGCCTTGCTTATTGAGCAGCTATATGAGATGATACCTTCAGTTATGAATATTACTCCTGCGTACGTCCCCTCTACTAACCACCCACCACTCTACATGTGCTGCACAGCTTACAGGCTTCATGGTCTGGGTGTATCAATAGGTGTTCACTGTGAACAAAAAAGAAAAAGTACTTTCAGATATAAATGACCATTTTGTTTATCTGAGGAATAAAAAACACTTTATTAGTCTTGCCCTGGAGGGGATGCAAGACAATTGGTGTGTGTGTGTGTGTGTGTGTGTGTGTGTGTGTGTGTGCGCGCGCACGCCTATATATTTTCGCTTTAAAATGTTTTTCTCTGCAACCACTTGTCTGATAGATGCGAAACTTTAAACATAGGAGGGACTCCTCATGGAGAATATTTTATTGCTAACTCTGATGTCATCGGTCACATGGTATAGCAGCTGTATTGGATTAAAGGAAAAAAATTGGACATTTTCTCCGAAACCACTCAACGAAAACGAATAAAAACTTGGCCTATGTCATCAACTCCCATGGGTCATATCGGGTGCTAAAAAATGACATCGGTGAAATGGTATTCCAGCCATAATTGGTTGAATTGAAATCCTTATCCAAAAAATTTGATTTATGACCCGATGTGAGTGAATGATTAAATTTATGATGTTCATAACCCATGCCAAGAAACCATGTGACGTACTAGAATGCATGGACGATGTGGTTCTATGGGCCATAATAGTCGCGTATTCAGTTAACGACGGTATTATTGTTCAGAATGAACGTGCGAGGTGAGACTATGCACTTGATGAGTGCTGTTCTAGTTTAGTATAGTATTAGTACCTTGTTGTGTGTGAAATCACTTAAGTGCATCCATATATTGTATCAATTTGCCATTTATTTATTTTTACGGGTTGAAAAGGTATGTTGGATCGTGTTTGCACATGTACGTGTTGTGCATAGACGACCCCCCACCACACATTGATGGCATTCGTATCAACAGTCCACATTACCTTACCAAGCTGAACCTCAAGGAGCCTGGAACACACTTGTACACACTGGTCGTGTCACAGTATGAGAAGTATGACACCATCAGCTACACCCTGAGAGTAAGCAAGTGGAAGTGACCAGTTTCTTTTCTTCATTGCACTCATCCATTGTGATTTTTTAATATTTTTGCACATGTAACTTTGTTGTGTTTGCTGTGTAGGTGTATGGGTCACGCAAGTTCACACTGTCAAAAATCCCTCACCCGTACTCCAATTACCAACGGGTGAGTTTCATTTTTGTGGTTGTGCGGCGTGCAAAAGCTGAAAGATTGACGTCAATGGTTTTGTAGGCTATGAAATGTTGCAATGCACAGCAATGTACTGCGAGTAGGAAATTGCAAACAAAATGTCCGATGTGTGATTCCAAATGCGATTGTACAAGTTGACCTCTGAGAATATATGCATTTCACTTGCTCGTACTCTGAGGTCAATTTGAGCTGTCTGTCTTGCCAGGTGAAAGGGGAATGGAAGGGCAAGAGTGCTGGAGGCTGCACCAACTACCGTGACACTTATAGTTTCAATCCCATATACCAGCTGTGCCTGACAAGGGCTGGACCTCTGCTCGTTGAGGTTCGAGGACCAAGGTAGTCAATTGCATAATTTTTATTTTTGCACATGTAACTTTGTTGTGTTTGCTGTGTAGGTGTATGGGTCAATTGCATCCGATGAAGATTATATGTACTTGTATAGGGTGGTTACATCGGTGCCATGTAAGACAGTTGAAACAATACAAGTGCAGCCGCAGGAGATTGGGGTTGCATTTTAGAACGGACGATACCCAATGGATCCTGAGTTGCAAGAAAAATAGAAAATGTAATATCTCTCTCTCTGTCCCTCTGTCTCTGTCTGTCTGTCTGTCTCGGCTTCTGCTCTCTGTCTCTCTCTGTCTCTCTCTGTTTTCTCTCTCTCTCTCTCTCTCTTCTGTCTGTCTCTGTTCTCTGTCTCTGCCTGCTCTGTCTCTGCCTCTGCTCTCTGTTTCTCTGCTCTCTGTCTCTGCCTCTCTGTTCTCTGCCTCTCTGTCTCTGCCTCTCTGTCTCTGCCTCTCTGTCTCTGCTCTCTTGGCCTCTCTGTCTCTGCCTCTCTGTCTCTGCCTCTCTGTCTCTGCCTCTCTGTCTCTGCCTCTCTGTCTCTGCTCTCTGTTTCTGCTCTCTGTCTCTGCCTCTCTGTCTCGCTCTCTGCCTCTCGCTCTCTGCCTCTCTGTCTCTGCCTCTCTGTTCTTTCTCTGTCTCTGCCCTCTGTCTCTGCCTCTGCTGCTTGTCTTTCTCTGTTCTTCTTTCTCTCTCTGTCTCCTCTTTCTCTCTCTGTCCTCTCTTTCTCTCTCTGTACCTCTCTTTCTCTCTCTGTTCCCTCTCTTTCTCTCTGTCCTCTCTTGTCTCTCTCTCTCTCTGTCCTCTCTTCTCTGTCCTCTCTTTCTCTCTCTCTCTCTGTCCTCTCTGTCTTTCTCTCTCTCTCTGCCTCTTTCCCTCTCTCTCTCTGTCCTCTCTTCTCTCTCTCTCTCTGTCCCTCTCTTTCTCTCTCTCTCTCTCTCTGTCTCTCTCTGTCACTACTCTCTCTCTCTCTGTCCTCTCTTTCTCTCTCTGTCCTCTCTTTCTCTCTCTGTCTCTCTTTCTCTCTCTGTCTCTCTCTCTGTCCCTCTCTTTCTCTCTCTCTCTGCCTCTCTCTTTCTCTCTCTCTCTCTCTGTCCTCTCTTTCTCTCTCTCTCTCTGTCCCTTCTGTCTCTCTCTCTGTCCCTCTCTCTCTCTGTCCCTCTCTTCTCTCTCTCTGTCCTCTCTCTCTCTCTCTGTCCTCCTTCTGTCTCTTCCTCTCTTTCTCTCTCTCTTCTCTGTCCCTCTCTTTCCTCTCTCTCTCTCCCTCTTTTTCTCTCTCTCTCTCTCTCTGTCCCTCTCTTCCCTTCTCTCTCTCTCTGTCTCTCTTCTCTCTCTCTCTCTCTCGTCCCTCTCTTTCTCTCTCTCTCTGTCCCTCTCTTCTCTCTCTCTCTCTGTCCCTCTCTTTTCTCTCTCTCTGTCCCTCTCTTCCTCTTCTCCTTCTTCTTCCTCTCTTTCTCTCTCTCTGTCCCTCTCTTTCCTCTCTCTCTCCTCTGTCCCTCTCTCTCTGTCCTCTCTTCTCTCTCTCTCTGTCCCTCTCTTCTCTCTCTCTCTCTCTCTGTCCCTCTCTCTGTCCTCTCTCTTTCTTTCTCTCTCTCTCTGTCCTCTCTTCTCTCTCTCTCTCTCTCTCCTCTCTCTGTCCCTCTCTTCTCTCTCCCTCTCTCTTCTCTCTTCTCTCTCTCGTCCCTCTCTTTCTCTCTCTCTCTCTGTCTCTCTTTCTCTCTCTCTCTCTCTCTCTCTCCTCTCTTTCCTCTTTTCTCTCTCTCTCTGTCCTCTCTTTCTTCTCTCTCCTCTGTCTCCTCTCTTTCTCTTTCTCTCCTCTCTGTCCCTCTCTTTCTCCTCTTCTCTCTGTCCTCTCTTTCTCTTCTCTCTTCTCTGTCCCTCTCTTCTCTCTCTCTCTCTGTCCCTCTCTTTCTCTCTCTCTCTCTCTGTCCTCTCTCTCTCTCTCTCTCTTCCCTCTCTTTCTTCTCTCTCTGCCTCTCTTTCTCCTCTCTGTCCCCTCTTTCCTCTCTCTCTCTCTCTCTCTGTCCCCTCTCTTTCTCTCTCTCTCTCTCTCTCTGTCCTCTCTTTCTCTCTCTCTCTCTGTCCTCTCTTTTCTCCTCTCTCTCTCTTCTCTGTCCCTCTCTTTCTCTCTCTCTCGTCTGTCCTCTCTTCTCTCTCTTCTCTCTCTCTGTCCCTCCTCTTTCTCTCTCTCTCTCTCTCTCTCTTTTTCCCCTCTCTCCTCTCTCTCTCTCTCTCTGTCCCTCTCTTTCTCTCTCTCTCCTCTCTCTCCTCTCTCCTCTCTCTCTCTCTCTCTCTGTCCTCTCTTTTCTCTCTCTCTCTGTCCCTCTCTTTTCTCTCTCTCTCTCTTTGTCCCTCTCTTTCTCTCTCTCTCTGTCCCTCTCTCTCTTCTCTCTTTGTTTTCTCTGTCTCTTTCTCTGTCTCTTTCTCCTGTTCTTTCTTGTCTCTTTCTCTTTCTCTGTTCCTTTCTCTGTCTCTTTCTCTGTCTCTTTCTCTGTCTCTTTCTCTGTCTCTTCTCTGTTCTTTCTCGTTCTCTTTCTCTGTCTCTTTCTCTGTCTCTTTCTCTGTCTCTTTGTCTGTCTCTTTGTCTGTCTCTTTCTCTGTCTCTTTCTCTGTCTCTTTCTCTGTCTCTTTCTCTCTGTCTCTTTCTCTGTCTCTTTGTCTGTCTCTTTGTCTGTCTCTTTGTCTGTCTCTTCTCCGTGTCTCTCTGTTCTCTCTGTGCCTCTCTGTGCCTCTCGCTCTGTCTCTCTGTCTCTCTCCAGATTTGTACTGAGATTGTGTCAGAACTTTTTGGTTGCATTATCGCAGTATTCCAAAACTGCATAACAAAGTTGAATAATCTGGCATTGTTTAAAAAAGAATGACAAAGATTACAGTTGAAACAGTGGTTTGTATTTGAAAATGAAAAACAGAGAGGGACATTTAACTATGGATATTGATAAGTGGCTCAGAGGGTATGCACATTAGCCTCTGAGCCATCTAGCCTGGGTTAGAATCATGACCTAGCAATAAACTTTCATGCAGGGTGATTCGTCGATGTACGTTCCGCCCCTTGGATGGATGTTAAACTGGGTAGGAGTCTCCCAGCATCAGTTGGTGAATTTTTTTTAAAGATCCCACAGTGCCCTTCACAAAGAGTCGGTGAGCTTATCATCAGCAGCCCAGCACTTTAAACAAATTTCAAATTCCTGCCTGGATTGCAGGTCGCAAGAGGTTCATTCTTCTTGAAGTTTCCTTGACACTAGGTTACAATGCTTGCTATCTTAGTGTGGTTGCTGTCTGAGTGGTAACTTCTGCACTGTAAACAAATTTATCATGTGGTTCGCGTATTTCATGTGAATGGCCTTCTTCGGATACGAATGGAAAGGCAACGGACAACATGCGACTTTCAAAATGACGTATTCCACCCTAGAATGCTCAGTGTGCGTGCGTAAAAACCCCAGAAAATGCCGGCGTCCAGGGCATCATAAAGTATATTGTCTGCGGTGGATACAGATCGTTACTTACAATGGCTCACCGAGCTTCTGAAATGAGGTGAAAATACTTGGAAAAGGATTTGAAAGAAAGGGCTGTGCCTCTGCACAACAAATACTTGGAGAACTTTCTCAGCTCGCCGAACGGGCAGCGGCTCGTATTGCAAACTCTCGACCATTTGGACCAGTGCAAGGCCCGAGTGGACAGGCGTTTGCTACACAAACCCCCGACGGATCGCTGCTAGTAAATGGACTGTTTATCTGGATTAGGTGCTCCTTTACACCGATGAGAAGGACATATCCGTGGCTTGTGCATATACAGGGTAAGTTAAAATTGATGATGCTTACTATTGATCATGTTGGGTGGTGGGAGTTACTGGAGCTGAGAGGGCTGTTATAAATATATTGTTTTGGTTTTGGGGCCACAAGAAAAATTGAACTAGATTTTTGCACCTATTGCTAAAAGGTGTGTGTGTGTGTGTGTGTTAGTTATATATTACTAAAACTCTCATCTTATCTATATATATATATATATATATATATATATATATATATATATATATATATATATCATGTATCTATATATGTATTATGTTCCGAAATACAGCCAAAACGGTACACGATAGCGCAAAAATTTTAGGGCCAGCTTACGCACCATTCGCCTGCGGTGTGCAGTATCAAGGTTCGTTCAAATCTGGCAACGAAAAAATTATTAAAAAATCAATTCCCGATTCAGTCAAGCACTCTTCGGGAGAATTTGATCAATGCAAACAAACCTCAGCGTATAGTTTGCTTGAGCTATCTTTTTTTTTTTTTTTCTTGAAATGATTTTTTTTTTCATCAACCGCTGTCACAACGGGTTCATGGGTCGTCTAGCATATGTATGTATTAATAATATATATATATATATATATATATATATATATATATATATATATATATATATATATATGAAGACACAAGGGGAAAACCAGTGATGTCACTTTTTATAATTTCAGGGTTATTGCACCTGCCAATAGTTGGCAACATAAGGTTTCCTCTCACAATATTACTTTAACAAATAACCAGGGTGTCAATAATTTATATGGTATAAAGTTTAGCCGTGCAATGAAAAAACAAGTGTTGTCAAAGCTGAACAAGTAGAAACCCAGACTTGTCAGTACTTTACTCCTGGTTATCTCCCTTTCATTCATGTTAACTGTTCCACCATAATATTCAGAGTTGAGAAACTAAAAAATGAAAGGTTGTAAAACTTTCACAGCATAAACTCTGAGCACTACAATAGCCTATTGGTTATATCATGGATCTATTATTTTGATCACAGGTTTTGTGTCTGCAAAGTATTAAATTAAAGTTTTCACTCAGATAAGATTGGCTTTCTGCGTCATTCATGTTAACTGTTCCTCATAATATTCAGAGTTCAGAAACTAAGTATTAAAAGGTGTTAAAACTATCACAGCATAAACTCTGAGCACTACAATGGCCTATTTGGTTATATCATGGGCTCCGTAGTTGGTGCATATCGTGATTCAAGCCTGGTCAAACCTTTATTGTGACTTTTATGGGACCCACGCCGTGGCTTAATGGTTAGCGCGTCTCAGTACCCATCCTCATTCGATGTACCCACCGTCCAATCAACCTGCTTAGGTATATGAGGAGTCACATGAGGTGACTTCGGATTCGCGGGGGTGGTTTATCCTGGTTCCTCCCGGTTTATCATCATATTAAGTAGTACGGAGTAAGAAATGGAGAATCCGTCGTCATATAAGTGAAATACCCTTGAGTATGGCGTTGAACACCAATCAAACAAAAAAACAATGACCGTTTAATGTTGAAAAAATAATCTGTGATCACCAAAGTCATGTAATGTATGCTAATAACCAACAAGCATGAATTTGCTACACATCCTGGGTTAAAATTGCATGGCAATTATTAAACAGGGAATAACCAGTGATGTCAGTTTGCAACATTGATTCGTTCTTTGCTCTTAAATTAAATAACACAGAAGCTTGGCAAATGCTACATGCTTAATTTGATCGGCCAATGATCACTCTTCCTTTTACTTGAAAAGAAATCTATATGACAGTTATTAAACAGTCCACCAAAGTCTTGAAACTTTGTTTTTCAGTTTCTTCAAAATTGACTTATCCTGACATCTCTGGTTTTCCCCTTGTGGTCTTCATATATATATATATATATATATATATATATATATATAAATATATATATATACACTAGTAAAGGTGCCCGTCTTCGACGGGCGTCACTGGCAACATTAGGTAAAAGACAGATAGCATGAATGTATTTTAAACAATATATTATATCATTTTTATCCATTGATTTATGAGGATGTTCAATATCACTGTTAGAATCAAGGCTGGGCTTGGACTTGGGGGATGCTTGCAACAGAATTTTCATCAGAGGAGTGACTTGAGAGTCTTCATATTCCTTGTTATTATTGGCATCTGCCATCACGATCGAACTCTTACTTGTGAGACGGTTGAAGAAGTACTTTTACGAGCGGTAGACTCAAGGCTCACTGAAGCACTGAAGGCTCGAAGGCTATTCTGTCGGTTCAAATTTCAAGGATCAAGCGGCCATTGTTGTTCAATTCAAGTTGGGTTGCCAGATTTTTATGTGCATGTGCTCAATCCCGCACCCACCCGGAAAAGACCCAAGTACACTGTCAGTACTCACCTCCACACTAAAACGATGATCATGATTTTGGGTTTAACCGTAACTGACCGGGCGATACTTTGTTGGCAGTTGGTCCGGCTGGGCAGCGGGTATCGTCGATGAGAATTTCAAAACGGCAACCAGTATAAAAAAGCAAAGAAATACTTTGTACTTAGTCAGAAAGTCATGGTTTTGTGAAGAAACTATGGCACATGGAAAGTGCAAATTCGTCAGGTATGAACTCAACTGTTTTCTCCCCAAATGGAGCTTGATTCTATGAGCCGAACTCATCTTAGTGGTCCTCTAAAAAATGGGAAACATTTTTATTTCTTTTTTGTGCAATAATTCTCCCATTTTGCAATTGGAGTTTTTGAACTGTTTAACTACCATAATCATCAAAACGAATTTTGAGGGGCCTCTTAAGGAAGACAATAATTCATTACTATATATGTCAAAGCTTGTTTCATTTCATGCAGTAACAAAAATCTGATGTGGAACAAAAAAGGGGTGTGCCGAAATATTAATACAGATATACACACACATTTTATATATATATGTATATATATATATATATATATATATATTATATATATGTATGTATGATATTGTTACGGTGGTGGAAATTCACAGAACACCATTCAGGTTCCCCAGAGATCAGTTATTTCGATAAGTATGTGTTTCAGGTTAGGTTCCCCACCGATGTGTAAAGGGAATTGTTCGTGTGCCTGGCTGTGAATCTTTGAGTTAGCCGTTATTCTTTTCCTGTCTTTTATTTTAAACAAAACACATCTCCTCAACACAAACTCTACAACCACCCATCCCCACCACAACGCCATCAACATCGTGACACCATCACGCCCCCCCCCCTCAGCAACAGCGGCAAAGTGCCGTTGTCGCAGACACGCCGCGCCATAGAGGCCACATTCCACCCTCCGTGTGCAGTCAGCCGTTTCGTGGCTGATTAGCATAATCGGATCAAAATGAGCTTTGCCTTGGAAAAATCCAGCCAATCAGAACGTCCGTGTGCAGTCAGCCGTGGAACGGCTGATTAGCATAATCTGATCAAAATGAGTTTGCCTTGAAGGGAACTGGCCAATCAAAGTGAAAGGGCGGAACAGCCTGGGGTGAAAGGGGCGGAACCAGCCTGGGGTGAAGGTTCAAGGGTGAAAGGGGCAGCGCGGGCTTCGGGTGAAGAAACCTAAAGCGGCTTCACCCCCCAGGGCTATAAAAAGGCGCGTTGGGACGCCGAGAGAGCAGTTCGTTGGCGGGTTGGCGGTTCGTTGGAGAGTTCGTTGGTGTTCGTTGGAGAAGTGATTGTCATAGTCATTGGTGGAGGGCAGCTCGTTGGAGGCCGTCGAGAAGAGCGGAGCGTGGAGAGTCGGGCACGCCGCCAGGCCCCCGACGACCAAGTCGCCATTCGAGCCGCCGCCGCGTTGGCAACGGGCCAGCGAGATGGAGACACCAAGGGTCGCCGAACCGAAGACCACCGAGCCGCCACCAAGGGCGGCCAGGTAGCCGGCCAGCCTCTCGGAGCCTTCCGGTCATCCCGGCTCTGAGTACATTAAAGGCTTACGAGCCCGTTTCTCTCCTTGGGTTTTTACGTGAAAGTCTGTGGCGCTTTGTCTTCCATTAAGTAAACTGCCATAAGTAGTGCTTGTATAGAAATATAGAACTCAGGTGTAGGCTTTCCTCTTGTCTTTTTCCCTAAGCCCCCTATTGCTTGCCTGCTATAAATAAATGCCCATTGTCAAATGTTCACCTGCTCGTTGCGTCATTTCTGCCATTGACTGCCACCGCGTGCTGGGATGTTAACTGGCCATTAAGGCAATAAAAGTGATAATCTGGTCCGACGGCACTTGGCGATTTAAAACGCTTGGCTTCGCACACGAACGAGCACGCTTAAGCGGCTCGTTTCCGTACAAGTCCCGTCGAGGTATAAACTCGGTATTTTCTGTCCGCGCGAATAGTTAGGTAGATCGACAATTCGGTGATTGACCCTGTAGCGCGTGGACAGAGTATTGACTAGTTTATGGTGCGTTAAGGCATCCGTGGCTGGTTTCCAGGGTTGGTCCGGAAAGCCACGACTGGATTGCGGCCTTCGGTGGGCGCGCGACCGCGATTTGGCTGAAGCGGTCGTCCGCACGCCGAACGCGGTGGAAATCGACAACAATATATATGTATATATATGATATGATGATGCATGTATATATATATAATGTTATATGTGTGTATGTATATTATATATATTATATATATATATATAATTATATGTGTTGTATATAGTATGTATAATATATATATATATATATATATATATATATATATATATATTCGCTGTGGCCACGAATTGTATTACCAGGAAATGATACAAAATCAACATCTCATGGATATTTGTCGTATTTCCGTGAGTCTGATTTTAATTCAGGAACACGACACTCATGGTTAACTATTTTTAGATTGCCACTTTTTCATCGAATGCTGAAAGTCGTGTTTAAAAGACTATTTGAATCACAGATTTCACCCGAGTAATGGCAGGTTAAAAGTGCTCGGCGTGCCGATCCGAATCAGTGCAGACACAGAAACGGCGCATGTGCAAAAGGCCTCGGTTTAGCATTCATACGTCACTTTGAAAGTTGCGCATAGACCTGAGAAAAAGCCGGCACTTGAGAATTGAAGATAATTTTGAACTAATGAAGGTAAGTTTTTCGTTTGGATAATGGTTTTGCACATTAAATGGCAAACGATAGAGCAGATGTGCGGTTTTTCTTTTCTTCCTTTATCAGGAAGAGAACGTATTCTGTCCGATGTTCATTATGCACCTCCCCCCCCCTCTGCTTTTTCATCATGCAACTGCTAGTTCAAATTGCATCTGTTTTTGGTTTTTTAACTCCTCACCTCAGCCATGATAAAGGCACAATCAAAATACACACAGCCCTCCATATTTGTGAGGGTTACGTTCCTGGAAATCCTCACAAATGCAGAATTCACAAATACCGATACCTTGGTTTAATGGGGAAAACGGGGTTATGTTCCTGGGACAGATTGTGACCATAGGGGATCAATGTAAATGTTTAAGAACAATAATTAAACTAAATAAATTGCAGTACAGTGTGTTTTTAGTGACTTTTATGATGTGATGACGATGTTGCTGGTGTTGGAGGGGAAGTCAAAAAGATGATTCGTGCCGACTGTTGACACACTCGCACATTCACTTTGGCGGTTCAGTGGGTGAGAGGATGACATGGGGGTAGGGTGGTGGGTGCTTGCAAATTCATGAATACTCGAGGTCGATGGGTCGCGAATTAGGAATCGGTACATATTTACCGATGCGTGAATACGTGGAACTCGCGAATACGGAGGGTTTACTGCAGTTGCTTTTCCTACCCTATTATTTACAGCTGTAAATTGCAAGTTGCAAATGTCTATTACAAGAAAGCAATGGTGTGCGCATACACACACACACACACACACACACGTTTATGATCGAGGAACAACTTGATTCCAATTGAGTGTTATATTTTGAACATGAATAAAAATAGAAAATAGATAAAAAAAATTTACCCCCTCTGCCTGTCTGACAGTAAAACAAAATTGAAAATCATTCCAAGCAGGAAACTTACTATTTCTTAGGACGTCATAAAGGACATGTACAACAGGCACGAATAACTAATGTAACCTGTAAAAGACTGTGACAATGGCAGTCAACTTCTGGGATTCATTTTTCATACAACCTTTGAAATATTTATTTTATTTAAATTGAAATATAGACTTGAACACTGCAGAACACAAATCACCTTCTTACCAGTTCCAAAAACCTCCAGTTTTGTAGTACCTGGAGATGTTGTACAAGGTGGTGTGTAAGACTGCATGACTGGCAGTAAACTTCCGGAATATTTTATCACGACCTTTAAAATCACTTTATTTAAATTGAAGTATATAGTTGAACACTGCTTGGGGTAAGGTGTTCTACAAATTCTTTCGTTGTTGATTCATGGACTTGGGTGCAATTTCTGTGGCACTGTTTAATTATTATTATTATTTTTTATACCTATAGGCAATTCAGTGTCGGTTTTGAAATGGTGACTGTGAGCAGTGAGGGGGAAGCAGGCCTTGAACCTTTTGAAAAGAAAACGTCTGGAAATTACAGGTACGGTTTATGGGAAGAGGTGGGTTGAGTGAGCACACACTATTGGTAGTACAAAGCTGAGTGAGTGTGGAACTTGATTGACCCAGCACTGCACACCAGAAACGTCTTTTAGCGAGGTAGCTTCATTATTATGATCAAAACGTCGACGTAAAGAAATTTAAAACTTAACCTACATAAGGCTTTCTCAGAACACATTCCAGAGAGACTATTAGATTGAATGTTGATTGTGAGAAGGTCTTCTACTCGTTATTTGGTTCACCTTGAATCATTCGTCTTTGTACAGCTCGGTTGTTCCAGCTTTGACTGCTCTGTCTCGTAGCATGGCCTACCCCAGGCCTGATTGGCTCCAAGTTTTTAGCACCCATTTGAAAACCCCTACCCTGGTTACTGGCAAACAACCAAAAGCAGATGCATCAAAAGAGAGATTATTTCCTGGATAATAAGTTACAATTTTGGAAAGCCATACTCTTGGGCAGAATAATTTTGGTGAAGCATGACTACTAGCCCGTTTTCCACACTTTTTATTGGCTTGGTCAACTAAAGAAGTACACACACAGGTCAGGAATGGGAACATGTTTGCTGCGTCCACTTTCCGCCGGTACTCCAGGGGTCTCTGTCTGGCCATCCGCCAGGCATATGCCTGGCCCATTCCCATCTCCTTGAGATGCCTATCAACCTGCTGCAACCACGAAGCACATGGTCGGACCATTGGCCTCCTCCACTCACGAGGCTCCCTCGCTGAGAAACTGGTGAGCAGGATCAGCATCAGGAAAACGAGCCACATGTCCATACAGCCGCAGCTGACGCTCACGGACTATGCAGGTAACAAATCTCATTTGATTCTCTCTCAGCAACCGCTCGTTGGACACAAAGTCCGCACAGCGATAGCCAAGGATTCTCTGAAGAGACCTGGTACCAAAGGAATTAAGTCTCCATCTCAGATCCCTGGTCAGAGTCCAAGTCTCACATCCATAGAGCAAGACGGGAAGCATCATGGACCTGAAAAGTCGGACTTTCATCCTCCCGCACAGGTACCGGCAGCGCCACACCCCATGATCCAGTGAATCCATGACTCCTCAGGCCTGACCCAGATGTCTATTGACCTCTGACTCACAGCCAGCAGAGACATGAATATCACTGCCAAGGTAAGTGAATCTCTCCACGACCTCAACATCCTCACCACAAACAGGCACAGACAGGACAGCAGCATCCAAGATGTCATTGAAAGCCTGGATCTTAGTTTTGACCCAGGAAACCCGTAATCCCAGTGGCTCCGACTCCTCATTCAGCATCTCAAGGGCCCCCAAAAGGATATCTAAAGTCCCCGCAAAGATGACTTCATCATCTGCGAAATCAAGGTCAGAGATCTTGACATTCCCAAATGATGCACCGCAGCTTGATCTCTCCGACATCCTTCCCAGAATCCAGTCCATGCATGCGCTGAAAAGTGTGGGGGGCTGCACATACCCTTGACAAACTCCAGTAACAACTGGAAATAAGTCAGAGACGGTATCACCACATCTCACAGGACTCTCAGTACCATAGTATAGTTCAGACATCACATTGATCAGTTTTGGTGGCACCCCACAGAGACCAAGAATATTCCAGAGGGCATCCTGATTCACTGAATCGAACGCTTTACAGAGATCAACGTAGGCTGCAAGCAGCCCCTGCTGAAACTCTCGTCTGCGTTCAGTGAGGACCCGAAGAGCAAGGATAAGGTCAATCGTTGACCTCTTTGTGTAAAGCCTGACTGCTCTGGGCTGGGTGAATCATCAATGTGTGTGTCATTACAACACGTTAAATTGGGCGTCCTTTCTTCCGACATTAGTTGATGGACGTTAAGATCCCCACGGTGTCCTTCCAAAGAGTGGGCGAGTTATCACTGGCACCATCGTCAAATTACAAATTCCTGCTAAACTACTTTTGGGAAGGCAATGACATGACAAACCACCCAGTCTGAGTGGGGGAGAGGGAGTGGGATTGGGGGGGTGATGAGATTGTGGGGGGGGGAGAGAGAGAGAGTCGGAGATTTTGGGGGGGAGGGGAAATAAGGAAGGAGGGGGAGAGAGCTGGAAGGGAGAGACAGCAGTGTGGCATGAGAGAGAGGGGGAGAGACAGGATAGTGGGTGAGAGAGAAGCCTGGTGTTGGCTTAGCGGTTAGGGTGGCTGGCTTCCCAGCCACCCTAACCCAAAAAGTAAAAAAGAATCCCAGCAACTTAGATGAACTTTGGAAGGTCTTGGAACAGTCGTGGAACACCATTCCACAGGAAGCCTGGTGTTGGTTAGTGGCTAGTGCGGCGGCTTGGGATCCCAGGATCCTGAGTTCAAGCCCGTTGGGCCGCTGAATTAATACACCAGGGGGTTGACTCAGCCTGTCATCCTTCCGAGGTCGGCAAAATGAGCACCAGTGTACTGGTAAGGGGACAATTGCCATCGCGGCAAAAAAGCCGCGTCCCAACCAATGATGCAACCAGCAGCCACAGGCTGCACTCGATAGCCATTCCACAGGAGTTTATAACAAAATTGTTTGAAAATGTCCCTTGAAGTATTTCAATTTTTGAAGGAAAAGGGTGCACATACTCATTATTGGTTTATATCAAGGTGGATTGTATTGTCCCTCACCACATGCATATGTAATAAATAGATGGCTCTGATTGCACTTCCGCATCAGGTTTCAGGTTCACTTGTTTTCATTTGTCCATTTTTTCATCGTAGTAAGTGACAAGTTATCACTTATTTTTGCTGTTGCTCTTTTTCCTTTGCTAAAGCTGAAGCTTGCTGTTTACTCCTTTTAAAATGTGTGTTCTAGATGTGGATTTTGCTATATGGAAGTGGAGAAGGTGCCAGCGGGCGTGTTCAACGTAATACCGACCACCTTTCTGCCGAATCAGGAAGGCCCATTCTTTTTGGATGTATACACATCGCAGCCCACCAAAGTGTGTCGGCTGCAATGATGCGGACCCACGGCCACAACGGAACCTCATTCCTGATGGTGCCTCGGAGCACAATGTTTACGAGGGCCACGAGGCGGGCGTATTTTGCTCTCTGTTTGCACGAATCTCTCGACTCGTTCAATTTGACGCTATCGATTGCCAGTCCCGCATGGTTTTGAATACTGCAATCAAATGAGTGGGAATGTTGAGCTGGTATTGGCGTTTATCGGTGATAAAAGGCTTTGAAAGTGATGGTGTCTGGTACAAAATTTAGCCGTTGGACAGTCGTTGGTCACGTTGGAATGTAATCCAGTAAGTTATGTTGTCTTATCTTGCTGAACGTTGCACTCACTCGAGTAATGGCATTGCAGACCCGATGTAAGATTTGTTAAGCCGACCGCCATGTTTTCACATTTCAGATGTCTTATTTAAAAAATGAAATGTACAGGAAATTGAATTTAAATACTCCTTCATCTCAGCACAACTCATGTTTCTCAATATCCTCCACTGTATTACTGCTTGACAAAACTTATGAAATGGGTAGGGAGGGGGGGATGTCAATAAACTGCCCTATTATTTTCATGACTCCTTTAAAATCGAACGTCCAAATGGTATGCATTAACATTCGGAACAAACTAGGTTAGTCTGTTTTGCATTGCCCTTTGAGCCCTTGGAGATTTATGCTCGGAATCGATGTTCATATCCCGTATCGACGTTCACCTTGTTTTATCCATTGTCTGCAGGTGTTTTTGTAATGCACGTAAAGCCGCAATGATGTATACTATCGTCCATGTGCTGGACGTGGCTGGCTTAAGATCATAGGGTCCTGAGTTTGAGCTCCTGACATGCAGTGAACATAACACCAGGTGGGTTGACTCAGCCTGGCATCCTTCCAAGGTTGGCAACCAGCTTATGAGGAAGAGTGAGCCATTTTAGTATACTGTATCGGAGTTGTGACCCGTGCAGGATTGTGACCCCTAGCCTGCATTGGCAGCCCTGTGCATTTGAAGATGTGAAAGGAGTTGTTCTTCTTTCTTTTAATACAGATGTCTAAGATCAGCTGTTCATGTATAATTTGTTTATATCTGCCGATTTCTCGTGTAATTGCATTGGCAATGCCAGTGATTGGCATTGCACGTACAAATTGGTACTGCTGTTGATAAACAAATTTTGTTTTAATTTAATTTGAAAGGGTAACTTGGGCAAACTATTTCCTCTCGTGCTGCATTTTGCCATTTGAGCTCCATGGGTTGAAGACCGCCGACGTTGTAGTCTGAAAAAGTAGCTGTTTCTACGACAGGATTTTTTTTTTTTTTCA
>CM068959.1:52770742-52802966 GCA_035128595.1 Eptatretus atami | reverse complement strand
GACGAAACTTAGTGGACAAGTTGGGTGCGTGACAAGGAAGAATAAATAGATTTGATTTTGGTGAAAATCTGAATCCGGATCCAGATACGAGAATTTTTAAAAGTGATTCTTCACCATTGAGAGATAGGGTCAAAAACGATATATCGCATGATATCTCAAAAAGTTGTGGACGGATTATGACAAATCTAGGTGGACGAGTTGGTTAGGTGACAAGAACAAGCCGATTCGATTTTGATTCAGGTCCAGATGCAGATCCGGCCTATCAGTGGGATACAAAACGTAAAATGTTCACCTTGGCAGAGGTATGCACTCCACCGAGTGCCATTCTAGTTTGAGATAAGTTATCAGGACAGGTTTCGATGCAAATTCTTCTCTGTGTGCAGAATTTTCTAAGCTGTAAGTGCACGTAATATCCCCAACATTTTCATTCATTCGATTTCAGACTGTGTATAATCAGGTGCTGTAAAATAAACATGTTGCGGTGGCCAAGGCTCACAGACAAAGAGATTTTTGAGCTCCTGTAACAGCTTTCTGAAAATGGGTCAGAGAGGGAGATGATAATGGTGAAAGTGATTAAGAGGGAGATGATGACTACATTCATGAGCAGGAGCATTCAAGTAAAAGTTACTCAGCTGAAGAAACAACTGAAGCAAGACCACGACAGCAAACAGTATCCTCATGTGGAAGCGGGCGAGACGGTGGTGGCCGAATGAGTCCGAGGGTACAAGCAATAACACCGGCTCTATCTGGCTACAAGAAGCACTGCCTAAGATGGAACTGTCTTGGAAATTGCTGGCATTGGTAGAAATGCATCTGGAAGACTGGCACATCATAATGTGCTGCAAGAGGCAAAAGGACCAATGCCACATGCTAAGTGTAGCATCAAAGCAGAGAGTGGTGCAAGTTCCTGGCAGAAGCCATACAACGACACAAAGAAATGCACTGAGACTGAGGCCAGGAGACAACTCGATGATGATGAATGGTTGATTTATCTGGCTGAACTGGATGCATTTATTGCTGTGCTCTATGCCCATAGAATGTACTGCAGTGCAAAAGGACTTGAAGTGGATAGGCTGTGGTCTGTTACCTGGGGTCTACCATTTCAAGAAACAGATTTTGTAATATGATGAGATTCTTGTGATATGATTAAAGGTCAACAAGGTCTGAGTGTTTCCAGAGAGACAAATTTGTACCGGTGTCTAAAGTATGGAATCGTTTTACGGAAAATTGCATCCTCCACTGTAATCCTGGGGAAAACATCACCGTGGATGAGCAACTGTTACCCAGGAAGGCAAGGTGTCCATTCACCTAATATGTGGGTGACAAACCAAACAAATTCAGAATAAAGTTTTGGCTAGCAGTTGATGTAAATTCAAAGTATCTGCTGAATGGATTTCCATATCTGTGCAAAGATGAGCACCATCCTGCAGACTGGACGTCTGAAAACGTGGTGCTACATCTTTTAGATCGTTACTTGAACTAGGGAAGACATGTTACCACAGCCAACTTATTTCACCTCTCTGAAGTTGGCAGAGAAGTTGAAATAAAAAAAGCATAAGAATAGTGGGCACAATGAATCATGTACGGAGAGAGGTTCCCTCCTCAGTGAAGAACTCGATCAAGGGCACAGCTCTACATGACTAATAAAGCATGATGACACTTCCCTAACTGTTTACCAGGATAAGAGCAACAATAATGTTTTGTTTCTTAGTACCGTTCCCCCTCCTGTAGAATTGAAAGATAACCCCAAGAAGCTTCCTGAGACTGTTTCTTTCTACAATTCAACATAGAACGGAGTGGACATTGTTCATCAGATGGTCAGGAAGTACGCTGTCAAAGCAGGATCTCACACATAGCTAGCTGATGTGTTTTACAACGTTCTGGACCGGGCTGCCATAAATGTGCATCGGTACTATTCAAGTCAGAGACTGGGAAACACATCAGCCGACGAGACTTCTTCGCATAAATTGTTGACCAGCTCTGACAGGGGTACTCATCAGTCGCCACCACGAGAACTACAGCAGTTGAATAGTTTGGAGGACGGGCCTCCAGCGAAGCGCAAGCGGCAACAATGCCGTGTCATCAAATGCAAGAACAAAACAGTGGAAAGCTGTGTAAATGTGCAACAAGCTCATATGTGGAAAGTGCACTGGACAGGTGGTTAAAAAGTGCACAGCTTGCTGCCAGTTTTCAGAACAAAATGATGGACAGTTGTGTGATCTGCAGAGTTTGTGTTTCAAGTAATCTAATCATTGCAAGCAATAAATGTATGGTTAGCAATTGATTTCTTGTTTTACTTCACATCATGACCAGCTTCCTTTTTTTATCAGCGGTCAAATTTACCATGTGGGTTAAACAACAAATTTTTGTTCCAAGTGAATTGATTATTACCTCCACCACCAAAAGTGGATGGAGGTTATTTTCACCCCTGTCTGTCTGTGAGCAGGATAACTCAAAAAGTTATGGACAGATTCAGATGAAACTTCGTGGACAGGTTGGGTGTGTGACACGGTTAAATTGTTTAGATATTGATGAGGATCTGGCATTTTAAAAAGTGATTCTTCACCATTGAAAGGACTAAAAACAATATATAACACGATATCTCAAACGGTTATGGACGGATTCGGACAAAACTTGGTGGATGAGTTGGTTAGGTGACAAGAACAAGCCGATTAAATTTTAGTTCAGGTCCGAACCCAGATCCAGCCTATCGGTGGGATACAAAACGTGAACTGTTCAGCGTGGCAGAGATATGCGCTCTACTGAGTGCTGTTATAGTTAGCTTTGCAATGGTTCCATTTGTATTATACTATGACAGCAGAAACTCTTTAGAATAAAGCGTTACATATGATAAAACTCGGCTCCTTTTGTCCAGTATATAGATGTCCAGATGTGCATGATATAAGCTGGAAGGACTTTTTCTTGTATAAAGTGTCTAAATGCTCAAATGATACTGTCAACGTTTTGGGTAATTAAGTGTTCACTCTTGTGTTGATCTTCATTTTGGATTCCCAAGTATTCGACCACTGTAGCGAACAATGAGCAACACAGTCCTTACCGTTGACACAACATGATCCCCTCCTCCGAAAGATTCAGTGGTTGTGCTTTCCAGATATGATTATATTAAAACATGAGCGTTGTCAGATAATGCTAATGCACAACTTTGTCGATGCTTTCCCGAACCATTTGGAATGGACGACCCGTCTCCCCCGTTGTGGTCACGCAATCCTTTGCTTTCCAGGATTTGTCCAATTGCCACAAATTTGTACGGTGCTGTGCATCAAATCACACCTTAGATGATTAGAACTGCGTATATTGTTGATGGAAATGACCTTGATATGATTTTACATTCTTTAACCTTTGGGCCAAGCATTGCATTTTACCTTGATAACAAACCACCTTTCCTCCCAGAGGCTGAAGCCATAAGCAGCATGTTCATACATCCGTATAAAGTGCAATCCGCTGACCCTGTGCCCTCGGCTGTTGTTGTTTTACGTGAGACTTTATCAATTACCGCTGCATATAATTGGAAGTAAAAATCAAAATAATCAGCTCATGCTTGTTCAAACATTTGGTAATGTATAAATGTAGGTAGTCCCCTTTTGAAAGCCCATCGATGTAAACTATGACAAACCAACGTCGGCAGGTTTTGCCAAATAATTATTCCGACGTCCAATTGTCCTCACGCCAGTGCCCGTGCCGTTTGTCCACAATCAGATGGACGTCTCGTAGAGCTGCAAGCAATAACACGGAATAACAAGGAAATTAGATGTAGGAGGAGACCATTCGGCCCATCACACTTCCGCTACATCAACACCAGGTTATGGAACGTTAAAAAAAAACAAAAAAACTGAAGGGTGGGCAAAGGTGGTTTATGGAACCGAGCAAGGATGGACAACTGCACTGCACTGCACTGCACATCCACAAATGCTGGCAGACGGAACACTCAGTTTAACGTCTATCAGAGGGACGAAACACACATTGATGAATCACCCTGCCTGTGGAACACCAGGATGACAGTTTATAGCTAGGTCAAGATTCAAACCCAGGCTAGACGGCTCAGAGGTGAGTGTGTGTGTGTGTGTGTGTATGTATGTGTGCACGCACGCGTATGTGTCCTGCCAGCCCATTATCCACGTGGCAATTGCATATCTGACTGGCTTCTTTCAAGAGGTGTTTCTGAATTTTTTTTTGACTTATTTCTAATTATTTTGAGTTATTAACAACTGCGATTAAATGGGGAAAGCAGCTCATGTGGGTCCTAAATAGCACACCAGTCATGAGAGTCAAATGGAAAGTTCAGCATGATAAAGTCCCTCTTTCATGTAATTCACAACGGAGCACAATCCACTGCAGGGAGTTACATACCCGGGGACTCAGAGGCTTCTCGTCCTGGCTTTCAGGTTCAGGCAGAGGTGGAAGAGGATATGGTTCTTGCTGTGAGGCGAGAGATCCCATTGAACTGGAGAGGGAGCGACTCGGAGTCAGGCTCCTAGAGCACACATGGGACAATCCGCCACATTTAATAAGTCATCAAAATTAACATGATAAGGATAAAAACCATTTTAATTATTTATTTTTTTCATTATAAAAAGCATCTTTATTCTAACTGGAGTACCACACCATATCACCACCCCAACATTCCAGCAAAGGTAATTGTATGTCCCAAATCAGAATACACGTTCTACAACACAATGATGGCACAGGGTGTGGTTAGCTAAGAGTTTCAAAGGAAAACATCCAAATAACCACAAATAAAGCAATCACACTGAAAAAAGCGATGAAAACACATGTTAAAAGCTTCAGAAAAAAAAGTTTTACATTAATGTGTGTAACCCCACAATTGAACGGAGTGAGGGGGGGGGCAGGAGGAACCAGCCTATTTCAGTACAGTGTAGGACAAAGGCATCCTCAAGTAATGTTGAGGGGCTTATCGGTACTCTCACTAAGTGCACAGTGGTGAGAGTAAGCAGCCATGGGAAGCAAATCCACACCATCCAGGGAAGAAAGCAAACAACTTCTTAACCACTTGACCAAATACCTAGCTCATAACTTCAATTCTAAACCTTGTGTTGGTTTAACAGTTATGGCGGCTGGCTTAAGATCTTATGGTCTTGAGTTTGAGCCCCTGTTGTGCCATGAGATAACACCAGGTGGGTTAACTCAGTCTGTCATTCTTCGGAGGTTGACACAATGAGTACCAGCTTACCGGGAAAAAGGGGCACTGCATCCTCCTCCTCCTCCTCATTCGTATGGAGTAAAAGGCTGCAGGTAATTTTTGCATTGGCTGAGTGCGCGGCTGTGCCGCTAATGCAATGCCCCAATTACAAGTACACTGGTACTCATTTCGCCGACCTCGGAAGGATGACAGGCTAAGTCAACCCCACCTGGTGTTAATTCCACAGCTGACAGGGGGCTCGAACTGAGGACCCTAAGATCCCAAGCCAGCCCCCCTAACCGCTAAGCCAACACCAGGCTCGCACTGCATCAGTGGAACAGCAGCTGCACTTCCAGAAAATGATGCAACCAGCAGCCACAGAGGCTGCATACTAAAGAACAACTTCAATTCTGACGAACCTGTTTTCCACACAACCACCATCTTGCCTTCCTAGAAGCTGGGTTTATAGCTATTCCATTCTATGGTGCGAGTACAGGACTTTCAAAATGATGTACGAATGCGAACGAGACATTTTGTGCATGCACTGTGTGTGCATTTTCAGTGACTCACTTCTGTTAGCGCGAGCACTTTTAACCGGCCGTTGCTCGAACGAAATATGCAAAATCGTCTTTTTAACATAATTTTCAGCATTGAGACTAAAGAGTGGCAATTTCAAAATGGTGAACCATAATTGCTGTGTTCCTGGATGCAAATCGGACTCATGGAAATACCTGTAGGAAATACAAAACATATCAATGGATGAGAGGTGTCGAGCTCCGCTAACCAATTTCCTGTTAATACAATCGACACACACACAACCACACACACACACACACACACACACACACCACACACACACACACACACACACACACACACACACACACACACACAGACCTGGGAGGGCTCCGTTCCACCTTCTGAAACCGCATATGGAGATAACCAACAACGCACACTTCTCCTTTCAGCAAAAGATGCAAAGATGGAGTAAAATTACTTTTGTGGTGCTTGTACCAAACAAAATACATTTATAACAGCCTTCCCAGCCCCCTCCGCAACACGATTAAAGTAAATATCATTATTTTAAAAGTGGATTTACCCAAAGCATTCTCAAGCCTCAGATATGACCTCCCCATAGGTGTTCAAAAGCACCAAAAATAAATACGGTGTCTCCCTCAAACTGTTTCGTTGTGTGGGGGCACACCACAGCTTTCTCTCAGGTATTGTTCCAAGTATTTTCAGCTTCTTTTAGAAGCTTACACAGTCATTTTAGATAACAATCCTTGGTGTACATGCACGATACCAGTTCACATTCCCCGGAGAGAGCCGTTTATAGGGGGTTTCTACGCTTGCGTACTGGGCCATTCTAGGGCGGATTACATCATTTTGAAAGTCCCATATTACAGAGATATAACTGTACTTCACAAAAAACAAAAATCAAAATAAACCACAATTAAGATCACCATGGAAAGGATCATCAGCAAACACGTTTCAAAGCTCAAACATCAGAGGATGACGTCACGGGCCACTTTTGACCTGTTGCATCAATTAATTTAGCAATTTTTTTTTTAATATCAAATTTGCTCAGTAATTACACATTGCCAATGAATAACTGATGGTGCAATTTTTTTTCTTCTTAAACATTTAAAAAGTCCGATTTACAATTCCCAAACAAGCGATTCAGTTGCCATCAGATGTTGATTTCGATGGCCAAGATCAATATCACACAGACAACATTGCTATGTTGTTACCGTGGCACTCTTTGATGAACTATAACAGCTAAGCATCTCCAAGATGAACTGCGAACTGCCATGGGCACCCACGCCTCTGACACAACCATCAGGAACCGAGTGAGGGAAGTCAGCAACCCATTTCTCGACTCAAGCTGGCCAGCACATTTGCCAGAAATAGCTCAAACCCTTATTAATTTTTTTTACAGCGATCTACGTTTTGTGAAGGGCTTTCTTACTTGGATCACGTGCAAGAACTAGAATGGCACTCGGTAGAGCGCATACCTCTGCCAGGCTGAACAGTTTACGAATTGTGTCCACTGACAGGCTGGATCTGCATCCGGACCTTAACCCAAATTGAATCAGCTTGTTCTTTCCACCTACCAAACTCATTCACCTATTTTTGTCATAATCCATCCAAAACGTTTTGAAATATCATGCTATATATTGTTTTTGGCTCCATCGCTCTATGGTGAAGAATCACTTTAAAAATAAAAATAAAATTCTCATATCCGGATGCAGATCCAGATCTTCACCAACATCGAATGAGTTCCTTTTCTCACACTCCCAACCTGCCCACCAAGTTTCGTCCAAATCCGTCCATCATTTTTTGAGATATCCTGCTCACAGACAAACAGATATACAGAGGTGAAAACATAACCTCCATCCACCTTTGGTTGTGGAGGTAAAAATACATTAGTATACATCAATGTATTTCGAAATGAATTACAAAGACAGTCAGAGACAAGGGTCAAGTGAACACGGCATATGGGATTTGAATCTGGGGTCCCATCATCATGAGATAAGTGCTCAATTAGGAGCATCAAACATGTCAACCTAACCGACTGAACATATATGGAATGAATTATGGAGGTGAGTTGGATGGTCATTCCTGAGAACAGATTGGATTTCTGATGATGGAGTTGGAGTGGTTGGCTGGAACATAAACGTCCGGCAAATAGCATGCGACAAAACATCGTATAAAGCAGTGCTTCTCAAACTATCTGATGTGGCGGATCGGCAGGTTTGTTTTCCAATGTGCCAGGGACCGGTACCATATTTGTGCCATATTATTAGTTTATGATCCGAGAAAATATTGTTTGAACATCCGTAGTAATATTAATTTATACCGTGAAAAATATTAAAATATAATGAATATAATAAAAGTTGACACATTTTTAAATATATATTTTGTATTATATATATATATATATATATCGACTTCTCTCTCTCGTATTTTGAATTTGTCGGCTTAAATATATTATTTTTCAAGATTTTATACATTTTCATTTTATACATTACATGTTATATATTATGATAATGTGAAACTGGAAACTCGCCGCGGACCGGCAGTCAATGACTCGCGTACCGGCACCGGTCCGCGTACCACCACTTTGAGTAGCACTGGTATAAAGCATCCGCACTGAGTACTCAAGTCCAACCGATGGTGCTGGCGATCGTTGTTTTAGATACCATCCACTTTCACGTTTTGCACCTGCTTTGTATGTACTGTATGTGGTTTGAACGACATATTTCACATTGCCGACTCTCACAATACACGAAACACGTCTCCCTGTAAATGGTCACAACTTTCTATAATGTGTGCATATATGATTGAGGTCTGTAAAATTATTGGACTCTTCACGTCGTTTGAACAGTATCAATCTAAGTATTACATTATAATTAAAAACATTATCTCAAAGCACCCACTGGACTTAAATGACTGCACGCATTGTAATTAAAGGGGTGGGATTCAGACTTACTCCGTGGAGTTGGATCGGGGTTTGCACTTGTTCTTTCCTTTGTTTTTCCTGTTGGCTGAGCCTTTATGCGAAAAAAAGGAATTAGGAAACTCAGCATAAGGTACAGGGAAACGAAGCAAATCAAAAGTTCATCGAGCTATCGTGCCTGCTATACTTTGGCTCATCATTTTGTTATTTGTCATTTGATCCACCGTGCCCAGTGCAAGTTATTCCATCAGGCATATGGGATTCAAACAAACAAACAAAAAGAACACACAAAGTGAGATTCGAAGAAAGAGGAAGGTACTGTACATGATATCACAAAAACAACAGTCTTCATGCCCTTCGATCCTTATAATAACATCTTTATATCATCTCTTTTCTGGGGAAAATAGTTTCATCACATTAGCTCTTCTTAAAACAGGTTTCAGACAGTGGAGTCATCATATCTGATCCTTTCATACTGCAATGAATCGAGAAGTGATGGTAGCACTCACTTAGAATTAATGTAATCACATGGTCGTCGGCCAATACGTGAGTGGTCAAGTGCTCCCCTGTTGTCTTGTTACGTCGTATGTGAACACAAAGTGTACGGAGACATTCCTGTTACTTCGTTTTAAAAAAAGAAAGGTTAAGTTGCTGTTCTACAGTGACCTCGAAAATACACCACCGGTCCAAAGTTTTAGAACACCCCCATTTTTCTATTTTTTACTGAAATTTAAGCAGTTTAAGTCCAGTGAATAACCTGAAATAGTACAAAGTTAAGCGGTAAACTGCCAGAGGTAAAAAAACAAGTTTAGGTTACCAAAAACTGAAAAATAATGTAAATTTCAGAGTTGTTAAAAAACTCTTTTTTCCCCTTTTTTTCCCTTAAAAAAACTTCCCTTTTCAGGGAACAAGTAATGGGTTAGCAACTGCAGCTGTTCTGCAGCAATGGAAGTAAATTAAGCCTTGAAAGTTGATGCAAACAATTCCCACAGGTGTCCCAACTTTTGTTGATTAGTTACAAACACTTTGCCTGTATAAAAGCAGTGTTGGAACAGACTGTTGCTACACCCTCTGAAGCCTTATTTGGACAATATTGCACTACAGGAAGTAGTATATTCTATCATAATGGTAGAAAAAGACAATTAACAAAGGAAGACAGCAGACCATTATAACCCTTAAAAGTGTAGGTCTTTCCTTTAGAGAATTCAAAGAAAACAAGGTGTCAGTGAGTACAGTTTCCTACACCATCAAAAGGCACTTGGAAACTGGAGGAAACACTGACAGGAAGAGGTCTGGCAGACCCAAAGCCACAACACAATCAGAAGACAAGTTTCTGAGAGTCAACAGCTTGTGTGATACGCGCTCACAGGACAGCAGCTTCAAGCACAGCTTAACACTGGTCGAAGTAAGGAAGTCTCAGTTTCAATGTGAAGAAAGACTTCGAGCTGCAGGTTTGACAGGTCAATGGCAGTAAGAAAGCCATTGCTAAGATGGCAAAATAAGAAAAAGGGCTTGCCTGGGCATGAAGCACCGCCAGTGGACTACTGAAAACTGGGAGAAGGTCTGATGGACCGATGAATCAAAATTTGAAATCTTCGGTTCATCACGCAGAGTTTTTGTATCCGTCGAGTAGGCGAAGATGGTTCTTCAGTGTGTGACACCAACTGTCAAACATGGAAGAAGCGTGATGATCTGGGCTCTTTGCTGGATCCAGAGTCGGCAACTGCACAGTGACTGGCACCTTGAACCAAAAGGGCAACCACAACATTTTGCAGCGCCATGCAATACCCTCTGGTCTATGCCTAGTTGGTCAGGGGTTCATCCAACAGCAAGATAACAACCCAAAACATACCTCCAGGCTATGTCAGAACTACCTTAGAAAAGAAACAACACGGTAGGCTTCAAATCATGGAATGGCAGCACAGTCTCCAGACTTAAACCCCATCGAGCTGGTTTGGGATGAACTGGACAGAAGGATGAAAGCAAAGCAACCTACAAGGGCAACACATTTGTGGGAACTTCTGCAACAGTGTTGGAAGAACTCTCCGAACAATATTTGATTTCCATTTGAGAAAGAATGCCACGAGTATGTTCGGCTGTTATATCTGCAAAAGGTGGCTACTTTGATGAGTCAAAAATTTAGATTAAATTTTGTTCAACAAAACGATTCCATGATTTCTTTTTTTATCTGCAATTGTTTATTTGTTCTATGCTTTAATTTCAGAGTACTTTGAAACATTAAACTGCTTAATTTCAGTAAAAACTGGAAAAATGGGGATGTTCTAAAACTTTTGACCGGTAGTGAAGTGTCATAAAATGTTTCTGATGGGGCGATGTAAGTCCTCAACGATAAAGCAACTCTCCAGTTGAAGATTCAGCGGATCACATATGATACAGGCTTAAGGCCAGCAATAACTGGTACGATGGAACCAAACACCATGAATAGTATCCCAGTCCAACCTTGCCACGAATTGCTTCGTGGTCGGCCATTGCTGCAGATATCGGCCATGAGCTTTTCCTGAGGAATTCGTTCACTCCATGAATGTGAGAGTCCATTTGATCTGCAGGGTGATTACAACAGGACAAAAACATTACCCAACATCCAGGTATGAACCACAAATTCATCGAGTTAATGGGAGAAATACAAATATAGTGGTTAACACCAACACACCAGAAACAACAAAGGATATTACATTATAGTGAAATAAAAACAAAAACCAAACCTTTTCAGAGAGCTGCTCGGTGAGAGGTTACTAACACCAGGTGGCAATCCGCCGTACATAGAATCTATTTCAGGTTTTTCATGGTGCCTGCATCAGGGAATGCCGTGAGATGCTCCAATTACTTCAAGCAATGAACACTATACATTTGCATGACTGCACTTGGGGCATCAATTAAGAAAATAGGACCACGCACCCTGAAGCTCACCTGGATCAGGAGCAACAGTCACTCAAACCCCTTGCAGACCCCCTTAGACCCTATTTTTTTTTTAATGCCATGAACAAACTTTGGTACATCACGGGTGATGAAGGTTTCACAAGGAATACACAAGGATACACAGGTGGAGGCCATTCAGCCCATCATGCGAGCGCCACATCAACACGACAAATTTATCAACACAAGAAAAATGCAAAATGTTTTTTTTATATTTTAAATAGTGTTTATTTATTTATTTGGTATTTTTTTAATAGTTTTTTTCTGTAGTTTTTTTTGTATTTACTTTTCTTTCCAGAGGAGCAGACATTAAACAGAGACAGTCTTGGGTAAAAACAAACAGCATTAACCACACAACACCCCTTGACGAGACCCCCACAAACAACACTCCATACACTTGCACACGATCACCAATCAATGCTCAAACTACCTTAACGTCCTGCCAACATCCCTATACCCGTCTATCTCCAATACTTTCAGGTACCTATCTAATTCTAATTTAAACTTATCTACTCTTTCTGCTGCTACGACATTTCCAGGGAGACCATTCCACGCATTAACTACTCTGAGTAAAAGACCCCCTGCTTTACTACCGTCTTAACTCTCCTATCACTGACTACTCTGCTGAATAATTCATCTGCATTATTTTGTCTATACCCTTCATTATCTTAAACATCTCTATCATATCTCCTCGTAACCACCTCCTTTCTCGTGTATAAAGCCCTGTCTCCTTCATCCGTTCCTCATAGCTGAGTCTAGTTAGGTCCGGAATCAATTTAGTAGCCTGATGCTGAACCCTCGATATGACATATATGTCCTTCCTGAGTTGTGTTGACCAAAACTGCACACAATATTCCAGATGTGGCCCTCACTAAATTCCTGTACAATGTTAACACTCTTTTGATTTATAAATGATCCCCTCCGAGTACAACCTAAAACCCAATTTGCTTTACCTATAGCTGCCTGGCACTGTGCTGCCTCCTTACCTCCCGTATCTATTACCACCCCTAGATCCTTCTCCTGTGTGACACGCTCCAAAATTACCCCTTCCATCCTGTAATCTCTATTTTCATGATTCTTACCCATCTCTAGCACCTGACATTGGTTCAGCTTAAATTGCATCTGCCAATCTTTTGCCCAATGTATGCAAGTATCAATACTTTCCTTAATGTGATCACCACCCCCTCTGTTATCCACATTATCTCCAAGCTTTGTGTCATCTGCAAATTTGGAAAGCCTACTCTTCACCCACTATCCAAATCGTTGATGTAAATAATGAATAGTAATGATCTGAGTACTGGTCCCTGAGATACCCCACTTACTTACATCCTCCCACTCACATCCACTCTTTGCTTCCTATAATGAAGCCAGTTTGCAATCCAATTAGCTACCTGACCAGCCACTCCACAAGACCTCACTTTGGCGACAAACCTCCAATGTGGTACCTTATCAAATGCCTCTTAAAGTCTAGATATACTATGTACACTGCCTTTCCCTCATCCACCCAATCAGACACTGCTTCATAGAACTCTAAAAGATTTGTTAAACAGGAACTACCTTTGGTAAACCATGTTGACTACCTTTAATTAGTTTGATTTATTTATATTGTTACTCATCTGGTCCCAAATTAATGTCTCCAACACTTTCCCCACAACTGAAGGCAAACTAACAGGTCTCTATATAACATATATATCTATACACACATATATATATACTATATATCTATACACATATATACATATATATCTATACACACATATATAATATATATACATATATATCTATACACACATATATATATATACATGTGAGGGAACAGTCATTTCAATTTAAGGCCTCAGCACTGTTTGTGGTCCATGTCGTCTATAAGACTTTTATGCTTGAATCAAGTGTTATGGATAAGTAGTCCATTGTTGAGTTGCTGGGGTGACAACGCTGTCCAAAATATTGGATAGAGAAGTTAAGGTATTATGTTTTCATGTTCTCCCATGTCTGAAACCAGATGAGGCCAGGTCAGTGCAGATGGCATTGGATTGCAAAGAACAGTGGGCTGAGGGAAGCCATTTTGTCCTTCTTGATGGAGATGAAGGGCAGGGACTGTTTGCAGTGAAGTGCCATGAATGATTGCGAGGCTCATATACAAATAGCCTTGATTGTTGGCCTGGTGCTGCCATCACGTACACAGTGGGTGCTCATTGGACAGAGGGACGCGAGCTTATCCATGGTCCAACTTCGGGAAAAAAGGTGGGGGCCAGTGGAGAGAGCTCCGAATAAAGGAGAGCCCAGAAGATACAACTCCAGAAATCTTTCTCACTGATTGGGCCTTCGCCTCAAATGCCAAATGCTAGCTCGGCTCGAGGCTCTGTGCCGCTTGCCCTGTCTCGCTGGTCCACCAGTTGTTGGCCTTTGTGAGGTCCTGCCTGCCATTATCTCCCACTTGTCTGGTTCCCCTTGTGAACGTGGCATGAATGGTGGTTGCTGGCATCTAGGGTGAGGTATAGGCACCTATGGTCACTTATAATGTGCTTAGTTATTGTGACTCTGCTCGAGATTCTGTGCCTTCTGTCTAATATGCTTATTCAATTCTTATAATTCCAAAGGCTGTGTGTGCATTCAGTTCCCAGCATGTTTTCCACACGGATGGTTTGGCTTGATTGGGATACACTGGTGGATTAAATTAGAGTTCATTTTAATGTTGATAACCGAGGAGCTTTAGACCTCATTCGAAGTACAAAGCGTATTATCCGCTTGCTTGCCGTTTGTTCAAAATTTCTTCAAGCCTGATTATCTTCAAAGTGATCTGCTTTGACACGTACAGTCTCCACGTCAGCTGCAGTGGTGATTATGGTTGGGCGGTTGGCACGGAGGCCATGTAAGCGGCAGAAAACAAATATATACAAATACATACACGTACGCATGTCACTGTTAACCTGCTCATTAAAATTATAGTTAAAAAAACAACATGTTATTAGCAGCAGAAAAACGACTTGTAGTTTGGTGAAGCTTCATTCACAAAGGTAATGGAAAAGAAGATCAATGTAGAGGAATTTGTCAAAAAACAACATAAAGGCTCAGAAGTGCAAAGTTTCAAACACTTTTAATTTCTCAATCTCTATTTTTCATTTTTTTGCTCCACGTACTCGTATTTCTTTCACATTTCCTCTCCCTTCCCTCCTCCATAACTCCTCTACCTTCATCTTACTTAATCTCACAGTAATCTAGAGTTCTAGACCTCACACCTTTCTCTGAAATATGGCTCAGGAAGAAGTCTAGTACCCAAAATCACTGCAAAACGATGAGCAAACACGCAAGCCATTTCACTCTCTCACATGAAAATCCTTACACAGGAAATACATCATATTCCTTGACGTCTTACCTGCTCTTGCGAACGTTTCTTCCCATGAAATGAAGGCATAAGTTGGAGGAAGATAAAGAGAGAACAATAACGATTCCATATTATACATAGTTTGAGGATCAGGTTTTACCTAAATACAATGATGATAGTTGTACAATGGCAGCACATTAACAATAAAAAGTTAGAAAAATCAACAAACATGGAGTCTGATGAAAAGCCAGACAAGCACTAAAAAATAAAAAAATCTTAAATAGAGATGGAGTACAGTGTAGAGTTTTACAACAAATTTTCATGAGATCTGATAACATTCTCATCAGATTTATACAAGATCTGTCGAAAAATCATCGGAGATAATATTGTCAGTGGGAAGAAAGTAACTGAAGGCTTGCAAGGATAGAGTTGCCCAGAAAGTGTGTTCCACAAGAGGGATTGGGGGGGGGGGAGAAGGGAGATGTGTGGGCAGAGGACAAAGTGAGATGTCAGCATGTCCATAAAAAAAAATCATGAAAAACGCCACTGATTGACAACAAATATCCAACTTGAAGATATTCCTCGAAAATGGCAAAGACAATAAACTGATAACATCACTGCATACACTGTACAGCAGCTCACCAATGGTAACTAGGATCAGTGCTAGTTGAAGATCCAAGCTACTGTGTTGGCGAAGTCCGAGGAAAACCCCTTGCTTGAGATTCATAATCTAGATGTCATCATGTATACAGTTCAATGTGCAGTTTCTATTTGGCCACAACAGTGTTTAACGAACTGGCTTTTATGCAGAGTTTTACTGGTAGACATTATGGAGAATAACATGATGCGAACGTTTGTCAATGGTATGATGATGATATATATATATATATATATATATAAATATATATATATATATATATATACGGTGCAGTGGCAGAAGTTTTGGGATGATGGTCATAAATATGGAGGAACTATCGTTAGAGGCTTACCTAAAAGCCCACGTTGTCATTCCAAGTATCACGGCCACAACCAAGATGGCTCCAACAATGGCGCCCAAAACAGCCCCGACTAAACTATAACCTGCAAATAACCAATAGTGGCATTAAAGTTGTCTTGAATTGCTTGTACCATTCATTGTTGAAACGCGCACATTTGAAACTAGATTTTTTATTTTACTTTTGTCATTTCACTTGTATGCTGCAGGTACTGGAGATCGGAAAACTTTCACACGAAGAAGCTGGGAGACTTTCAAGTGATAATGCATTCGAAAGAACATGATGTGACTGTGTGTTCATAAGAGAATACACGAACCTTTTAACAAAACAACATGTGGTTTTCTCTGGGCATGACTA
The DNA here is from genome assembly GCA_035128595.1 of Eptatretus atami. Lineage (NCBI taxonomy): Eukaryota > Metazoa > Chordata > Myxini > Myxiniformes > Myxinidae > Eptatretus > Eptatretus atami. The sequence continues at coordinate 52,786,737 of CM068959.1, read as the reverse complement.
ATGATGGGTTTTGGCAGGATTTGTCAATAGCAGCAGATTCTGAGTGCTGCACAGTGGGTTTCACTCCTAAGGGATATGATCCCATAATGGAACCTGTGCACAGCAATCGTCATCCTCATGCTGTGCAAGCAGGTTCCATTATGGAAAATGCTGTCTTTTGTACAGGAAATCAAGCAGGCTTTCCTGAATTTTCTTGTCATGGCTAAATATCCTATGATAAGTATTTACAAAACTGAAGAGTTTTGGGCAGGTCCCATGACCAACTAAATGTTGTATACAAAGTTTTGCAGTATACAATACTATGGAGAGTTCAGGAATTTGAATTAAAAGGCAATCTACATGTTAGATACACAAGGAAGGAGAGCTGGGTAAAGGGAAGAACTGAAGAATGTATCAGGTAGAAGGAGAAATGTGCATGAAGATTCCACCATTTTGGGTACCTAATATGTAGATTACATTGAAAGCTGCCAAGGGATATAATGCACAGTATGTCATTATAACTTCCGGGTGACAGGATAGCTTAGAGGTGTTCACACTAGTCTGTGAGCTATCTTGCCCGCGTTGAAATCTCGGCCCAGCTGCAAACTGTCGCCATGGTGTTTCGCACATGCATAGCGGTTCATCAATGTGTGTGCCATTCATCGGAATGATGGTAAACCTGAGGACCTGCCCACCATTACTGGTTGTTGATGGATCTTAAAAGATTCCACGGTATCTTTCTCGACGAGTAGGCGAGCTATTGCCGGCACCATGGCTAAATTCAAAATTCCTGCCCTGTTTACTGCTGGGAAGGCAATGGCAAACCACCCACTGTAAGCCTTGCCAAGAAAATACTTCAGCAGCACAGATGCTCTGTAACATAGCATGGTCCATCAGAATCAGATATCTCAAAAATTTGTAAAACATTATGAAGTGGACAGGTGTATTCATTTTCTAAATAAAGTCTCGTATTCATGGATAGAAGTAGAAAAGCAAGTTTCAAGCTCAAAATTGTGACCGATTGATAAGTATAAAATTGTAACCATTTCTGCCTCGATCATGTGAATATGCAGTTGAATAAAACCTTTCGTTTTGTTCCTCATAATCTGGAAATTTTAGAAAAACTTGGAAATTAAACACACCTAAATTGTATAAAATTACTGCATGGTTACAATGACTGTCACAAACCTGAAGTGTCATCATCATGTGGATGGGTATTCTTGATGGAAGCCAGGGGGTTGAGGGAACTGCAATCACTGCCTGTCCACTCTCGGCTGCAGACGCACTGCCCTATATGACTGCATACCTGGACAAAGGTATGGAAGGAAGGAAACTCAGCTGTAAATGTAGAACGACGATGAGGTAAGAGAGAAAATAATAATGCAAGTAGTCAAGTTCAAAGTTCAGGTGTGATGCAAGGAAGTCAGTTGTTAAAGTGGTTATCATTTCTGTTTAATGAAAATAATTTCAAACACTACCAATGAGATTTGTTTTAAACTAGAAACAGATGGTGTTGCGAAATTGAGTAGTGTTTCAACTTAGAATGGCTCAAAGGACTTCTTCCGAAAAATAACAAGGATAATTCTCACATAAACAATAAAAGCAGGAATTTGGGGAGGTCTGACAGGGTGGTGTAGAAGTAGTGCACTTACCTTTCAGCTGTCTATAGCCTGGGTTCATTTCCTGACCAGATCATAAACTGTCGGATTGGGGATTCGCAAGCAGGGAGTTGCATCACAAAGTGGACTGGTCCCTCGATCCCTCAGATGGACGCAAAGCTAGTTGTCCCATTTGCTCGCATTAGTAGGTGGACTTTAAATTTCCCATTGTGTCTTTCACAAGGTATAGGTGTTAATGCCAGATCCCTGAACAAATTTCAAATTTCTGCCCTTGATGACCGCTAGGAAGGCACAAATATACCACCCAATGTAATCCCTGCTGTTGGATTATCTTGGCAGCACTGAAGGGAGAGAGAGAAGAGAAGAGAAGAGAAGAGCAGAGAAGAGAGAGAGAGAAGAGAGAGGAGAGAGAGGAGAAAAGAGAAGAGAAGAGAAGAGAAGAGAAGAGAAGAGAAGAGAAGAGAAGAGAAGAGAAGAGAAGAGAAGAGAGAGAAGAAGAGAGAGAAGAAGAGAGAGAGAGAGATAAAATGTCGTGTGTTTAGTAAGGCATGGAAAAGAATGATGAATTTGATAGTTAAAAAAAAACAAAAACGCTTGTTCACACAAACCTTCTCATGCAGCTAATAACCACAAATCAAAGAAAAACATCACGGAAAATAATAAATAATAATATTTAACCTCTGATAAATGTTTTCCATTACACCTTATGGCAGACATTTCTTGGAGGTGTTACAAGTTTTATTCAGTAAAATTAAAAATACAGGAATGAGAAAATTGAATGAACTAAAACAACAACAAACATGAAAGAGCAAACAGAGATTATCGACCCTTGCCAAGACTTGTTTAGTGTGGAGTATTTTGTGTGGCAAATAAATAGAAGGATATATTAAATGAAAGGTTGTTGATTGCAAATGAAAAGTCTCAATTGTCTAGTTGTAAATGTGTAAAGATCGAAGGTCTGAAGGTCTAAACTCTAAAGTCTAAAGGTTGAAAGATGGAAAGGTCTGAAAAGGTCTGAAAAGGTCGAAATGTGTCTAAAGGGTCTTAAAGGGTCAAAGGGGTCGAATTTAAGGTCTAAAGGGTCAGAATTGTCTGAAGGGGTCTAAAGGGTTGAAAGATCAAAGGGGTCTGCAAAGTAGTAAAAGGTCTGAAAGGTGTGAAGGTCTAAAGGTCTAAAGGGTAGAGAGGAGTCCAATGATCTTTGGGGTTCTAAAGGGTCGAAGAGAATCTAAATTCTAAAGGGTCAGAGAGGATCTACAGGATCTATGGGTTCTGAAGGGTTCTTAGGGGTCTTAAAGGTCTTTATGGTCTTAATGGGTCATGAGGTTGGAAAGGATATACAAGGTTTTAGGGGTCTTAAAGTTCTTAAGGTAATCATACTCATGTTCTGTGCAGACAAGCAAACAGACAAACGGATCCAGAGGCAATACCCTCTCCTTTGGCGAGGTGAAAAACCCTAATCCACAATCAACCCTAATCCGAATCCTGTATTTTCCAATCCATGTATCTTTTCATATTTTCCAGTCACGCACATTGTTCGTGGATTTTTACATCCGTCACAGTTTCTTGTTGGCCTACTGTACTTGGCAGTCCTCGCATTTGTTTAATATTTTGTTCTCGTCCAGCACCATCACATAACCAACTTAATCCAATGACATCTAATTTCACTCGATCTCAAAGATGCGAATGAATATTCGCTCCAAAACCACAATCTTTCACACCAATCGAGCAATTGTATGTGATTTCATCTGGGGTTTCACCCCTAAAAGATTGACTCTACAAATGTAAATAATAGAGCTCACGCATGAGCTAGTACTTTCTAAAAACTGCCAATGCAAGAAAATAAATAAGCACTGGTGGAATCGAGAGCACCTAAGCAACTGTAATACGATTCCACCAATACAATATTATGTGCCGAACTCTAGCCGTGTGGGATTGTCATTCATAGATCTGCAGATGTTGGCATTTATACCTTTTTTAGGTAATTTTCAATATGCTTTGGAAAATCGAGTTGCAGATGGTGGCTCTGATTGATGCTTTACATCTGTAATTGCTTTACAGATGATGCTTTCGAGCTGTTTAATAAAAAATAAAGAAAAAAACCCAGAGAGCTCATAGAGCTTGCCGCACGCAGTCTTGAGAAAAAGGACACGGGAAGAGCCTTTTCTTCTCTTGCTTTGTGTTTCAGAGCATGATCTATGTTCATTTTCTTCGTGAACCTTGTATAATGGGTATGATGGTAAAATCCGAGGAAGATGGGGTCAAACGGAACAGTCTGGAGCTGACGATGCTCCACTGAGATGCGTTTTCTTCCATCGCCGTCAAGGTTTATCCATGCATTTGCGTAATTATAAACCTTCTGCCAAATTCTTTCTCGGGGTGGGGGGGGGGGGGGGGAAATCACGATTTTAGAACAATCTTGAGAAAAGATGCACCAAACAAACCACTATGGACCGCCACATTTATTAGAATGCAGAATCTCACACAGTTACTCTGCCCTCAGGGCATGAATATTTTTTCCAAGTACTGCTAAATGGAAGGTTTTTCAAAGTGCCAAAAAGGCGATTTGTGTTATGAGGTGTTCCTCGATTCATAAAAACTGACAATTGTAGACAGACAGAGTGAACTAATTACTTAACGCTGCTTTTCGCTTCACATGTGTGGGTGTTATAGGGTGTTGGGGGACTAAAGTGTGTGGGTTAAAAGCATAAATACTAAAATGTTGAGGGAAGGATGGGGCATGAAGTGGATGAGGAAAAAATAATGAAAGGAAAAGAAGAGAAAAAAACATTGAGAAAGGGAATGAAAATATTGAGGGAAAAGGTGAGAATGGTGGTGGTGGGATTGGGAGGAAGGGGTGGGGGGGGGTAATGTGACCATTTTTGCTTTAAACATGACAAAAATGGAATCTAAAAATGGAAGAAGCAGAAAGAAAAAGGAAAGAAATAAAATTCAAGCAAAGAAATTTTTAAACTACAATTAAAAGAACAAACAATACATATACTTGTTTGATTCACCGCAAATGCAGCTTGGTAAAAACAACACACGATGTCCTGACAACCACATCCTCTCTGAGAATGACCGCATAACATGCTGTATCTCACCCCATGTCCAGAGCAAGTCTTGTGGTTTATTGATGGACAAGTAGTGAGATTGAGAGCATCCAGCGGCAGACAGCGCCGCTCCAAGCACACGGCGTTGATGTCACATGGCATACCATCAGGCACATATCCCAGGTCTGAACCATCCTTCAAAATCACGTTTGCTCCACTGCAGTCGTGACGAGCACCAAACTACGAGTTAATGATAGCAATAGTAATAATACTGTGCTAATAACAACAATAACAATAACAATAACAAAGCTCCTACTTTCAAACATGGATGCAAGAAGCCTCAGTAGTTGAAGCCACAACTAACAGTGAAGGTACTGCAAATTTTAATTTACCAACAGCAATTATTAATTATCATACAACATACAAGCTTCACCTATACTTGACTTGCGAGAACTCTTGCCTAACCTGCATTGCAACAGACGTCCTCGTTCTCTCAGAGATGTCCGAGTCACTTTTCCGGACAGGATGCCGAGCTGGGGCCGTGAGCCAATGTTTGTACAAAGCAATAATCCACAAAACACGTCCCTACCAAGGATGCGGAGGAGAAAGGTTTCAGACAGAGTGCACCACCGATTCCTTTAAAAACAGGCTGTCTGCAATTGCCTAGTCCGCGCCATCGACCCAAAATCATCAGCACTTTTAAAGACATACTCAGGAAGGAAAGGGCATTAATTAGTCATGCACACTGATGCGTTAAGGCTTTTTAGAAAGATTAATTATTGGGTGGTTTGATTCATGGACAATCCTGATTATGCACAAGAAACTTTAGTTATTTCTGATTTTGGGCGTCGATATATTCAATGAGATGTTATAACCAAATACAACTTTGAGGAAGATGTAAGAATTTCACTCTCAAGGACTCTAACATATTCAAGATGTCTTTTGAAGGAAGAATTCTACTTTTTGCCAAATCGCTTGAAAATAAGATGTTAAACAGTGTCTGGGATGTGTCCACTCACTTTTTGATGCACTGAAGCCAAGAATCACCATTATGACCGCAGTTTCCTTTGTGCGTTCCCTCTTGATTCAGTTTGCTGTAGCACAGTTCATCAGCTGCACTTGCCACTAAAATGCAAGGAATGCAACACCTTATAACTCGACCATAAGAACAAACTACCTGTAGAACAACACTCAGAACATTTTACTGCCATAACAGCATTTTCCTAAATGTTTCGTTATTCCTAAAGACGACGTTCAAAGAAAACCTTGTGCTAAGAATTAAAAATATGAACAACCAAATAATACATGGCAGCAGCAACACGTTGCAGGCACAACAAGGCACTGTGTATTAATTTTCCAATTTTTAACAAGTTGGGTCACCCCATCAAGATCTGGTTATTCAGACTTCAGTAAAGCATCAAGAAGATTGATGTTTAAAACCGTAGCAAAAATGAACCCGAGATGGCACCATGGCAATGTTGAGGCAAATGGCCTCATTTCCTTGTTCAAGTTCATACACAACTCACTCATATATATATATATATATATATATATATATATATATATATATATATATATATATATATATACAGTACGGACATGGATTATCTTCCTGTTCCTACTAAAATCACCTTAAGTTGAATACTGAGCCTGGCAGCCAAAAACGTTCCTTCGGATGAAGCCATAAGAAGGTGTGAATAATTAGGGTTGTTAAAAGTAGGATGGTGGTTGTTTTAATAGTGGTAGTAACAGTCGTCAATCAAAGTTTCAGAAGAGGCAAGGACAAGCAACAAAGTACAATACAAAAGCTGGGCCAGAGAGAACAGGTGAAAAGAGTGTAGTAAAAGAAATCCATGCCGAAAAAGATTCAGTATGTATGGTCAAGAACTATTAAGTCATGGACAGCGATCCACCCAGCAGGGTTAAGGACAACTTGGATATAAAGAAGGGCCAATATTAAGAGGGGCCAGTACGAGGTGTCGACAAATTGGCCAGTGAGCATATCCAACAGCTCAAAGAAGGAAAGTTAATTTTTTTCTTTCTTTTTTTTTCATTAAAGGCTCCAGTCATGGACTGTATAGTCTTCATCAAAGCCAAGTCTTAAATGAAAGAAAAAAAAAAGAACTGATGAAATGGAGAAGTGAAGAGAAGAGAAGAAAAATATAATCGAAGAGTTTTTGAGGAATTGGGAAAACTTGCTTTTTGAAAAGGGGCAGATTATTATAACTGTTAGGAAAGATATGAGAAGGGAAAGGATTACAGAGATTTTTTCGGTGAAGGGAAACAAACGAACATCATAACAGCCCACCCTTGAGTTGCCAGTGGCCACACAACAATCATGTGACGTAGTGGCTTGCCGAGTATGTTAAGGTCTAGCTAATGGTGGAGGAATAAAACGTCAGTTCTTGGGAGCAGAAACTGAAGAAATATCTACAGAAAAGGGAAAGAGAGCCAACATTATGGCATAATTCAAGCAAGTTGGGTTTTTAGGTTAGATTGTGAGAGGTTGGTAAGTCAGACTGCTTTAGACTCGACTCTGCAAAATAAATATGTCGAGCTAGAACCTCACCAGATGTGAGCAGTACTCTTATACAAGGATGAATCATTCCTTTATATAATCGGAGCAACTGTTCAGATGAGAAAAAGCTTCGACATCTGAACAGGATTTCCAGATTTTAACAGGCAGACTTAGCTGCTTGTACAACATGATGTTTCCCAGATCGATTTGACTAATACTTTATCGATTAGTACATTATTAATACAGATCGATTAGTAATAGCAAGTATGTTTACTGTATTGAGTTTTTAAAATATTGAGCCTTCAAAGTAGATGGGAAAGTTGAGAAGAGTTTTAGAACAAGAAATAGGAAGAAATTCAGTTTTAGAAACATTAAAATTAACTTGATTACATTTTCTCCACTGGAAAATCTTGTCCAAATCTTAACTTATATAGATAGTCATGATAAAAGGAGATGTAGATTGAGCAAGAGAAGATGGAACACATGTGAAAAACGGAGAGGAATGTAATGTTGAGTCATCAGTAAAATAATGCATTTGGTTATTGTAAAAGGAAGATCATTGATTAAAAGGAGGAAGAGTGTAGGAGAAAGGACAGAACCCTGAGGGACACCGCTATTGGTAGGGAAGTTAGAAGAGGTCGAAACATCAACAATTACAGGGATAGAATGGTCGGAGAGAAAGCTTGCTATGAGAGAGCAGAGTGAAGGAGGAAAGCTGAAAGAGTTGAGATTGGAAATCAGATCACTACGCCAAACTCTGTCAAAAGCTTTCGAGAAATCAGGGGCTACAACAAAGGATTCCCCAAAGTCTCTCAGAGAAGAGGACCAGACATTCGTAATAGAGGAAAGGATATCACCGGTAGATCTCGCCTAGCGAAAGCCAAACTGATGGCCGGAGAGAAAATTGTGAGATTCACGATGCTTGAGGAAATGAGAATTGAGAAGACCTTCAAAGACATTGGAAATAGTAGAAGTCAGGATAGTAGGATGGTAGTTGGAAGAGTTTGATCAATTACCCATATTTAGAATATGCTGTTTCCAGGAAAGAGGAAAAGTTTTGTTTAAAAAAGACAGAAGCGAAACAAACGAGCAAGCACAGGTTCAAGTTCTGAAGTACACTCCTTCAAGATACGAGGAGGAATTCCATCTTGTCCATACATCTTGCTTGTGTCTCGAGAGAGGAGTACTTTTTGACAATATGAAATGAGATTATAGGAGTGGTAAGGGGTGCATCAGGGAATTTTTCAAATGTTAGAGTAATCCAATGTGGAACTAGAGGAGAAAGGGAAGAGAAAAGAAAACCGAAAAGAGTTGCTTTATCAGTCGGAGAGGCAGCTTTAGTATCATTGGAATGGAAAAGAGAAGGAAAGGTAATGTGACGGAAGTTGTTGGAGATACTTTTGGCTAAAAACCAGAAAGATCTACGAGTGAAAGAAGAGACGACGTTGTCACCACTTACTTTGAGTAAAGGAATGCTTCGCTTCACAAATATCATTTTTGCAATGATTTCAAGCGGAGATGAAGGATGCATAGGAATCAGAGGAAGAAGACTTTTTCCAGGTCCGATATGCCAAGTCCCTTGCACGAATGGTTGAACCAGGAATTAGAAGAAGAGATAGTCTCAAAAGAGAAGGGCATATAAGCTTCCATTCCTGCAACAACTCGAGAGTTTTGAGAACATGATACCCCACGCATGCCTGGTGTTGGCTTAATGGTTGGTGGGCTTGGGATCCTGGGATTCTGAGTTCAAATCCCACTTGGATGTTGAATTAATACCAGGTGGGGTTGACTCTGCCTGTCATCCTTCCGAGGTCGGCAAAATGAGCGCTAGCATGCTGGTATAGTGTCGAAGTGGCGACCCATCCAGGATTGTACCCAATAGCCAAGGAGACTGCTTAGGCAGTACCAATGCTCTTCACAGAGTATGGTCCCAATGGAGGGATACCCCATGCACTAATTTTCAAGTATATACTCCAATCTTAATAAAATAATGATTTTAAAGATTAAATAAAAAAACCAAAATCCGGAAGTTTAGCACGACTGAAGCAGTCTTCTGCGACCCTTATACACTGTAATAACACGATGTTCAGTCACAGTTTAGGAGCTGAAGACTTTATTGATCATCATAGAATGCAGCGTTGATCAGCATTGCACACAGTAATATCGGTGGCCTCTTCTTCACCCCAATACTGCACTCTCTCACATGCCAAGCCCTCTCATGCTATGTATCGATATACTGTACAGCATGGTTGCTGGAAGTATTAAGAAGGTGATTTGTGTCCTTCAGTGTTCAAGTGTATAATTCAATTTCAGTGAAGGTTTAAGGAGGATTAAAGGTGAAAAATAAATTAATTCCGGTTTTACCACCATTTTATCCAGTGTCTATTGCATCACCTGATCTCACACGTTACATTGATTAATTATTCGTGTCTGTTGTACGCATCCTTTATGATGTCCTTAAAAACACTAAGTTTCCTGTTTCAAATGATTTTAAATTTTGTTTGATTGTCAAGCAGGCAGAGTGAAAATGTTATCTCCTCTCTGCACATGTGCGGTCGGGACAAACTCAGAGCAAAAGTACGGTAAAAAGAGAAACTTATATTTTGAACATGAATAGGAAGACAACATTCAATTTAAATAAGTAGTTCCTCGATCATAAACTGATCAGACGGATAGACGGACGGACATCAACCAATTGCTTAACCCCACTTTTCACTTCGCATGCGAAGGTAATAACTTCAGTCATACACTGTAGACAGAGAGAGGCATTGCCTGAAGAGAAGTTGTAAAATCACCTCCAGAATTGTATTAACGTTTGATCAACTATAGCCCCAAAGTTCCCACCAAAACAATGGTGGCTCAAACCCAGGTGGTTAGCACTGAGCAGATGGCTGTTGGTATGTTGAGCATGGCTAGATAGGGCTGAGATCGTCAGCAGACGAAAATAAATAAATGAAAGAGAATGGCTGCAAAGTTGGAGCATCCCAATATGATGAAAATCAAACTCACTTTCTCCCCATATGTCTTTGCACTGCTTGTCTCTATATTTGCACTCGCCTCCAAAGCAGCGTCCCTGCACACACAGTGATGGTTCCTCAGCAGCTCGCTTCGGTGTCCCCTACTTTTAACACAGATAGATCGAAACCTGATGCCTTTGTTATCGGTGGCATAAGAACTGCAACAATTTTTGCACTTTGTGTTTGGTGGCTGGCAAATCACGTGTAACTATTACAACTAATACTGACATCCAGAATAAACTTGTATGTGTAAATAAATGAGATAAAAAAAACATAAACATGTCTCACATCTGTACCACAAGCATAGCCATCTTGTTTGTGGATGTTGGAAGGACACTGGTTGAGGGTAAGGGAGAGGGAGGGGGACAGAGGAGGACAAACATAGGATATAGGTATGTTAGAATAGATCATTCATTCTGAAACAAATCTGCCAGAATGCTGCTGGCTGAAGTAGACTGTTTACAGTTTACACCAATGAGAACCTTTGATTTATTAAAACACCTCAAGGTAAAACCTATCTCACAATGCAGATATACCTGCATTCTAAAATAAATTATGACGTGACTGGCAGGTATACAAGCCAATGACAGGTGATGGGTTGGAGTGCCATTTGATAGGATGGGAGGACCATAGAACAACAACAGAAATCCTATGACAAACGGAATAAACAAAGACAACCACAATAACCTAGCGACAATTGGGCTTGAACCTTGAAGGTCATCACAACGGAATGGCGTGACGTTAATGGCATGGTGAACTCTTTGACAAAAAGTCTTCTTTCCACTGGACCGAACAGAATAAAAGTTGGAATTTAATTTACATGCCATAAGTAGAATGCAAGACGTTGTTAATGATGCCTTATAAAGTTTGGTGATGATGGACAGAGTGGTGAGGGAGAGGAGATAGGAAACTTCACAACTTCAGGACAGACATCGTGACCGGCATTGTGAGAAACCAAGGGGGGCAGACAATATCGTATAACTTATATCGATGTATGGGGAGGGAGGGTTCAAACTGGTACAACCATTGTGCATCGGAGGAAGGGAGAAGTGCATAGCAAATTTACAAATCACAATTGTCAAAATATAACAACACCCTATTTGCAATCTTATTTATTTATTTATTTATTTATTTTAAACAAGGGATAAGGTTCTTTTATAAGCTGTAATAATTCATTTAACAAGTCTATATTTCAATTAATGTCGATTACAACGTTTACAAGGAACTTCACTGCAGGGGGCCTATCAACAATGCTCAATCATGCCGACATCTTACTACCTCCCCCCCCCCTTCCATACACACATCCAACTCAATTTAAAAACTATCCAGTGACTCTATTGTCACTACCCTTGCAGGAAAAAACATTGCACATATTCACCGCTCTCTGAATGAAAGACCTCTGCCACACTAAGCTCCTAACTATCCTCTTCTATACTCTTAAACTGTGGCCCCTTGTCCTATCAATGTTCATTCTGCTGAAAAACTCTTCTGAACTTATTTGGTTTATACCCTCAATCATCTTAAACATCTCTATCAAATCCGTGTTCGCTCCGAGTCTGGGAGATTGGCGGTTCAAACCCCGGCCGAGTCATACCAAAGACTTGAAAAATGGTACATGCTGCTTCGTTGCTTGACGTTCAGCATTTAAAAGGATAGAGCATGGACAATCCCCATTGGTTGGCATCCATGGGGAGGAGGAAATTCCTCGGTGAGTGCTGTGAGAAATGCGGCGCCATTGTTACGACGTCACTGGTACCCAGATATCCCGGGAAGTGATGGCACTTCCCGCAAGCTCAGTGGCTGTGTTAAATGTTTATCTCGCCAGTATGTCCATGTCTGTGGGAGTGTGTGTTTGTGTATGAGTGACAGCTCCAATATGAGCTTTAGTCCTTGTATAAAAAAATTAATTCCGTCGTAATCGCCTCCTTCCAAATGTATAAAGCCATGTCTCCTTCCAGCCACATCTCAGATATGAGTCTAGCTATAGGCCTGGAATTCATCTCGTAGCCCTCCATTGAACCAGCTACTCCACAAGCTACTCTACCAGCTACTCCACAAGCCTTAGCCAACAGTATTCTTTGTGGTATTTTATCAAAAGCTTTTTGAAAGTTAAGAAACACCACATCAACTGCACGTACCTCGTCCACAGAGTCAGAAATTGCTTCATAGAACTCCAATAACTTGTGAAACAAGACTTCTCTGAAATAAACCAGTGCTGAGTACCATAAATTAGTTTGAAATTACTCAAATGCTTCCATATCCGTTCCTTAATTAACTACTCCAACACCTTCCACACAAGTGAAATCAAACCAACAGCTCTGTCATTCCCCAATTCTTCTCTGGATCCTTTCTTAAATAACGGTGTTAAATTTGCTGCTCTCCAATCCTCCAGTACCTTTCCTGACTTCAATGAGATGTTAAAGATATCCACCAACACCAAGCATATCTGCTTTGCCACCTCCCTCAATACTCTAAGATGTGTATTATCCGGCCCTGGAGCTTTATCATCCCTTAGTTTGCCAAGTTGTTTCTTTACTTCCCCACTTCTACTTGGATTTCTTCTAAAGGCCCATGCTCACCTCTGAGATAGATACTCTCAGCTATTTTAAGTGCTCCTGCCCCTTTTTGCGTAAATGTAGAAGTAAAAATAAACGATTTAATAAACCTGCCATCTCACTCTTATCGTCCACCAATTCTCTTGTGTTATTCCTCAAGGAATCCACACTCCTCTTGACCCCTCTCCACTTAAAGGAATGCTCTCGCTTATGCTTGAATTTTTTTCGGACATATCGTTTTCATTGTCTTTTGGCCTGTCGAGCTTTTTGAAAAACTATTTTTTGTTTCCTCCTATACGAGATATTAATTTGATTACTCATGACTGATATACATATATATTACATATACAGATTATGTATATGTATATATATATATATATATATATATATATATATATATGGATACAAACAAACAAACATGACATAATAGTGACCGAAGCTTTTTGTGCTGCACTCCTTCAGGGTAAAAATCACAGCAGTGAAGGAGGAAGTGAAGGCACGTGCTTTATACGGAGGTCTCAATAAGGTAGACACTGATTGGTTCAACCGTAATGACGTCACGGTTAATCCGAACGCCCATTGGTTGGCTCATCTCTTCACATCGAGCTCCCATTGGCTGGAGCAGAGTTCGTCGATGATTGACGTTTGCAACCGCATCCTGGAGAGAGGGGGGATGGGTTTCCCCTAAGGTCCATTCCCATTTGTTACCGTACTTCCTTGATCTTTCCATGTTGAAAGACACAGAGATCGTACAAATTCCTTTTGACGACATAGTATTGGATCGGTGGTAAGGTGAAGGTTGCTTCCAACATATGTAAATAGAACGAGCTCCGACCTCGGCTCAATATCCTGAACATATCTGCATTGTACTGGTCTGCACAGATAGGGTTGGCAACCAGGTGCTGTGCAATGGCAGATGAAGCAGACACAGTGGTTGCTGGATATTTCTACATGCTCGCACTGGTTGTGTTCTAACCCTCACAATCTTTCTTTTGAATCGCCAAGGGGACATGTTGTTTGATCTGATCAGCCAATCTTAGTGTTGTGCAGCCCACATACCGCGCTTCACATCGCACTTAAACTCATAAAATAACATTGCTGGTTTGTGAGGTGGGTAGCACCCTTATTGACTGAGGTCAGAAACGGTGAGAGGTAAAGATTACTCGAGGTTGCACAGCCAGAAACGTGTTGAAACGTCTCTTGTGTCTCTTTCAGCATGAAAGATCAAGAAAGTACGGTAACAATGGTGAATGGACCTTAGGGGAAACCCATCCCCCCTCTCTCCAGGATGCGGTTGCAACGTCAATCATCGACGAACTCTGCTCCAGCCAATGGGAGCTCGATGTGAAGATGATGAGCCGACCAATGGGCGTTCAGATTAAACGTGACGTCTTACGGTTGAACCAATCAGTGTCTACCTTATTGAAACCTATGTATAAAGTATGTGCTTCACTTCTCCTCTTACTTGCTGCGATTTTTACCCTGAAGAGTGCAGCACGAAAAGCTTCGGTCACTATTATGTCATGTTTGTTTGTATCCATTTAACGTTTTGTAGTACCAAACATCTGTTTATATATATATAATTATATATTATATATATATATATATATATATATATATTATATATATATATGTTACGGCTGTGGAAATTCGCAACCACCATTCAGGTCCCGTAGGTGAGGTATTTCTGAAGTACATGTGTAGTTAGCCCCAAACCCGTTGTTTGAGGGAATAATGTGATTCATTCGGGCTGCGACACTTTGAGTCAGTCGTTTTTCTTTCTTTCTTTATTTTTGAACGCCACGTCTCAACCACAACCACGCCATCCCACCACAGCGCCGACCGCGCTGCGGCCGCGCCGCCTCCGCCATCTGCGCGACTGCATCTTCGCCACCCGCCATTTCTTCTCCGCGCTTGGTGGGTGGGGGAGAGACGGGGAGGCGCAGCTGGCGCCCGATTGGTGGACGCGCGGTGTGACGCCGCAGGGAGGAGGCACGCCCTTTTCGGAACCCTCTCGAAGGAGGTGGAGCCGAAAACGGGGCGGAGTGGAGGGCGGAGCCCCGCGCTATAAAGACGGACACGGCCGGGTGCAAGAAGCTCTCCGTCTTTTCCCCTTCGTCGTGGAACTGGTGGTGGAGCTGTGAGGGGTCGTCGGTTGGTTGGTTGCTCCCTCGTCTCGGTTGAAGAGTCATCGCCGGGTCGAGCCGCGGAGCTCGTTAAAGTCGAGCTGTTTTTTTTCCGTCGTCGAGTCGGCAGTGGAGGACGGCGGAAGGAGACGGAGCTCGGAGTTGAGGTCGTGGGAGAAGGACTCTCGGCCGCACCAAGGGAAGTCCTTTCTGTTCTTTTCGGGTTTATTTTGTGTGGGACTTACTGTGGAGGCGCCTGTCTGGTGAAGTAGAACTGTTTAAGTGTTGCCGTGTGTCGGTCTTAGTCGGTAGTAAATCTGCATTGTTTCTATTGTTTTAACTGCTATATGTGCATTTGTGATTACTGTATGGCTGTATGTGTGCTATTCGTGTGTGTGAATAAATGTGCTTTGTGTTGAATTGTTCCCCGTTTCGCTGCGTCCTTTCCTTTGTTGGGTCTCCATCTTGCTTCACGTAAAAGGGTTCGTAGTGGGCGTGATACGCCTGATATTAATCTGAACCGTCAAGGTCGACGATAACTCCGCTCGGTTATCCCTGTAGCACGGGAAGCCCTTAAGCGGTCGTGTCCGGAGTCGACCTGTGGCGTGGTACAACCCCTCGGTGTTACCCGTGCGGTACTTAGGTATATCGACTTTCGGCGATTCACCCTATTTCGCGCAGGTAGAATGCGGACTGGGTTGTGGTGAGGTTAACCTCCACCCGTGACTAGCTCCTTGCGATAGTTCCAAGAGGGTCACGACTGAATTGTCCGTCCGGTGGGCGAGACGTGCCGCGATTCGAGTCACGTGGCGCTTCGCATGCCGGCGGGCGCGAATTCGCAACAATAATATATATATATATATATACACTAGATGACCCGTGAACCCGTTGGGTTGCCGTTGTGACAGCGGTTGATAAAAAAATCATTAAAAACAAACAAAAAACAAAAAGATAGCTCAGCAACTATACCGCTGTGGTTGTTTGCAGTGATCAAATTCTCCCGAAGAGTACTTGACTGAATCGGTAATTGATCTTTTAATAATGTTTTCTTTGCCCAATTTGAACGAAACTTGATACTGCACACCGCAGGAGAGTGGTGAGTAAGGTGGGCCAAAAATGTTTGCGCTA